>OLMO02000001.1:861374-876550 GCA_900291935.2 Cassiopea xamachana | reverse complement strand
ATCCAGTTAAGCCATTTCTGTTAATGTTATGTTGTTGCATTCTATACTCACAACGATACATTGCTGGGTGTGGGGATGTAACATCTCCAACCGATTATCAATCGGTCCTTTACTGGATAGAAATTGGTTCATAGCAAGTTGTGATCGCACGGAATGAATTGAAAAACGAATAAGAAAAAGCAAAGTTAGATAATCAGTGATATTTTAACCAGTGCATTCTACAACTCCCCTCCCCCTACCAATAAACAATTTTTCTATGTATATCCATAATTTTGCTTAGAACAATCCATGCAATTGCTATTTGATGTTTTGATACTTTTGCTCTCTAGGTATCTAAGTTTGAGCTCAGTAAATAAACAAGGGACAATTGACTGCCATTCTATCTCAAACATAAATCAAGAACACAAACGGATCTGCAAGAATCAGCCAGAGGTAATGCGAACAGTTGGTCGCGGAATAAAGGTCGCAATTGATGAGTGTCAAAGACAATTCTTTCGCGAAAGATGGAATTGCCCTGTGATGGAAAGTAGTAGCCCTCACTCAGTGTTTGGTCCCACTTTGGATAGAGGTAATTGGAATTTTTGTGGTAACATAAGTGTGATTTCTGAACTTACCTGTTGTTATGCACATATCATTTTTTACAGTAATCAATCTGAAAATGACTCACGTTTGGGTCTAAGAATCTGACTTCATCGCTTGATTAAGTCTCTACTTAGAGACATAATAAGGAAAAAACTCTTTAATGGCACCAATGGATTTTAAAATATAATAGATTCGACAAAATTTTTACTATGTCTAACTTTTCTTATTGCTCTTATCTTCATGTTTTGATTACAATTTGATAATTTAATTGCAAATTGACTACTTCGAGAAGCTCAGGATGATGTAGCACTCACTTGTTATGAGCTCAAAGCAAGGTAAAAGAAATATGAAAATATCAATGTTTATCCAAATATATAAATATTCAGCAAAAAGCTACGCTTTCAAAAATTACAATGGATTTTCATATCTTTGATAGTGCTATGTCTTCCAGGAAATTTCTCTAGGAATTGAAAAAATGTCAACTGGACAAAAATGCAGCTGCTTCTGTAAAAGCCCTTCAATTGTGACCTAAGCAATGCAATTCAATACAGCTTTGACTTATAGGCTTAGCTGCTGGTACAAACTGTGCCTTCCAAGGTTCAAATTTCAAAATTAATAGAGCTTTCAAATAATGAGTCAATTAATTAGTCAGAGAATTCAAGACTGACAAGACCGAAGCCGGTAATCAAAAGCTTTTTAGAATGATTTAAGTAAACTTGGACCTGTAAGATTTGGCAAATTTACGTTTTATGGAAGTTCTGCACTAAATCTGCATATATCAGGGGATGGCATTCTGCAAAAATGCCTGATTTCTTGCATAATTTACTACTTCGTATAAATTTAGCCATTATTTTGTGCTAGCAGCCAGTTTCAATTTAGTGTTTCTTCGGAACATACAAGCATTAATTATACTTTTCTATTTCCAACGGTTGGCCTTGATCGGCTAGTACATTGCTGGGTCGAACAGCCAACTTTAAATAAAGTATTCATTGAAAATGATGCCAGTTTTGGGAAGCGCCACCTAATGATGACTTAAAGAAGAAGGACCACGACGAAAATCATTGTCACCAACTTCAAGTCACATCTTATCTTATTTATGAATCCACTACTATGGACACAACAGTTAGCATTGAGTTAGAGCGACGCTATCATTATTGACACTGCCATTGAATTGACACTACAATTGAGCCAATCGATGCTACCAGTTGACAAATCCTTTAAGAACTACGTTAGAACGTTTTGGGGCGAGCTTTTCCTATCCTCAGCTAAATGAATGGAAGTAAATCAGGGGATTTTTACCACTACAGTGGGAAATAAACAAACATGGAAGCATGCAAAATAAGGGCACAGGACGTGAAAACATGGAAAAGGAAGGCACCAGCCCTGTTAATATGTGTAAAGTAAATGCAACCGGGCAGAAAAATGTCTATATAAGGAGAAAATACCTAAATAAGGAGACCATATTCGCATAAAGCAAGCATGCACGTGACCTATGGAGACTAGCAGTAGTATCAAGGTATTGAAGTGTTCTGTTCGTTAAGTATGGGACGACTCCTAATTTGCCTCCTTTCATTTAGCTGAGGGTGGGACAAACTCAACCCGAAACGTTCTAATGTACTTCTTAAAGGATTTTTCAATTGGTGATATCGATCTAGCTCAATTGTAGTGTCAACTCAATAGTAGTTTAATAACGAAGGCGTCGATCTAACTCGATGGTAACGGTAGTGTCTACAGTAGTCAAATCCTAAATGAGATCATATGTGACCTGAAGTTTACGACAATGATTTTTGTCGTGGCCCTTATTCTTAAAAGTACCTATTATTACTATTATCATTATTGTATGTACCAAATAAGCTCGTAAATTTATTTGCTTTATTACTCAGTTATTCATTAAAAATATAATCATTTGTAAGTCTTCACACCTCACATAATAAAGGCAATTTACAGATGGAAATTTGGCTTTTACCAATAGAGAAAATAGGCTCAAAAGGCAAGAGGCTCCGAGTTGTTTTTATCTATAACTTCCCGATTTCTAACACTGAAAGACCCATTTGGACCCGATTCCTAATGAAAAAAAGCACTAGGATCCGTAATTACTTTTTTGGCATCTGAAGAAAGACAGCACTATGTTATAAAAATTTTGGTAAATTAACGGCTTATTTTTCCTTGATTGGAGGGAAGCCAGGTGTTGACCAATATATGTAACAAAAAGTGAACAAGCAAAAATTTAATAATCACACTTTTTTATATTAGAAAATTGTCTATGAGAAACATGAGGCTGGGAGTATGCAGAAGTAGAGAAACATTTAAGGAAGACAGCAGGCTAAGTTTCATATGTTAACTTGAAAACACTGCTGTCACAAGAGAATTTTCAATCAAATTTGGAGCAAGCAGATACAACAAAAACCATTACATACTTCACATGACCTGAAAATTCCAAGTCTGGTATCGCAGTTTCTTAATTTGGGTTGTTGCTGTTGCTATTGAAAATGCTAAGAATTCAAGAAACATTTAAGAAACACTTGAGATTAGACCTGAGAATATATCAAGACACATCGATATTGAAGGCAGAAAGTTTAGTTCTTATACAAAGACGGCGTGTGATGTGTAATAAATATCTAATGTTTCCAGAGTTCGAGTATCAGCATGAGAATGACGCATTCAGTTGAACAGCCACAAGTTGTTTACTCCTTATGTAGCTAATGTAGAAGGAACAGATATGAAATTGGAATTATGTGTGGCGATAGCTGATATTTTCCAGTGATGAACTTCCTTGTACTTCAAACATCATTGATTTCTCTCAGCATGCGAAGAAAGCCTGAAGTGAGTTGGCCGAATACACCAAGAGTTGAACTTTATGATAAATTAATGAACTTCATTGCATTACTATCGGCTGATTAAGTCTCAATATTGATTTAGTTTCGATTCGAAGTATTGCTTAAATTTGCTTCAAGTCCAACTATGAGTTGGAGCGTGTAAAATCAATGATCTAGAAGGAGTGGAGCTAAATCTGGATGAGGGCTATCACTTGATACAGCAGAAGAATTAATAAAGGAGAAAGGTGCACATATGGAGTAGAGTCCCTAATAGATTGAAATGTTTTAGTAGCAATATCATGAATAGAATGGAAGCGTCTCGTCAGGTACATCTGCGAAGCTCAAGATATATTGTGCGACGTGCAACAACATGTAAAAAGGAACGAGGCAGTAAGCATCAAGAAAATTCAGAGGCAGGATATATGCCCATGTAACAAGCCTGCATCGTTTTTAAGTGTGTTGAAAATGCAACTGAGGTGTTTCTTTGTGGTAATTATACTATCAATAATAAAACACCTATAACTGTTACATTTTAACTTTTCTACTGAACGATAAACCCGTAATTACCACTAAAGGGCTTTGTCAACTGCAAATGAGCAGTTGGTATCTTTTTCTATCTTCGCTCACTGAGCTGTGCTTACTCCTTGTGCCAGTGGAGTGCACTGCAATCCTAGCAAGCATTAATCTCTCTTTCTTTGAACATGCATATTTGTGTCATCAAACGAAAGCTGTCACACAGTAGAGCATTTGGTTATTCTCATGTATAACCAGTTCTCTCACATAGCCCCATAACTATGGTTACAAAGATAATGCTCTATTCATTGTACTAGCTCTTTCTAAAGAAAAAAGATCCCGATATAAAGACCTCAGACTTTTCCAAGATCAGTTCACAAAGCCGCCCTTTTCTTACTTATAAAATGTTTGTAAAGGCTCTGGAAATAAGCTTAAATTCAGAATCATCCAAACTTTCTGTCTGTAGAGGCTTTGCAATAAATCTCAATGAAACGAAGCTATCTATTAGCACATTGTTATCAAATGCTTTTCAACAAAGGCATGAGTAACGAGCAAAAGCGGCAAAGTTTGTGTGGAGATTGCTAGATGAGCTTAGAAGAGAAGCCCTTGCTTTTTATACAGTCGTCAAATTTTGCTCGGCAGAGTAAATCACTCTCTCCATTCATCCGCAGATTGACAAGGTTGCGAAAACCAGCAGGAACTAAGATTTACCCTAGCTGCTAGACATCGGAAGCGTAACAGCCGTTGGCCTAGGATTTTGATTTATAAGCGCTGATTAAAATCGAACAAAAACTGAGCCATGAAACAGAGCGCAATAAAGGTGGCTAAAATCCTGTCGATGAAACATCAAGCGTCATAGAGAAATAATTGGCACGAAGGTTACACCCATATTTGCTTACAAAGCTTCAAACGTACAGTGCAATATGTTGCTTGACAACTACCGATACTACTTCAGAAATTTGCAAAGTATTGAATTGAATTTTNTAAAAGCTCAATGCCATTGAAAATGAACCTCTTGTTGGTGAACATCCACGAATCAGCCGTAGGGGCTATTATATACTTATTGCAAATCTTCTGCTAGATTCTTCTTGCAGTTCTGATGAACGAAAGCAAACAACAAAAACAGCAACAAAAGATTTTGAGCATTTCCATCAGTTACAATATTCTTGAGTTTTGAAAATAGAAGAAGTCTGATATGAAAAACATCTCCCTAAAATATTTCACTAAAATCCCACACCAAAATACCGTCCGCTGCAAGGAGTATGACCTCCTATATCACAAAAATGATTCCGATTTCATTGTTTCATCATCTTATATAGCTAAGATATCATTTTGAATTCAACTATAAGTACTTAAACTTTGCAAAAGTTTTCCGTATTGTTTTGGGCCATTGCAACCAGCTGATGTTTTGAACAAACCGAACTGCTGCATATTAGCATGGGTGGTATAAAATGATACTTTTGCAAGAGCTTAACCATTTGAAAACAAATTATCAGTCTTTTTACCGGAAAAATAAAAAGTCATAGTACACTAAATAATTTATCCTCTTCAAATGGAATTGTAGAATTGCATCACTTATAAACATGGGCGTAGAAGGACGTCAAATTTAGAGGGGCTGTAAATTTTCTGCCCAAAATATCAAATAGAGCTGGAGAGTAGGTAGAAAAGTTGCCTGAAGTTCCTAATGTTCTTTCAGAAAATTTGCCCAAGTGAAACTGGTTTCTGCCCAACTTGGGGGGCTGGCCTTCTGCCCTTCGCGTCCTACGCGTATGCTTGTAAAGAAACGTAACCATCAAAAGATGAGGTGATGAGAAAATTTATAAGACAGAAGCAAACAAGTGCTGTAACACTGATCTCCATTCAACGATTTTGTAATGATTGAAGACGCTTATTAATCCCTTGGTAAATTAAAAAATGATGATTGTTGATAGACGTAATAATCTTCATGAAGTATTAACTAATGTTCCTATTGCAATATACTTTTAAATAAACATTAGTAATGATAGTAATAATGAATAATAGTTATGAAATGTGCAATAAAAAGATGATTCTTTTCCCTGCAGGAACCAAAGAAACTGCTTTCATACACGCAATAACCTCAGCTGGGGTAGCCTTTTCTGTCACAGATTCATGCAGCAAAGGAATATTTCCCAATTGTGACAAATGTGACAAAATTAAAAAAGGCAGTGTCGACAAAAGTGGTGAATGGAAATGGGGTGACTGCAATGTCAACGTGTACGATGGCCTCACTTTCGCAGAAGAATTTATTGATTCAGCGGAAGCGTATGTTGAAAGGATACGAAGAAGCAGAAGAAAGTACTTGAGAAAGATAATGAATTTGCATAACAATGGAGCTGGTAGACTAGTAAGTTTGTTGAGTGTTTGAATAGTCCGGGGGTCATCATTATCATCATTATCATCATCATCATCATCATCATCATCATCATCATCATTATCATCATCATCATCATCATCATCATTATCATCATCATCCTCATCATCATCCTCATCCTCATCATCATTATCATTATCATCATCATCATCAGCAACATCATTATCATTATTTATAGTTAGTTATAACTGTAAATAATGGATTTGGTGAAGTTCATCACAATGTGATAAGCGAAGTCTTTTGCTATCACCATGTACCACAACAAGCTCAAGCTTTAAAAGCTAGTCTTTATGAAAATTTCCATACAGCCATTATAACTGATGAGTATACTACTCCTGCCATTCCTGTACGCATTGGTGTTCTCCAAGGGGATTGCCTCAGCCCCTTGTTGTTCAACATGTGTTTCAATACCTTTATAGAATATATTAAACAAAAGAAATATAAGCAATTTGGCTTCTCTCCATATGATGAAAACGATTGTCTATACAATCCCATACATTGGTTTCAATTTGCAGATGATGCTGCAGTTGTCACGACGGATGAACGAGAAAATCAATTACTACTCAACTGCTTTACTAAATGGTGTCAGTGGTCTATGATGAGAATTAGATTCGATAAATGTGTTGCTTTTGGTTTGAAAAAGTTTTCTACTCGCTCCTTGCAATTTCAACCAAAGCTCTTTGTAAATAAGGAAATTGTTCCTTCTGTTAAATCTGGGGAGTCATTTAGATATCTTGGCCGTTATTTCAACTTCGAGATGGATGATAAAGACCATAAGGTCCAAATACAATCTTGTCTTTTGAATATGTTGCAGCGTATAGATTCGTGTACAATCCTACCATGTTGGGTTCTTTCTAAGTTGTCTTAGCCGCTTACTGGTACAAACCTTTCTAAGACTTGGGTTGTTGAAAACTTAGACTCTGTTACTACTAGATTTGTTCGCAAGTGGTTAGAACTTCCGATTAGCGCTACTGTTAGCGGAATAATTCTTCTTCAAAGCAAATTTGGCTTAAATTTCCAGCTTCCATCTATCAAATTCCTGCAGTGTCAAAATGTCCTCCGCAGCGTCCTTAAATCTTCATCCAGTGATACTATTGATTCACTATAGAAATCTACCAGTTGTGGAAAAAATATACAACATGATATTTATCAAAATATTAAACAGGTGTTAAAGGTAGTACAACAAGAACATACTGGCTGACGTTCCAACCAACTGATATCTCGAGGCTTTATTATATCATTTTTGCTCAACCATTCCTTGAAAGCTCTTAACTCTTTATGGTCCTCTACACAGAGTAAACTTCCGAAAAATAATTTTTTATATCATGATAAAAATATATAATTAAAAAGGACATGAAGCAAATTTGAAATGCAATATGTTGGGTCAGAGAAAAACGTTCGTTATCGAGCCACCTCTAACCCAACTAATCAAACGCATAAAAGTCTAACAAACTTAAAAAGTACAATGAAAATTACATTACATTACAATAAACTAGGTTACATTACGCCATAAGCATTACAATACATTACATTGGAATCATTGAAAAGCACGTAACTGTCTTGGTGAGTAGGTGTGCGCCATTTGGTGAGCTGATAAGGAAAAGAAAATACTGAGGTGGTAGGGGGTGGGAGTGTGTTGGTCAAGTTTCGTTTAAGGAATGGAGGTGAGAAAGATAGTATCCGTTACATACTTTGAATGATCCCATTTAACTTCACAAGATACAAGACTATCGTTCAAGGCCAAGGAGATAATTGCAATGATCGGATCATTCGAAACGTTTAGTATAGATGACAAAACTAACAGTGGCTTCTAAGATCATCTTATTAGCAATTTCATTGTATGATGGGCTGCCAAAGAGCAGCAAATTACATAAATTATCATCAAGCAGTTGCTTCACATCATTATTTAATATGTTAGATAATTCACCAAGTAGGTTGTTCCTGTGTACTAAGCAGAATAGGCAGTGCAGGAAAAGTGAACAATGGTTTCAACTTCTTCCTTACAGCTAAATAGAGGGCTTTCACAGAGAAAATTGTAGTGGAATCTATGCTCATTTAGCTCACTGAACTTTACTCAAAGTCTCGTTATAAGCTTTGAATGGTAGCTGTTCGTTATTCCATAGAGGGGATATTTTTGATGGTCGAATTGCTGGCAGAAGAGCTGTTTTGGAATCACATATCGTCGTACAAGATCTTATTTGATGATCTAGCTCAGGGGTGTCAAACTCAAGTTCATGTTGGGCCAAAACTCAGCAGTGAAGAAAAGTCACGGGCCAGACTCACTATGTATGGAAAAATTAATTACAACTGATATGTAGTGCTTTGCCTTTTCATAGGGAAACAAACTTTAATTTTGTTTAAACACAGAATCTCGAACAACCAAATCTTGATATTACAAACACATGAGAAATTAAGTTTGAACTAAAAGATATGGTATAAACAGCGGGCCAGCTCTAATGCACATTTGACATGATCTCGCGGGCCAATTAGGATTGTATTTCGGGCCAAATTTGGCGCGCAGGCCTGAGTTTGACACATGTGATCTAGCTTATTCCATATGTTCGCACAATAAAGAAAAAGCTCTTTAAATATAGTTGGGAAGAGCAGCTATCTTGCATAAAGACATTTGTCTGCCTTAACTGGTAAGCACTTCTGTTTTCACTGGGTACACACTCAGCTAGATATTTGGGAGCTTGGTGTTTACTATTTGGGAGCATGGTTGTTTAATAAAATATTTTTAACTTCACTATTAGATACCTCAACAATACTCTTGCTACACGTAGCAATCTTCAAAAGTGCAATCTCTCTCAATCATCAAATCGTTCTTTCTGCTTAAAATCGGAGACCCTCCTTCATGTTGTAACTGGTTGTAAAACATATCTGGAAGAAGGTAGCTACACATGGAAGCACAACTCAGCACTTCACTTTATTGCCTCAGCCTTGAGAGATATCAAAGATAACTCCCTTTTTGTCGACCTTCCAGGCTTTCTCTCTACCTGTATTATTTCTGGTGAGCAATTTCGTCCTGATATGCTTCTTTCCACTGTTAATAACATTCTATATATAGTCGAACTTACTGTTACTTTTGGAACTAACATTGATAATCATGCAAGTAGAAAATACGAGAAATACCGTAACCTTATACAAGAGCTATCATCTAATTACCAAAAAGTAAAATTTATAAACATCTCTATCAGCTCGCTTGGTATCTTCGGGAATTAATAACAGTCATCATCCACACTACTTATTATATTTTCTGTATGAGAAATAAGCCATAGACTAACTGCCAATATCAACTAATATCATTTTACTTATCTTCTGTAGCATTGTAACATTATATAATTATTGTATTACCAGGCAAGCCAAATACAAGTTACTTGTTATTAGAAAGATTTGTATTTGTATGATTAGATCATAAAGAATATATGAACAAGTTGGTTACAACTATGGTTGTGCTATAGACTAATTCAGATCGACTATTAAAATAAAGCAAAATAAAATAAAAAGTCAAATATTAGACTATAGCACAAATGAAAGAAAAATACTTATTTACAAATTAAGCAATGGCATGCTTTTCCATCCCACTTTGCGACCCATTTTTTGAATCTTGTTAAGGTACCAGCTCTCTCTATTTCATCCTTTAGAATATTTTTTAGGAGACTACCTAAAAATAAACGATTTTAGTCCATATCTATTTGTTTGTATCAGAGAGTGTTGTATCTGTTCCAATTTGACTAGATTACTCCTCACCCATATCCTACCAAGTATTGTAAGAACTCTTTCTGCCATAAATAAATCCTGATTTGCTTGATAAAGATGCAACAACAGGTTTAGTTTTTATTGATTTTACTTTTTAATGATCGGACTGAAAATAGGAAAAGTTGCAAATTTGATTGCAAGCTTGATTCGTTAGAACAAAAAAAGAAATATATTGGGATAGGACCTTACGTTATCCTTGAATAATATCCAGAAGTCCAATGGATTCTACGTGTTATCCATACAGTTGGGATTTGCACTACTATTCCAAAAAGCACAAACCCATTTCTATCACATGGTAAGAACTTGGGCGTTAATTTTGGGGGTGTGTGGGGTGTGACACCCCCAATCGTCGGAAACTTGCATTTTGTCGGGCAAAAGCCATAAAATCTTGTCAAATTTCGGGCAAAACAAAATAGGAATAATGAAGCAATTTCTTAACTTTTCGTTTTGTCAAAAGGCTTATGCAAGACAAAAATACTATGCTTCACATCAATTGGTGAATAACATCCACTGTCCACGCTATGTACGAGCGGTAGTTGGTGCTTCTCAATAATAGCATTGTTTTATTCCCATTGTTATGGTCAACAAAAATTTCTGTTTTTGAAAGTTCTTACAATGTACATGTATGCGATATCAAAAAGGAAAGGTTGGTGATGGTCTTTCTTTCTCGTTCTAGGTCTTCAAAAGGCTATGAAACTAGGTTAAGTATCAGTATTCCTCCTCAGCAGAAAGATCATTGAAGAAGGGAAGATATATTCTATTTCATAGAAAAGCGTTTTCCAGCGTTCTGCAGGACGTTACCTTAGAAGATTTTTCTGGGGGCAAGTCCCCATGCCCCCATGTTCTCTTTACGTCGATCACTATGGGTGCAGTACTGATCTCCATTGCACAAAAGGAACTTTTTTATTTTCTTTTCCAAAAGTTTTGGGGTGAGCTTTACATAAAATGTACTTAGGATTCCACGCAGCCCATGCCGGGTATGTCCGGTGTAAGATGTGCTCTCTCCGCGTAATGATGCGAGAAAAGAGAGGTGGGTGGAGTTTTGCCATTCTAGCTCTAGGTCTTCAAAGTAAAATTCAATGAAGACAAGTTGAGAGTTTAGTTATTTCTACTTCGCATAAATCTCAATGATGAAAATAAACTACACTCTGTCTTGAAAAAGGGCGTTTTCCAACGTATCTAGAGGGTGTGGCTCTGAAATATTTTTCTGGGGGCAAGCCCCCAGAGCCCCTATTTGCCCATCTCTCCTCTCATGTCGTACATTTCACGGTTAGTGCCATCATGAACCAGTGTGAAATGCACCACGAAAATAATGTGGAAGGTGTCCCTATCAATGTTACCCTCAATGAAATCTTCATTCGGCATTGGCCAAAATGTAGGGCAAAATCTTATACACCCTCCCAAAGAGAAGTACTAGCTTCACCCATGGGTAAGAAGCATCTAAGAATCGACGCTTTCCACCAATGCTCATCTCATAGACTCTTCTCAGGGGCACCTAAGTGACTTTGAAGTGGAGGAGCCTTGTTACTCAAGTCGGGAATTAATTCTGGTTATTTATGTTGTATTGTCTAAAGCATAATTATCAAAACTTTTGGGATATGGAAAAATGGAAAATGATATTTTTATGGTACCTTCTGCAAAAAAGTGTAAATAAAAGTAAGTCATAAATTATCCTATGCGAAAAATGTGGGGATCAGTGCCCCCTTCCTCCCTTCAATTTCGATGCTCCCGCTTTTAATGTCTCTCTTCAACGTAAATATTCAACAAGACATTTGGTTCTTTTCTTTCACCTTTGCTTTTCCAGACTGATTTTTCCATAGTGCCTTATAATTTTCCTTCCAGATGCGCCAATTTAAAGACAAGCACTTCGAGCACTCTGTATACTTTCTTGCAAAGTAAGCTTTCCCCTATCCCTCCACTAGTTCCAAGCTCCACCCATAGCAAAGTCCTTGCCTATGGACTGTGATTCCATGGCACATGAAAGAAGCAAGCTTAAGCAGTTAGATACAATCAGGTCTTTTACGCTTCTTCAACCGATTGCTCTTCGCCTCCACAAATAGTGGAAAGTCAGAGTGGAATGACATTAAAACTCACATCTTCGACCAAGCTTTCTTCTCTAATTCCCTAGACTCTTCTTAGACCTCCTCTTCATTCACCATCCACAAACAATACTGATAATATTAGGAACGTGCTCTATCAATTGACATCACATCTATAACAACAAGCAGTATAACAACAAACAGTGTCGATTTTGACAGAGTATAATACATTCAGTAACTGATTTACAATGTGCTCTGAACAAGAAAACGTAACTAACCTAATGTACATGTATGAATTACTAACAAATAAGAAAAGGAAAATGTGTAATAAGAGAGGGAGTCTAGATTATCAACCTGATTGCAGACAACGACCCTTCGATAGAAAACAGCGCTGCTCTCCTAAGGTTTTATACCGTTGAATCCTGCTGTCGTCAGTGCTGGCGAGTCCCGCGCAACCAGGCACGTAGTTGTTTTTGGAAAATTAAACGCCACACTTAGAATTTGTTTACTTGATGAGTAATTTTCTATGTTTAACTATGTTAAAGTTGCACAAATTGAAACAAGTTGAAAACACAAACTTGAAAAAATCCAATTCTCCAAAGCCTTGGACTAACTGATCGAGCGCTTTCGTTATAGTTTTCCGAACAAAGGCTTTATTGAACGTATTCTATGTAAAGTTATTTTCCTTGAAAATGTTATATTATTGTGTCTCTCATAGCAGGGAAACAATGACTTCAAGTCTTTTCCTACTGTCAGAGGCGCAGTTAAATTCATCTGTATGTTAGTTGTCAGTTGTGTTTTCTTTTTAAATTATAAAAAAATTTTTTTCTCAGTAAACTCAAATGTAGAGTAGGTTAAATTAATGCTGTTCATCGATATTCTTCTAGCGTTTTCTGGATTCTTTGCACTTCTTTTTCAAAAGATTTTGAAATAGATGAACATGCTGAGAAGGTGCTCCACTTGGCTTCCAACAGTTTGAAGGGAGTACATAACAGAAAACTTCCTCACCTCTCTTTTCTTCCCTCTAGTGCAGTATACACTCAAATGGGCCTACGAATATGTTGAACTTCATTAATGGGAACCAATTTTTCCTTTCCCCTGAATTTGCCTGAACAAATCCCTCTTGCTCTAGTCTCATAAGTGGAACTGTCAATAAGTGGAACATTGTTTTGGTCCAATAAACAATATTTATGCACAAAGGTGGATCTTTCGAATTATTTTAATCATCACATTCTTTCTTCGGCTATTTCCTTCTAGGATTGGTGTACAGCCTTTTCCTCTTTCGGTTAAATCTTCAAACTCGATGAAACCGGGTTGTGGGATTAGTTTCTCCTATTAAGAATGAAAACCGATGATGAAAGCAACTACAGTCTACTTTGCAAAAGGGCGTTTTCCGACGTTTAGGAGGGTGTTGCATCAAAAAGATTGTTTGAGGGCAAGCCCCCAGACTCCCATTTGCAATACGGTGATTACGAAAAAGACTATTTGGACACACACTTTTTGATCCGTTAGCGCAGATAAGCTTCCAGCTATCAACTGAATTCTGCATCTGAGCCTCCCCCCCAGTCCGATTCAGCAGTCTACGGGCTTGTTAATGTTGTCTGTGATTACATCTTTTCACCCTTCATTTGAAAGAAGGGAATTATAGTTTTTTTCAATCTTATCTTCTAAGGTTTTGCTTGGTACTAAAGATCATACCATGTGGTTTTTATGTCCATGAAAACCACGAACTAAGATTTTGAGGATCTGATAATGATAGCATTGGCTATAGCGCGGAGCCTGGGTGCAGATTAATTCCAGGGTTGATTTCTTGGACTTCTCCTGAAATTACTTCGAGTTGAACGGTGCAGTTTTGATAATAGCAATCCATTGTTGCATAATGAGTGAAAATTTCTATTGCTGCGCCATCAGTGAAAATTTGATTTTGTGCCATCAATTAAAATATTCTTTTTGAATCGTAGGCTCTTCTTGATTCAATGATGAGCGTGTGTGGCTGCACAGGAGTGAGTGGCTCATGCGCCACAAAGGTTTGTCAGCGAATCATGCCACCATTTAAAACTGTTGGAGAACACATCAAAAAGCTATACAAGACCCCCGTCAAAATGTCTACATCGAGAAGGGGTAGAAAGCAAATACGTGAAGCAAAAGTTTCAAAAGCAAGGCAGTTGATATATTTCGAAAAATCTCCTAATTACTGCTTCTCTGACAAAAAGCGGGGAGTATTGGGAATAAGTGGACGTGTATGCAATATTTCGTCAACAGAGGTGGGCAGTTGTCGAATACTATGTTGTGGTCATGGTTACAACATACAACTTCGTAGAAATGTGAAAAGATGTAATTGCAAGTTTAAATGGTGCTGTAATGTTGATTGTGACATTTGCGAGTCTTTGGAAGAGGTGCATACATGTAAATGACATTAATAGTCCAGCATTCAGTATAACTGACACTTTGATTAGTTGTCGTAGCTTTATTGTGCAGTCAAACTGTCTTGCTATGCAAGGCAAATAAAAATAGGAAGAAAATTAGACTTATTTGTCGATTCAGTTGTGATTCTACTTAATCACTTCAGATGACTCAAGTATGTTTCAAAGTAACAGCAGCATACCTGGTACCACCCTAGCAAAACTAAACAACATTGTATACAAGGAGATACGACCTGCAATATACTGTATTATCTGTCTCAGTCCGATAATCTGGTTGCACAATAGAAGGCATAGTATTTTGCAGTAACAAAGGAATACTTTTGAAAAATAGATAAATTGGGCATTGCTGCCTAAAGGAAATTATCGTTGTGAGGTCCATTTCCAGATAGCAGAAAACGATTTATAGCATTCAAACATGAAACCTTTAAATTAGGGGTACCTTTCACTTTTATATTTAAGTAAATAGATCATAGACATCATGATCTCCTATTTATTTGATAAGCATGTGCATATGTTTAAATGTATGTATGCATGTATATATAATCGCATGCATAAAAACATAGTTACCTACAATCGTACAGATATACATATATATATATATATATATATATATATATATATATATATTATATATATAAACACACATATATAT
>OLMO02000001.1:850994-861238 GCA_900291935.2 Cassiopea xamachana | reverse complement strand
ATATATATATATATATATATATATATACATACATATACAGCAATACATACTATGTTGTAGATAAGGTGAAATGTAGCAGTATGCATATAGCTTAGAGACCGTAAGAGACCAATCAAATATACATAAAATTATGTATTACACTTTCTTTGATATATCGGAAAAAGCAAGTAAGCAACTAGTAAAAAATCATGAGCAAATATCCTAAATTGATTCCTTACAACTGATTTCTTGGTGCATGGAACTTTAGCTTCTTTAGTGTTGTAGCTCAAATTTCCATAAAAGTCTGTTTCAAGGAATGGTTTAAAAAGTTACCCTATTTCTTTACTATGACTGCAAAAAATTATCCCCAAATTGCATTTTGAGTCTCTCAGATGGCTAGTTTTGGGATTTTAATTGGGCAATGGGAATGTCTAATGCATTCAAAGTTCATGCTTTAACCGTCTTGCAACAAGCCCTCTGCGGAACACTACTGAAAGCATTGGAAAGAATAGTTATTGTTGACAACAGAAGTAATATATAGTAACCTCTAACAATGGTGCTTTGGAAAGAGTCATTTTAAGTTGACCTATTGGGCGGTCGTGGTGCCAGAAAAGAAATGCAGAAAGCATTTCAAAGTACCGACAGTAAAAAAAGGCCAAAGAATTCTAACGGTCAGCGTCTATCGTATATGCTAGAAAATGGTCATGGAGACTATGAAAGTGCTGACCGTGCATAGAAGCTTAGGTACCTACGGGGGCTAGGTAAAATCGTAAGGAGGGGGCTACAGCTACCAAGCCCTCATACCATATCGTATCATATCATACCATATATCTACTTACGACACCCTATCAGCTATTACATATACCAGGGGCCGGCAACCTAGAATGCCGAGGGAGCCATTGTAATCAGTTTTACAAGATTTTAAAGAAAACAATAGGAGCCACAATGGCTGGGAGCCAGATTTTAAATCAGTAACTGGAGAAACTATCACCAACATACCTAATAAAGTATACTTCATGTAATTCATATAACTCATGTTTCCAAGCTAATGAATCTGGAATGGGAAATTCTTACATTCCAAAGATCTACACCAATGGGTCCAAATTTTCTAGCAGTACATTCTGCCGTAGTGATAGTGTGGGGGAAATGGAGGGATTTTAGAATTGCATTCTTACAACGCTGGGAAATGCCGTTTTGCAAGACAGAAGGTCTACTAAAATCTCAACAAATTTCGTGGCACTCAATTTATGATTCGTCACTACTCTGTAGAAAAGACAATAAGAAACTGACAATTGATCAAAATCCCAATGCTCACTTGAAGTATATCTCAAATGTCCAATGCATATCAGAGACTCAAGTAAATGTGCCCTACTTTCTAATATGGTCATCGTCTACTCATAATTTTGCATTGGGTATCTTCCATGATGACTAATTTGCAAACAGAAGTTCTCAAATTACTTGCATAAGAAGTTAAAATGAGTTATAACGCACGTGGCATACATCCAGAGCAGAATATATGTACACTACAAAGCTGGAGCGTGTTTTTTGCTGGAGTGGCAAGCAAAGAGAGCCACAGGATAGGAGTGAAAGAGCTACAGGCTGCCGACTCCTGACATGTATTGATGTAAAAGAAAGTATTCGATGCATTTAGATTTAATGATCAAGAAAAAAGAAGAAGAAGAAACTATGACGCTGGGAATTTACTGATCTTCCTAGGGATCATGCTTCGGAAAGGATGCTAATTTTGTAATAACTCCTTCAGTTTCCTTTTGAATGTAGTAATCGTGGGACTTGTTCCAATTGGCAATGAGGTATCATTCTAAGGCTTTAATCTAGAAAAAAAGAAATAATTTTTGGAGAACTCTAGCTTCAACCTTGGAATGTCCAGATCTAACTGATTTCTTGTTGAGTGGCTCGCTATCTGAGACCTGGGAATAAATCTCCCTTTTAGACTGTTCGGGCAGAGACCGTTCAGTATCTTACAGATCATTACTGCTCCGTCAAATTGCATTATATTTGAAGCTGACAGCCAACTGCATCTCCACCCATCTTCTAAGTTAGAGTTAAAGATTTTGCTCTAGGCTATAGACGTTGATGCTGTTTGAGCTTTTTGGCCGATAAATTGGCCAATAGTTCGTGTTCACATGGACGTAGGAACCAGAGGGGCACAGGGGGTACGTGCCTCCTCTTTTTCTCAAATTTGTATATAAAGTGTCTTCTTTTGGGTTATATAGTTGCTCTTTTCTACACGAGACGGTGTCCTTTGAATGTAAGTGCCCCCCCACTTTTTGACTACTTCCTACGTCTTTGCGTGTTCGTCATTGTATCTCAGATGACTTTGAAGCAATACCTTATCGTACACGGTAGCGCCATCCCTGCTTTGGGGAGCCGGCCCCTTCCCTGCACTCTTGACTCAGTGTCACCACTGAGAGTAACATTTGATATGATTTCAAAATCAGATATTTGGTGCCCTTCCCACAAATTTTGCATGCAATAGCTTTCGAATGCAAGCACAAAGGAACAGTGATTTCCAGCAAACTTTGCCCTCCGTATTTTAGTAATCATTCACAATTAATTGTTGTTCATTGCTGCGAACGAAGATTTTAGCCTATCAAGCTCTTTTGATTCCCTGTCAGCTGTCGCTAGCCTCGTCTCCAATAGGGCTTAGATGTATTAGTTGTCTATAGCAACGGGAATACAGTTGTGCAAATCAAAGATGGCAACTACAGAAGTAAAAGATCCCCCACTTGTTGACACCGAACAAGATGAAGAAACACCAAGAATTGTGCATAAAATGCACATTAGAGTAAGCGATGCAAGATCGCTTCATGGTCTCAAGGGTAATAGCGTGATATCTTTTGTGAAACTAGAGTTCGGAACAGCAGTAATCGGTGAATCTCCAAAATGCGAGAACGACAGTGTAAACGGGGTAACATCGTTTGATTTTGAATGCAGTATGATTGTCAATGTAAGCGACCCAGTGATGCTTGATGATTTTGTACAGTCTCCGATCGTTCTGTCTGTTATTGAGGTCCTTCCAAGAGACAGAAAGGCAAAAGAGGAGAAGACTAACATTATTGGACAAGCTTGTGTTGATGCTATACCCCTTCTCAAAGGGGCGAAGACGGTTTCTTTGAAATTGACACTCTACCCTCCTGCACCTTTATCCGAGGTAGCTACAAATGACGATCAGTCATTTCCTGAAATTGACATTAGTTTGTCAGTGAATGAATCTTTGTTTTCAAACGAACAGCTGAAGACTACAAACATGATGAGGATTGGTGTTGAAAATTTGTACTCCTTGCCTGAACAGTGGAATGTTACCACAGCTAACCAATTCATGTATTTTGTTGCATTGCCAATTCCAATTTCTTCCCAGAAGGAGGTAACAGTATTGATTTCAAGTGGAACGTTAAGAATGCCTGGAGAAAAGGAACAACTGAATTACAGAAAATGGTGCTCAGCTCCCACTGCTTCCGGTGCATGCCTACAAATGCCAGATAGGCCAATCATTAAATATCCCCATGAACGTGATGAAGGAGAGTTTAAAAGTAAGAGTGAGTTATTATTCAGAGAGGAATCAGAAAATGACAAAGTGCACATTGCCTGGAATATGGAAAGACGCTGTGTCTTCAATAAAGCTGCTTCAGAATATTTCATGAAAAAAATTGCTCAACATAGAATTTGGCCAGTAGAAGTATTCAGAGCATTGATAAACCAAGCCTCAAAAACTAAAGGAAAAGGAGATGATGAGCCCCTTGTGTCTTTTCATGGCGTTGCATATGTTGATATGGCTCCATTGTTGTATCCTGGAGTTAAGAAAATCCATGGAGCTTACCTTATAAAGCCATTTAATGAAAGTGACTTTCAAGCAAAAACAGGAAGAAAAGCTACAGTGATAGATGACACAATTAAATTGATGTCATTTGCAAGAAGTAGTAGTAACTCTGCTTTTCCATCAAAAAACCTTGCAGGAAGGGCTGGAAAGCTTGATGGCAAGCCAAAGCCATCTGCTGGTATTTTGAAGCCACCTGATCCCATAGTAGACCAAGAAACACATGATGCAAAAAGAACTGAAGGCCAACTATATGTTGATGCAAACTCATACATTGTTGTTGATTTTGAGTTTGACTTCTCTCTAGTCCCCAAGAGAGAGCCCTCAGTATTGGCCCAGAGAGTCACTGACTTAATACCACCTAGGCCACTGTTTTCAAGGAAAGAGGGAGGTGCTAAGAAGGCAATTGAAGGCTTTCAAAAGCAAATAGGAATTACAGCTAACATGCTATTAGATGATTTTCAAAAGATGTTTACATCTCAGATGGACTCAGAAAATGAGGATGGAGCTGGAAAAAGAAAGAGTGAGTTTCTTTACCATCTCAATGCTTCAGGAAAGTATTTTGCCATGAAAGAGCAATTGAAGTACTATGTTGTCAAG
Source organism: Cassiopea xamachana (assembly GCA_900291935.2). Taxonomy (NCBI): domain Eukaryota; kingdom Metazoa; phylum Cnidaria; class Scyphozoa; order Rhizostomeae; family Cassiopeidae; genus Cassiopea; species Cassiopea xamachana. Next base: position 856,824 of record OLMO02000001.1, on the reverse strand, counting down.
ATTGTACGTGAAAAGTATATGAAAACAACACAATTCACCAGTAACAGTGAACTCCAGGAATTTATTTCTCAGTTGTATAACTTCCTAATAGCCCAAATGCATGGTGGACTGAAAAACTTTCTTACAAAAGAGGAAACTGCAGAAATTCCACCTCCAGTGAGAGATGCTGATGTAATGAGGTTCTTTGCAAAAGAGGCTGAATCCTTATTTGATTATCCATTGGCAGCTAAGTATTATCAAGAAAGAATAGCTTTAGATAAGTACAACACTGGACATTGGCTGGATTATGGCTGCTTCTGTTTATACATTGAGGATATGGAGAAGGCTGCTGAATGCTTCAAAGAAGTTGTCTCAATCAATCAAACACATTTTATTGGTTTAGTGATGAATGGGTCTGTAGCACTAATGAAGGATGATATAACAGCTGCTGAAGCATTCTTTGAGGCTTCAGCTTACTCCCACCCAACCAATCCAATTGCATGGACTGTACTGGGATTGTTTTACGCAGGCACTGAGAATGACATAATGGCAGAAAGGGCATTCAATGAGGCAAAGCGGTTGTTTGACCCTGCCTCTGCTACAAAAAAGTCTTATGTTGATATTGATCCAGCCCAGAAACAAAATCAAGTTATGCAACCAGATGTTCAATCAAAAGGTGAAGATGATGATCAAATGTTACAGACCAGTGCAGAGAAAGATTCTGGAAAAACTGCTGAAAAAGTGGCAAAAACTAGCATGCTGCACAGCATATACCTCCACACAGCAAAGTTTTTGCTTGAGCATAAGGCGTTAAGCCTTGCTGAAAGAGCACTAGCTCATGAAATTCTCTCTTCAGGAGAATCTGCATGTTATTTTCAGCTTCTTGCTGAGTCTTATCTTTTGAAGAAAGAGTATGGGAAATCAAAGATGTGTATTGAAACCTGTTTAAAGGAGCAGCATCAAAATGCAGATGCATGGACATTGCTTGGTCATTTATATTTTTTAACAGGTGACAAAAGTGAAGCAAGGAGTGCTTATGAAAGAACTCTTTCATATTGTGATGATGCTGTTGATGTTCATACACTGCAGCTGCGACTTGCTTCCATATACCTAGAGCAGAAAGAGTTTTCAAAAGCAAAAGAGATTTACTTGACTGCATGCACAAGAAAACCAAGCTGCATAACATGGCTTGGTGCTGGAATCTCATTGTATAGATTGGGAGTATACTCAGAAGCTGAGCATGCACTACATGAGGCCAATGTTCTTGATAATCACAATTCAATGGTGTGGTCATATCTGGCATTAGTTTGTCTCCAACAAAGGCGTCACTTGGAAGCAGAACAATGCTACAAATATGCAGAAAAGACAGGCCCAGTTGATGAGCAACTTATGAATGAAATTAAGACAAAAATGCATGAAACTGGATTTGACATGTCTTTGCTATCATTGTGAGTTTGCATTATTACTTTCTTTGAATGTGCTAGCCATCTTTGTTATGAACAATATAGTTGTTGTAAGGTGTAAATTTTGACTCTTAAAGTTTGGATGCAACAGCTAGTATGATTTGAATCTTTTGCATTATTGAACTAATTTACATCAACTGTTTTCGAGTGATATAAAAACAGAATTAAACTTCCCCATGTTCTGTCAGTTACTTTCATTTACACCAGGGCCCTACAGGGTCCTCAAGCTCAATTTACATCAGGGGTGCTGAAGACAGAGGCTGATTGGAGCTGGGCCACCTAAGGGGTTAAGAAGTACTTACATTTCCTTTAGTTTTTGCAATTTCTGAATCATATGGTAAAGATTGCTGGCTGTTCAAGTTGGGGTTCCTAAAATGTTGTTCTGTGAGCTACATATTTGAAATGTTTACTTCTGATTTACCCCAAACTTAGAGTAAACCTCTGATTTACCCCAAACTTAGAGTGTGGTTATACTCTTTGGTGCCTAATAGAAAGGGGTTGAAATTTGAATTGTTGGGGGGCTGGAAAAGTCCCAAATCTAGTAAGTGGGGGTAGGAATGGCCAGGAGGGGATTGTTGGAAAATGACCATAAATTTTATGGAAAGGGCAATGGCTTCTTGTCACGAATCTATATCTAAGAAATGTAGCCAAGTCCACAGAATGAGACAATGCTGAATCATACAACACACGCAATCAGTGTGCTCTTCTCATAGTATTTTTTACTTTCAATCCGTCAAGTAGTTGCCTTTACTAAGATTTTACCTATTAAATTACTAGCTGGGTGGTTGTAATAAGAATGACCTGGGTGGAATATTTTTGAAATGTTAATTAGCTGGGGGGACATCGATTAGGGACTGAAGAGTACATAACAAATGTTTTGTTTTGAAAGAATTTCTTACTTTGTTTGTTGCTTTTCTTTGACATTTTCTGCATTCTGTCATTAATAATATGAAGCAACACAATAAAAGACACCACACTTATTTATGGGGATTGTTGGAGCCACACCCTAAAGTTACAACTCCATGTGAATGCTGCACCCTTGCTAATATTTTCTCATCGAGTTTGGACAAGTTAGAGAAGTGATCTTGGCAACAGGCAGGGGGGTAATTTCACCCAGCCCCCCTTTGATGCTGCAGCTGCTGATATAGCTATTTGTTTTAAAATGGTTTCTTATAACTAGCTACAGTAAAAGGTAGCAATATAATCCAGTATTGCTCATTTTTTATATAAATGTGCATAAACATAAAAAATAACTAGACTTGCAACTGGGCTGGAATTTGAAAGGTTAATCCTGCGAAATTGTTATCAAAAGATACAACATTGCAGACAGCATACCTATGCACTTCCAGACAATTGAAAAGTTCAGTAGAACGCATTAAAAGATTAGAACTTATGAATAATTAAATTTTCACCATATCAAGACCAATGGTACATAAATTATTAAATGATATCTCATGATATGCACATTACATTGCATTCAAAGACGGAAATTGTTACACTGTCCCTAGTGACTTCACATGAGCGCGGCATTTGCATTTCTACGGGTTTGTTCCTTTTAATTTATTTGCCTTGAAACCGTTGATGTGCCGAGACACCTTCTGTTGGGGGGGGCGTTCTGACAAATTTACCAACTATTGTTACTAAAAACAAGAGTCACAGAAAATACTGTGGCCAACCCTCTTGCTGCCTGGCTAACTTTTTACCAACTTTCTTGCAATTTTGAAAATACCCTCCCTCATTGGCACATCCCTGCTTCAAACGTATACTTTTGCATGAATCAAAGATGCAGTCTAATCAAGTACGTCTAATTTAGCAGTCCTCCAAATCAAGCGCCTAGTGATTTTATCCAATACTTACAGAAGCAATGAAAGAATAGAGTGAAGAGGCTTCTAAACTCCCTCGTGGTTTTACCTTCTTTTACTACTTTTCTGTTAACAGCTGTATTGTTGGATTAATATTAATCCAATTATTAGCGTTTACCATAACTTTAGTTATTCATGATACCTACTATGTCTAAGCTTCATCTCAAACACTGCTTCAATTGCTGTCCTCTCCTTAACTGTACAATGTTTAGGCCGAGTGCTAGCTATGTGAGTAGCTCAAACAACGATGCGTAGTTGAACATTCAAGCGAAAGCGTGGACAAAAATTGCACTTCTAATAGAACAAAGAACCGATAACTTGCCATTGAAAATGCAATTGAAGCTAGTGATCAAAAGTTGCTTATTATTGCCATCTATTTAACAAAAGATGCTTTCATTTGCAAGCCTGATCCTACTCTGAGCCAATGATCTTACTTTGTACTACTAAACGTAATTTGTATAACTACACACCTGGTGCAATCCGGCCATCCTCTGAAGAGCAGGTTTCCTTTCTTGGAAGAAGCAAAAGCTTGCTCTGCTTGAATAAAACTGAAATCTATAGGATTAAGCGACCTTTGGATGAGCTCAGCTGAAGCCCAATAAGAATATCATTAGGTATAGAAGCCATTCAATTCACTGTTGAAAATTGATCGGAATATTTATCTCAGTTTTTATTTAAACTGTGATATTAGATGTATAAACGATACCATGCTTGATCGGACAAGTTTTTGAAAGCAGCATATCACGTGATAGCATGTGTCAAAGTTTTTTCGTGGATTTATGCAGTAAATGAAGAGTAAGTAACAGGAGACATGAAAAATCTTTATCAACCTGAGATGTGTCAAAAAATAACATTTTAGTCTTTTACGCAAACATTCTACATCAGTGCCTAATTTAACATGATTTTCCAACACCACAGTTTCTTAAATCCCGCCTTTCAAATTGCAGGAACATGATGCCACACCCAGCGGCATAACCACCATACTTTTATTGGGGGGAGGGGTATCAGAGGTATTTGCCTTGCAAAACTGGGTTTTGCCCTGCGAAAGTATTCTCATCTGATTAATACCAACATGTACTTATCCCATCTAGAGTTCATGCCAGAGATAGATTCACTGATTTGCTATACTACAAAATAGCACTAGCAACGAGCCTTCTAGCCTCGTGGAATTGGAGGCAAGCGAGCCCACTAGTGCAATACGAATGGAAGACGAGTGGGTGAAAACGGGGGCTGGGGGCTTGCCCCAGAAAAACTGTTTGGGCCACGCCCTCTAGAACGTTGGACAATGCTTTTTAGAACACAGGATAAAAGTTGCAATCATCACTGATATTTGAGCGCAGAAGGAAAACAGACCCTTTAACCTGGAAACGAGAGGCGAACAAATATGATCCTTTGATATCATTATTGCCCTGCAAAGAGACTCAATTGCCCCGTAAACTGCGCTGTTTCAACCGTTCGGGGGAGTCACACTCCTCCACAGCCCCAAATTTCACGCCCCTGTCCACACCTAGCTATTATGTATAATCCAAATACATTTTCTCACTTAAAACTTTGCATTGCTCCTTATCTTCAGTGGGATAATGAGAAGCATTAAACATCATAACCCAAAGGGACACTTGTGAACAAGAAACGTATCGAAGCGTTCCATTTCTCCCCACTAATTTCTCTTTCCAAGGCTATTACTGCAATTTCCAGGACCATTATTAGTGATAAAAACCACTCTAAATTAGGCCCTAATCTACATGCTCAAAATTTGCATAGTGAAGGAAAAGTGATTTCAATAGAGTGAAATGGAAATCGAAAGGAAATCAGTAAAAATTTCCAAAATGGAAAATCAATCTCTTATGAATTCTATTCAATTTCTATGTCTCTGGAAAATTTGCTAATTTGGCACTTCATTGGTAAACCCAGCTATTTGGCGTAATGAATGCCTCCGTTACCTCCTCTTAGTCACGACCTGCTCCGTAGAGTCTTGATAAAGTTATTTCTTGTCCTATTATAGAGATAAGAGTTGTTGATCATTGATAAGACGCATTATTTAGATATCTGACTTGTAAAGTGACCTTGGATGATGCCAGGGTATCACCGACATGGAAATATTTTCCTTCAAATGGGGTCGCATTCAGCTTTTAAATGCGAAAACCAGTAAGTTTCTCAACAACCTTGATTGCTTTCCATGAAGAAGGGGTTGGGTAAAACCTTTTTAGTAAAAGGATTGCAGCCCCATTTTCTCCCTCTGGCTGCATTCCTGAGAGCAGCAAAGTGACTCAGCGTGTAATTTATGAAGCAAAGTAGGCGCGAGGAAGCAATAAGATCAGAGGCGTGCCGAAGTAGGGGATGTGGAAGGGGTGTGACATCCCCTTGCTTTTGCCGAGACCACCTGTAATTTCTATAGATTATCGGTAACAGCTTGCCTTGCGATCATTGCTTGTCGGTAATCGTCGATAATCGTCGGTAATCGTCGGTAATTCTGTGATATTTAGTAGCCTGTCGGTACTTTTCTGTTCGTACACCCCCCCCCCCCCC
>OLMO02000001.1:827295-850975 GCA_900291935.2 Cassiopea xamachana | reverse complement strand
CCCCCCCCCCCACTCAAAAGTCTTTCAGCACGCTACTGAATAAAATCAATTTACTGTATAATGAGCCTTGTACTTTGTACATGTACAAACAATGTACATGCTTTGTACGAGTTGCTCTTAAAACGAATTCTAGAATTAAGTTTAGCTACGAGTAGAGTAGTTATTGAGACAACAATACCCTTATTGAACAATCAAATAATTGTTGAATAGTGATTCTTTTCGAGCAATGTAAAACATCATTCTCCCACTTTTGCTTCTGCCATTCTTCTTCTCTTTTCACATTTTTTACCCATTCCTGATCATTTCTTCAACTTTTTCGTTGCTTTTGGATCCACGGTTTGTTAATCATATCTGCAGTTGGAACTAGGTGACTTCATGACTTTTCCTACTTTGCAGGGGCGGCTAGCCATTGTAGGCTGGGGGGGGCTTTTCGGTGCCACGCCCTTAAATTATGATGCAATTTGGTTGCCAGACCCATTCTAAACTCTTACTAGAAGCCCCTCACCCCAACCCTAACATTTTCTCCTCGAATTTGGATGACTGATCTTGGTGAGAAGTAGAAGTACAAGTCCTCCCGCCCCCCTCCCCGTGGCGCCACCATTGCTTCTATGGATGGGGCCTGTACTGTATCTTAGCTGCATTTACATTTCACTTCATAAACAACAACAATTAGTATGTTTACATGTAAACTTTCTCAGATATTTACTGATTGCATGCAGCTGCTTTCAGAATAAGCAAAGTGTCAACTAAATCACCTACTTCGATTTGCCAGACATAAAGGGTTACTAATTTTCCTTTTTTCATATCCATAAAGTTACAATACACATTTATAATACTGGTAAAACTACACACCACAATACTACTAGAACGATACCCCAGGGAGCAAACGACTGTGACTACTCTGAGACCACTTGAACACAAATTAAAAACTTTAGTCGGTCTCAGCTGAGATGCAACAAAATATGTTTGTGAAACGAAAAAATTTGTGTTTTTATTTGGGTTACTAATTGCATGATCTTGTAAATAATTTAGTATCATCTGCAGCTTTTTCTACACTATCAGCTATAATCGTACTTGAAATTCTTTAACAAACATGAAACTTTTTGATATATATCATTATGCCATTCATAATCAACATTGAGAACAAGCGGCAATTACTTTTCTTCTACAATTAAAATACATGACACTTGTTGTTACTAATTATTAAGAGCGTGATTTTTGCTGTCTTGTTTTGTTGCATTTGAAATGTTATTTTTGTTACTTCGAAATGAAGTACTATTTCAGTTAACCATATGTTTAGAATTTTGTAGCTCATCCATCTTGGAATTTGAAATGCTTTCCAGCTTCAAAAGTACTTTGTGACAGATGACAAAGCAACTCCAGCTTTCGATTACTGTATTGCTATGCTATCTACCTATTTCTGAATATAAAGTGCATTGTGCCATACTTGACGTGGAAAAATTTTAGGAAACAAAGCATTTTCAGAATGGCGTGAGGTTTATAATGATAACGATTTTAGCTTCTTTCACAACTTGCAGCTTTATGTTTCGCTTCATACGCTGATAGTTTGTAATCTTCAGTTTTGCAATCTTCAAAGCATATTTCATCCACATTATTCTGGTTCCGTGACATAACATTAAATGGCAAAACTGGCTTCCTATCCTTTCATCAAGAAAAACTCTTTTTGATGTTTTAAATTTCGAACACAATGGTGATATACTTGTTAATGTTTTCTTACCTAAATTTCTAAGGTCATCAATTCCCTTCTTGATTAATCATTTCATCTTTCCTGATTTTTATGTTAAGAGTGGCTAAATATACGACTTGTATTCATGAAAATTCTCTCAAAGTTGAAACCTTCCTTAGAGTGCTGCGAAGGAATAACAACTAAAATGAATGACTGCAATTGTATGATGGATATAGCAGAGAATACTAAAATGAGTAAAAAGAAATTCAAAGTTTTCACTTTATCAACCTTAATGCAGAGACTATCCTAAACAACTACATTTGACTGTGCATGAATTCAACTATCAATCTTACTAGCATAATTAACTCTCAATTTTAGATACTTTCAAAGAAATAGTTTCATTCATTTTGATGTAGTTCTACACGAATATTGCCTTCAAGTAGAGTAGAGTTGTCAAAGTCAAAGCTCTGCAACCTCATACAGCAGGAATATTGACAAAAAAGAGTGCCTATTTGTAATGAAATTTAAGTAGCATTCATATGGAATATGATAATGAATAAAGGGTGCGAACATAATCCCATTCAACCGCATGGTTACAGCTTCTATATTACAAAATTTTCTATGAAAGAAAGAGCATTCATACTCTCATTCTACGTTAAACAATATATTACGAAAAAGACTACTAAAACCGAAACGAAATTGTCACAAAATTGAGTATTGTAGAAGCAAATCTATTTGAAAAGCTAAAGTCTCATGAAACTTTCCTGTCTCGCATTTACTTTAAATTTAGGTAATTTACTAGCTGTTAACGGAGCGCCTATCAGCATGCAGAATTAAATTTGATATGAAAATTGCACAAAAGATGTGAACACCAGTCAACGAATTTAGAAAATCGTTTGGATCTTTATGCTAAAGAAATAAAGAGGTATAGTTCAGTAAATAAAACCATTCCTTTTACTATGCACGGTCCAGATAGAAACTGCAAGCTGTGCCGATTTTATTGTTCATCGCAAGAAGTTAGATGGAGATGCTTTAGTAGCATAAGCTATTCCCATGTTTGGTCTTTCAAACGTCAATGCATTTAACGAATGAGGGTTGCATTCTATTAAACTTTATCAAGCATTAGGGCTTAAATTACATAACAAAAAAATTACACGCTTCATATATCTATCATATCCTCATTCCAAGAAAGAATTTTTTGATATTTCTAGTACGTAAAATATTGCATAATACTAGCCACTAAATGTAAGTGCTAATCTTCAACATAAGTTTTCTCCATTATGTTGCCTTAATTCTCCAATTTTTTAACTGACTGGAAACACAATTCCGGGCGTAACTATCTTTATCATACAATACAATCTAATTTGCTGTTGTGCCTTTAGATGCAAATATTCTTTTTCTCCAAAAAATTACTTCCTTACGAGTACGTATGCCGACAGTTTTCCATCTAAAATATCATGGCCTAGCGACATTGCTTCTAGGCGTGTAAAATGTCCTAACACACCAGTTAGCTAAAGGATACTGAAAAAGTATGAGTCATATTCGTTAATGAATTTCTTTCTCAAGAGTGTTTTAGGACATTTGGGGAAGGCTTATATTTAGCAAAAAAGGTAAAAGATAGTTATTAAGTTGAAACTATTTAACGGCTCTGTACCGATGATTCTGCAGGGATACTTGCAAGTTATGTTTTTACATTACAGGGAGAATACTTTTGTATTTATGCATTGAAAAACTTGGCAATCAATGCAACATTTATGTAGCTGTGTGAGTTTCACGAATTAATTAGAAAAAACATGACATTTTCAGTTACAATTGCTAACTTTGTATACTAGGGGCATGAATGCATTGAAATTAGTGGCTATTTGGCAAAAGAAAGAGCGTACTATTGAGATAAGCTACGTTTGTTCTCAATGAAGCGATAGCTACTGGCTTCGAATAAACACCTAGGTTGAATAAAGACAGGTGCTTCAGCCACGCGTCTTCTGTTCCCTTGTGTTTTGTATATATGCTACCCGCTTGTAGTATTAGACATTGAAGTGACCGATATTCATGGCAATACTAGTCCTAATTCTGTTAAGCATGCTTCTTTCTGCAACTCTTAAGGATAATCTAATACTCGTTCAATACTTTTACATTATGATGAATAAATGCTAAGTGCAGGGAGTCGAAAGTTAGGCAAGCATTGAAAATTTATTGCGTGTAGCGTTATTAGTAAAGCAAAAAATGATCTTATAACGCATTGAAAAGTAAAATATTAACTTCCAAAAATTGAAAGGTGGCATCAAAAACATACTCATTTAGTTGAGTCCTAAAACGGAGATATAAATCTCTAGAGAAGCTTAATCACACTTCCAACAACAACCCACTTCGGAATCAATCTTCTAGCAGGACATGAAATCTTGTTCCTTCACATAATTTCTTTTTTCCAACATTGATGCCTCGCAGTAAGTGCATTTATGCTGCCATCTTTTACTTGACACGTGATTTAAGGGTGTCTATTGCTTGCAGTATAAAGTAGATTGCCTACAAAATCTTCAACCGAAGCTCTCCTTCTCTACAGAAGGACATATTTACAAACGTTTTGTCAAAATGATTCTAGACATTTAACGTATTTATTAATATATATATTTATATGTTAATACTCACGACCTAGCTTGTAGATTTGGCATCATACTTTCTCAAATCGAATTTCTGTGAAGTTGTGCCCTTAGGAAATTGCAATGAAAAATTTAGACTCCTTTAATGAACCGAGAACTTCATTCTTTTCTTTTTCTGCCGTTGATTGCAAAACCAAACTCTAACTACGTTTTTCGATAAGTCCAATTTCTCTGCAATTGCTGCTATTTTATCGCTTGATGGCCTCGGTTGCATGGCAAAATATGCCTCCAGTGACCGCTTCTCAGCAGCACCGATTGATGTTCGTTTACGTTTTTTGTCTTGATTTGGTAAAAAAGCACTTTCGTTTGATTTCATTCTGTGAGCTTTCTCTGCTTCTTCTAGCCATGCTTGTAGGACAGGTTTTAGTGCCATCATGTTGTTGTGGCTCAGTGTAAGTGATTCAAAACGACAAATTGTAGACTGGCTTAGTGAGCCAACTCCTGGCAGCTTTAAATGTGCCAAAGCTGCTCCTACATCGGCCTGGGTGACACCCAGTTTTATCCTCCGTTGCTTGAATCGTTCAGCAAACCATTCCAACTCTCTTGGTGTACATTCAGCATCCTGAGCTGCGGCTAGGTTTAGCGAGTTGATCGTAGCCTGGAAGCTTGCTGTATTGAAAGTTGAAGATATAGCTGAGAAAGAACTAGATGTTGACGGCGACAGAATATGACTTGTGCCAGCATGGTTCTGTCCTACCGTTGAAGTGGACGGCGAAGGGTTGTCATAACCATTCTCTGAAACCGAAGGTTGCAACGATGCCGATATTTGATCTAAGATATCATGAGGATCATACTGTGTTGGATCTGGGTTGGTTGCATGTAAGCTATGCAGTCCAAAAGCAGTCTGCATCTTTGATCCACTAGGTTTTGGAAGATACTTTGACATACTTTCAACTTGAGGTACAGAACCCAATAAATGTGCATCCTCTAAACCATCAAACATACTTGAACCCTGCAGGAAATGAAAGATTTTCTTACAGATAAAAAGTCAGCAGCTTTGTCGAACAAGGAAAAGAACTTGAGCAAGGATATTAAAAATTTATCACGGTCATATCACCTAAAAAGTCAATTATATATTTGAAATGGCAGAAAAGCTACCTGGAAATGCGCTAAAATTGATTTTAATGGCAAGAAAGAAGAAATGAAATCGCGCTCTTCAAAGTCCGCTGGATTGAGCATTCGTTGTTTTTGCGCTAGAACTATTTCGGACGAAAAATTCCAACATGCATATCTCTTTAATGTTTTATGATGTTGTCTGTAGACTCACAAAGGTCTTGTTTATATATCATTAACATGTTGCAGAGCTCTCGTGCCAGAACAAGGAAGCAAAAACAGATCTTTTGGAGTAGTAAATAAGCAAATTTTAGGCCAACTTTCATCAAAATAAAAGCTCGCGGGAGTCTGCACTTGGCTATAGTGGAAACAACCTGCTTGCCTCTCACTTTTTTGAGTTACACTCAAAACAGCGTTAAATTTTTAATATGAATCTAGATCAAAATTAAATATTTAAAATGAAAATATCAAAATTAAAGTAACGGTCCTTTTAAACATGGCATTCTCCATTGAAATAGGCTACGGCGTAAAGAAGATAGTGCAACCAATAAAGCACTCTTCTTATCAAAGAAGCTTACAGAATGGCGCTCGTCTTGAATGACCAAGAGTANAGAGAAAAGGAAATATATAGTACTCACGAGATTTGATCTTGATGTCTGAAAGGTGAACTGTAAAGAAGAAGAAGAGACACATGTTAAACGGAATAATAACACATGTTGATAAGCGATAGCGCATATTGGAATAGTCAGTTGTATTGTTGTTTTCTTAACCTGTTCGAACAATGAAGACATATGCTCGAAGACAAAATGAACGGCATTCAACTTGAAGAGTTATTCAGCTGTCTTGTACAAACTCTAACAAGGATACGCACAATATATGCTTTACCTGAGGGCCAAGAGATGCTGAGTGTGAAATTCCGTTGGAATGTAGCGAAGGAGGCCGAGAAGGAATCACCCCGCCAAGGGCTTTCGAAAAAATGCTGTCCCTCCCAATTCCATCGCTGAAACTTTGAGACATAATAGATATAATTGTACTTTAGCTCAAATTCAACTTCTTTGCTTCTTCAATGTGTCAGTATTTAACACTTGACTTGTTTATCGATAGCTGTTCATAAGCAACTACAGACTGTTTCAACGTCACATAGATCTAGGCCAGAAGTTGAACGAAAACGCAGCCTTGTTCTTATTAACATTGTTTTAACATTCGCTCCTATGGGACCACCTGCATCTCCTTCCCACAGTATATCAGTGAAACGCTAGAGAGATTGGGTAAGAGACAAGAGCGCATGCGTGCTACGACAGGTGCTGCAGGTTGTTTTGTTTGGACGTGTATTGTGGGCGTCAATAGACTGCGCTCTTCGGCTCTGTGCATGACCGCCTTAACGGCCTGCGGGTCATTCTGCGTGAATCATAACGCTCAAGTGCATAACAGCTGTTTGAGACCAGCTATACAAGATTTCCTATAATTGCATCTTCAGGTGTATTATTAGGCTTGTAGGTGCTTTTTAGGATGCTTCAAATCTTTGATTTGCCTAAAATACAATAGAAAACACGCTTACACCACTTTAGATTGCAGTAATTAGATTCGGTGAAAGAGGAGGGGCTCATCTCAACTTGTTACAACTCATAAAAAGATGAAACAATAGATCCTTGTTCAATTTAAACTCCTGAAGTCGCTATTAACAACTTTTATAGCCAAACATACAAGGATATTAGTGATACAATAGGCAATAAATAGTATGCAACAATGCTCACTTACAGAACATCCTGCTGCGCAGAAGAGGCATTAAAGTTNTTTGCACCTTTTTGGTAATATATCAATAATACATCTACCTTATATCAATAATATATTAGTGTATCAAAATACCACACTATTATATGCGATATAGCAGCGCTATTTGAATTGCAATGCTTTGCGAATGAAGTCAGAGATGAAATTAATAGAAAGACTAGATTTTGCTTTTTAGACATACCTCGAATAATATGCATCTTGTGTTTTCGTGATTTTTCCTTGATGCTTGATATCTGCAATACAGAAAATCAAAATTAAAATACAAACTCAGCATGACATGTGAATTCCACAATTCTCTAATGTCCTATTTACATTGAATTGTGTTGTAAATCCGTTCTTCTATAAGAGTTGGTAAAATTTGGTAAACGTTTCAGCTTCCTATGCAAAAGGACTCAGAAATTCCAGTTTAATGATCTTTGATTGTACTTATGCAGTCAAGGAATAAAATTGAAAACTGAAGATTGAAGTTCAATTTGTCTTGCCATGCAGCAAATTAAGAAAGTGCATTTAAATCTNTGCGACTAATCCTCTTAGACTAGAGTCAAGTAGGAAAGGGATTCATAGACATGAGGTTGCATGGCGTAGGGCTCTTGTGTCCTTAAGCCAATAGCAGCAAAACTGAAAAGCATGCTTGATGCTTGAACCAGAATCCGTCTATCGTTCCGCAAAGTCAGTCTTCTTGACCTTGCAAGTTGCATACCAGAGTCAGCATTGTAGTTTTGTACATCACGACTTTGCGAACCATTACTTTGTACACCATTACATTGTACACCATCGGACCATTGCAAGAAACATGACACTTTTTCTTAAATTATTTCGCTCTCAGTTCTATTTTCATGCTAAAATATGGCAACCCTTTTATGGCAAATGTGCGTTATCTAAAGTCTAAAGCTGAAGAGCTGATCTTAAAATCAATTATTAGTTAATGAAGTTAATTGAGCTCCGTTGAATTCACAAGGAAATCATCAATACTTGTTACAATGTGGTGTTTACTTGGTGAAAAAGCTGAGAAGAATTACGTTCTACACCAAGCATGACTTTCAACTACATTCGTTCAAGAAATAGTTACAAAGACGGCTTGAATTGTCTTTTGCTGAGTTTGTGCTTGCCACGCTAGAGATGCTACATACAAGCGGTTGTAACTAACTGTGCAAGACAGCATACTATTCTTGACTCGAGTATTCTCACTGGAAAATGCTGAGCAAGTACTCTTGCTTTGAGGAAGCTGAGTGACCTAGCAGTAGCATAATTTTAAACTTTTAAATCAGAGGCTTTCAAATTCATTGATGTTAAATCTTTATGACTGAAGATCCGATTCCTGTGATGTTAATTTTGCTCTACATTCTGTATCATAGTCTTTGCTGTAACAATTTTCCTCTTAGTATAAATTTCCCTGATTGCCTACACTTATTCATTCTTATTTAGGAAAATCTTCTTTTTCTGCAAAAGAGCTTCCAAGCATTGCATTTTCTCTTTATTTTAAGAACAGCAAAAGAAATTTGCTACAAATTACTAACTACAAGCTCAATCGATCTCGCACGTTTTTCTATGGTGCTTATAGATACCCAAGAAAAGCCTCAAAAAGCTTCAGAAATCTTTCCATTAATAAAATTCACGGATTCATCACCTAAAAAAGTTTTTCATACACGAAAAGAATGCAGTGGTTTGGTAGAATGCCCGATAATGCTTCTTCATGTGGTGTCCATTGACGATGCAAAAGCATGCATTGGCAGGTACAATCAAAAAGATAATTAGCCGCTTTACCGTGCATGCTGGGCACACGTATTGACTATGGTTGCTATAGAATTGAATGCAGCCACACTTTGTACTGAATACTACTTTTACTGCATTGAAATTCAAACATATTTAAAAGTGGTTTGCATGTGAATAGAAGAATTCAATCTTTTATCCAAGGCCCTAATTAATGGATGCACAGAGAACCTGCTAGTTTTTCAGCGTTCATTTCTATAAAACTTTAAACTAAATCCTGCGTTTGTAAACATCAAGGATATAACAGGATGAAAGGCATAATAAAACGTTGGCCATTAACTTGAACAGCCGACCAGGGGGCTTTTCTTAAGGCTGAAATTTCAAATTCTATGAGGCTCTAACTGAGAGTGCAGCCAATAGACCCAAAGGACAATTTTATGATGATAACCTTTACTAGTACAACTCAACAGGCATTCCAAAACACAAGATCAAATCAAGTANAAAGTTGATATTTAATAAGCGCTCCTACTAGATGTTAAGCTTGCTGAATTTTCAGGAAAGAACTGCCCTCTTACAAAAACTATTTCGTTTTACTTTGCTATCTGTCCCGTGTACAAGGAAGGCTTGTAAAAGGACAGAAGTATTGTGCTACTTAAGGTATCCTTTGGTTCTTTAAAATATGATATATAAAAACCAGGTGACATAGCAAAATTGAAATTGTTTTGCATAGAGGCTAGTCATTATCAATACCCGGGACCGGAGTGGAAGGAACTGAGATGGGGCATGGAAATGTTCATGGTCGCTATGCCGGGTTACTAAACCATGATTCTATGCTTGCCGAAAGACTTTTGAGTGGTGGAGGCTGTAGCAACAGACATTTACCGACAGGCTACTAAATGTCCCAGAAATACCGACAAACGATGATCGATTACCGACAAACGACGATAAATTACCGATCTAGATTTATCCTTGCTCTTAAAATGTTATGTAGTAAATTATACTGGTTACCGGAGTTTTTGGGAGGTGACTCCACTTTATTGATTTCTATTATGCTCGAAATTGTCAAAATATCAAATCAATATAATGAAAAAGCTTCTTCTGAGAGGAATGAGACAGACAGCACCATGTCTAGAGTAGGGGTGGGCCCGCGGTCACAGACGGGGGGAAATTTGGGCGCCACTTTCTATAATTATTACGCAATCTGGTAGCCACACCTATTTCAAAATCTTGCTAGAGTTACCTCACCCCACCCCCCAACATTTTCCGATCTGATTTGGACAAATTAGAAAATTGATCTTGGTGAGAAGTAGGGGGACAAGTACCCCAGTCCCCCCTGTGGTACCGCCACTGATCTAGAGGATTTTCCATTACTATTTCACTAACTGGCAGCTACTTTGAAGGGCTTCACTAAATTAATACTTTCCTTGCTTCTACTCAATTTATAACAATTAATGAAAGTATTATGAAAATATTTCATCACCTCACCCCCCTCCCCCAACCCATGGAATTCATAGGAAATGTTTCATTGTGATTAGCTACAAGCTGTACTTACATTAATTCAAACCCTACTTCATTCTGTGCTAAAAATGGATCTCCGCCTCTTCCGATCGATCCGAAGTATCCGAAGTGTACTGTAGTTGTTTGGTATCACATTTTATACTCGCTTAACAAGATATAGGAGTGGAAAAAACAAAATATTCCCTACAAACTCAAGAACAATATTCATAAAATTCCAGCTTGCACCTTCAATTCTTTCACATACTTTTGAAATAGCGATACCGATAAAGATGCAAGTGACAGCTCGCAAGATTTGGACATTCTTGAGAGCTTGTAGCTAAGGTAACGTTCTTTATTGTCATCCAGAAAGCCTGCTATGGGGTAAGAATTGTTTCAATAGGGGTTATGATATATTCAATGGAATTATAAAATGGAGTATGAATTCTTTAGGGAATTCGTATTATTCATTCTGCCCCCATCCGTGACAATAATAATGACAAGTCTCTTAAATGACAATTTTGAAACTAATAATAACATTGTATATTTAATTTTAACACTGGAAGCTGCAGCAATGTTGAGAAGTTCACTACTACAAGCAATGACGTGAATTTCTTCGATTCTGTTGAAGCAAGCAGTAAAGAACTAGTGTATGCAAAGACTGAAGAAACTTTGAAGTAAGTTAAATATGACCAGAATAATTTATGGCAACTTGGCGATTTTGGTATGATCAAGAAGGACAGTCAAACCTGAGGTAAAACTTATAAATAAAAGGAATATAATGAAAAGAATAGGATGGAAAGAAAATCTATAACACGTTGAAAGGCTGATAAAGAACCAGCGGATTCATTAATTGGTGCTAATATCAAAGTATAATTATCAGCTCTGAGCTTCTGTGAATGATTCTGAGGCCCATAGCAATAAAGAAAGATGAAAAACGTTAGATTAATTTCACTTGAATAAATAGAGAAAGGAGAGACCAAAATAGGTACTAGATATGTGCATTGCCAGCAAATGGCAGAAGGTGAGTGGTAAAAGGTGAATGGCAAAGGCGAATGCCAAAGGTGAATGCCAAAGGTGAATGGCAAAGGCGAATGGCAAATGGTGAGTGGTTGGTACACCCAAGTACAAGGTAAAGGTCAAAGGTGAGTGGCAAATGGCATGATAAAGGATAAATGGGAAAAATATGAATGCCAAAGGTCAATGAGGATAGACCAATGGCAAAAGCTGAACGGCAAAAACTGAATAGCGAAGGGTGAATGGCACAAAACGGTAATGGCAAAAGGTGAAAGGCAAACAGTAAATAGGAAAGATGAATGTTTAACACATCCAAGCAAAGGGTCGACTGTAAAAGATGAATCGTAGAAGATGAGTAGCGAAAGGTGTATGACAAAAGGTCAATGGCAGAAGATGAAAGAAAATGATGAAAGGCAGAAGTGGAATGGCAAAAGTTCAGTGGCAAAAGGTCAATGACAAAAGATGATCGCAAAAAGCGAATGGCAAAAGGGGAATGGCAAACGGAGAAGGAAAAATGAGCAAATCGTAAGCAGCACCAGAGGAATGGCAAGAAGTGAAGGTAAATAGCTAAAATGAATGGCAAATCAGTAAGGAATGGAGATGGGACATCATGGCAAAATAAAGGAAAGCAAAAAAGAAAGGAGCATTGTGAAAATGTCATGAAAAATTTAAATTGGAAAATATATTGATGTTTGGAGAAAGACCAAAGCAAAACAACAGGGAAAACTCGGAAGCAATTAAAAAACATTTTAGCTAATAAGAACAAAAAACAAAAAAGTGAGTTCAAGAATTGTCTGTAAAATAGATTGACCATTACTAGAACTATGTTCAGATCAGAGGTGTGCAAATCCGATCCGAATCCGATCCGAATCCAATACGGTCGGATTCGTTCGGATATCGGAACGACAATTTTTGTTTCGGATCGGATTGGAAAGGTTGTTTCTCAATCGGATTGGTTCGGATTGGATGTCGACTACAAAGTTTGAAATAGAGTAAATTGATTATTCATCAAGAAAGTAAAACCATTAGTAAAAGGTAAGTAGTTGATTTTGTAATATGGGTATTCGTGATTGGATTCTGATCCTAAGTGTACAAATGCTTCAGTGAGAACAACAGACAACCCATTTTTCTTGTGAGACTTCCTCAAACGTGAGAAAGTCACCTATAATCTTCAAATAATAGACCTTGTCCATTTACTAGACACTTAAAATTTTCGATATTGCAATGACTCTCTATAAGGGACATAGCGACCGGAGTATAGGGGTGTACCATCCTCCAAGTTTCGAAACAGAAGAAAATTCAAGTTAAATTGAGTCATTAAATGGCTAAAATCAGGTAATTTTTGGAAATGTTTGTACAACAGTTGAAAGAAGAAATAGTTAAAGGAAGCATTTACTGTATTTGCAAAATACGAAACTTAAAATAGCATTCTCCAACCATTTGAGAACTTCTACTTTGAAAATTTTTCCGGGCCCAACCATGGTGAGCCCTACAATAGACACTGGATACTAGACAATGTCTAGCATGTTGAAAATTTTCTATAGCCATGCTTACCCTCCTGCTCCTACCGCTTGTAAATAGCCAAAGAACATTGCTTTACGATATTGGAATTAATAGTGATAGGTTACCACAGAACAGTTATTTAACCATGTAAATTCATGTAAATTTAGCCTTATACCCTCCAACCAAAGGGTTCTCGCCATGTCCCTACTCTCTATCATTGTCTTTTTTCCTCTTTGCTTTTAATACTTTGGTTAATTATTGGTAAATGCAAAATCACAGTTATGCAAGGCTTTCTCATGCAACAGTGAGTCAGCTGTGTTATGGAGAATTTTTGGGGTAGTTTGTCGAAAAAATTGTTTCCCCTTTCAGTGCATCCAAACTCGGATGCTGATAACAGTCAAGAAAGCAAAATTTAAAGATACTTGGTCATGTTCTTGGATGAATGCAAAAACTACAATCTACTACTTTGACAAAATGTATTAATATATTTTCTCAAAGTAATAGATTATGCTTGCAGTGCTGAAGAATCTGGAGATTTTCGCTATTTCTTCTAATACAAGATGAGAAACTAAATATTGGTTTGCATTTTTCTAGAAGCTATCCAAGTAAAAATTCTTTGCCACTTTCGGATCGGATTTAGATTATGAATGGCCAATGAAAAAACGCACATGCTTTTCCCGAATAGCTTTCTAGAACGATACAATCCAAAATCTAGCTTCTCATCTTAAATTACGAGAAATAGCAAAAATCACCAGATCGCTAAGCATGGGACTAAACATTATACAAACGTTTTCTGGTACTGACCTCTTAAGGATAGGAATTTTGCACCTATCGATATACGTAGAAACGTTATATACAGCATTATTACGCTTGGATCAGATCGGATTCGGATCAGATAAGTTCGGATCGGAGCGGACTAGGACAGAAAGTTTAGGATCGGATCGGATTCGGATCAGAAAGTTTCGGATCGGATCGGGTCGGATTTGTAAATCAGGCCAATTATCGGATTGTAAGTACCCAATAAGATCCGATGCACACGTCTAGTTGGGATACATCTGCAGCAACAGCGGGTGTGAGACTTCTAGGTCGTTAGTGCATGAATGTCTTCTGGGACAACTGTGAGCAAGCTGTATGTTTATCAAACTTTCATCAATGATAATTTTACCACTAAATGATACTATGTCTAGTTGTTTCAAGGAATGCATATAATATGATGGATCTTGACACTCCCATAAGGGACTTCAGAGCAGAAAATCTTTTGCTTAGAGTGTCAGCATCGCGTAATTCTGCTGTTCGATTCATTAGTGCTTGTCAAAATATCATCTTTCTTTACCCTACTTAAAAACGTAGAATAGATTAACTATTGTAGTCTTTCTGCAACATGCATTGCCTTCATGTTAAGCTTATGTGAATTGTACCTACTTAAAGCAACGTGTTGAATTTTCCATTTCAGCTCCTTGAAAACGGATTTCGAACAAACATTTTAACAATGTAATGGTATTAGAACATTTCATGAACAAAGTATTTTCAGAATATACACCAGTCGTTGATGCTTCATTACCAGTAATTTGCTTCGCAAATCTCATTCTCTTTTTCCTCTTGGAGATCAGTAACCGAGATGATCTTGATTTGTTTATAATTTAGAGACTCACTTGTTGTAAGCACTGTTTGAAACCAAGCGTAATACTGTTAAAAGAAGCAACGAAATTCATGCTAAATGCAAAAGAAATTAGACAACATTTATGAATGCAATTTTTGTACTCTTTCGAATTCAGGAAACCAACTTTGCCAGAAAACTACCTCCGTTCTCCCACACAAGGTAGAATCAATAGCTAAGGAATTTCACTAAAATGTGACAGCGTGCAGTAGAAGCAGTAGGAAAGCAGCAATTGGGAAAGAATTCTACGTGAAATCGGATTAAAACTTAGTGTGATTGCGTGTTCTGCGTGTGCCGTTTGCAGAATGTGCATTCTGCTCAACAGGTAGCAATTTCTTGGTAGAGCAAAATTATTTCGTTTTGACAGTTGATTGCTTTCTAAAAATAAGCTTGTGTAAAGCTAAAGACAGACCATAATTGAAATTCCGGGTTATTGAAATCTGATTTTATGTGCAGGGCAATTTTTAATTATCAATTTCAATGTAGAAAAGTAGAACAATGTGGAAAGCAGCTGTATCTGTGGTCAGCAGCTTTAATTCAGTACGTCATAAGACAACTAGAATAGACAGAAACGGTAACATCCACCGATCACGACATTTATTAACTGATAAAGAAATGCTCTATTGTTCTCAAAAGTGAAGCTTTCATCCACCACAAACTCAAAACCAAAATCCAGTTAAAAAGCGACGCGTAAAAACGATCAATTAAGGCTGACTATTCCAACAGGTTCTTTTTAATGTCGGTAAACTTAAACAATAGGTCGCATACTACATCTTTGCGCTACCTGTTGAAATCTACGGAATTCTGAAAGCACTATTTGCAATTTTGCATTTTACAACATCAAGTGTCATGTACAAATCATCAGCTCTAAAATTAGCGAATGGGCCTAACAAAACACATGAAATGAAAGCGCTCTTTATCTGGCCGAATGTCGAAACAACTACGCGATGACTAAATCAATAACCATACCTTCTGATATCCTACATTAAGTTATTACTTCGCTTCTTTTGCTACCAAATAGTCTTTTGTTCCATTCAATGACCAAAACATTGCTTTGCTGTGCATGGTTTACGATTTTTGAGAGTCCCCTCATTTCTTTTGATTCTGGCAATGGAAAACTTCTTCAACAAAGTTAAACGTATTGCAGAATACTTCAAGTATTTCTCAAAAGAAGCTCGAAGAAGAACTAGGATTCTAGGAGAGAATAGCATCGAGCAAAGACGACCTCCTTGTAGCTTAACCATCGCGAATCTCAAGCGCTAATTGAAAATATGTTAAATATTGAAACGCGTTAAAAATGTATCAGGGATATTATTATTAAAGAATGCTTTACATTAAATATGGAGAAGCTAGCAAAGATTCCAATGAGATACTTCTATGCTATCCTTCGTACAATATTTATGTATGCATGCCGACACAGTCAATTTTATTCAACATCTGCTAAGTAAATCTATAGGGCTAATCTCTTAATTGAGCTAGGAAAATTTCGCCTTATCTAGCATCTACTTGATCGACCTTTATCTTGATTAGTCCAGCAGTTAACATGAAGAAAGAAATTCAATGTTAGCTTGATTGCTAGAGCTCTTACTTAGTGAAAACGAGGTAAATTCTATCTTGTATGATTACAGATTAGTTTCTCCTACAGAACAAGAGGCTTAATTATTGAATATTTGAATAGTGTAAGTAATTGTGTTCCATTGTTGCAACTGAGCAAATGCAAACTTGAATAATGGTAATTTGTGAATGATCTAAGGAGCATGATAGAAAGTACAAAAAGAATAAATTGACAAAATTATAGAAATCACATTCCTCTTTAATATTCTATCGTAAATAGGTGCTTGTTTCAAAACCTCTATTTGATAATTTCTTATGTTGCAACGAAACGTTATCAGAACCAGTCCTTTATACTTTCCACAATATGAAGTTTTTCAAAAAGTATAGGAAGTTGAACAGGATCAATGCAAGAAACGACGTTAGCACAAATTAACTTAGCAGGAATGGCATGTCGTCGACTAGATTCAGGTTGATCGGAATACACAATTTGAGAATTGCACTGCGCTAAAATGAAGCAAACATTGTCGATGGATAAGCCAATATGGTGGCCACAGCACTAGTCTCGTTTGCAAGCGTTTGATACCTCGATGCAGAGAGATCCTAAACTAACTTTCTACTGTGGTATAGAAGAGACTTTGAACACTTTCAAGGGAAGAAGAGACAGTCTTTTATTTTCAACAGCAACAACATAGATTTGCTGTGTTTGAACATATGTAGAGAACTGAACAAAACCAATGCCTGGAAAAAGTAGGGCATCTCGTCTCGTCTGGAAAGATTCTTTTAACTAATGAGGTATGTGAATTGACTAACGAAGTAAATAAAGATTTGGCGCACAAAAGGCAACGTCATCCTTTCATAACGTCCAATCAATTGTTGCAGACAAGAAGAGCATTTATTCTTAGATATTAATCTATTTTGAAAAGTTCCACGTAGGAAATGCTTCCACATGATAATATAAACCAACCCAGGGTCTCGCAATATCTGTTTGTAACTCAAAGCAATACACACACTACAAGAAAACGACGTTGAAGATCTGAAACATTGTCAAAGTATATCTTAAAAGCTTCGGATTTGCGTTGTGCAAAATGAAATGTGCAGTGGTAGTCCAGAATGACCCCCCTTTACCCTCAGACTCAATCACCTTCAACAAATATCTTCCGCTCAATATTTGAATAGTTGGGGCTAGCACACCATATGTTCTTCCATTACTGGCGCGTCACTGACTAACACAATGAGAATTTCTATAATGCGCCAAGTCTAAAACGAATTCAGTTTGATGTAATTCAACTTTTAGTCAGAAAGGTAAAGTCCTGATTAATATCAATTCATTCTTGCTGCAATGTCAATATAAACATAATTTTCCAGTAAATATATCCTCAACACGGTAGAGTAAAAGCAAACAAAATGGGATTTCCCTCAGTTTAGGCAGCCTGAGGTTTGTTCATAAAACGTTCCATTGAAATTTCCATTAATGTGTAAACCATTGTTAGAGACTATAGCTTTTGAGCAAAACAATTTTTGCAAAAGAAAATGACAAGGTCATGCTGGAAACACCTGTCGTTTTCCTATGGCGTTTACAATAATAAAACGACAGAACGGGGGATAAAAATACCATAATCAAAGATAAATCCACGGTGAAGACGAGTGGTTAACAAAATTAAGCTTTTACCGATATGAATAGAAGTGCCAGCATGATGTTAAAATTGATTTAGCAAAGATAATAAGCCATAGGCGTTTCTTTTGGGAAAGATTTAAAACTAAATCAATGAACATTTTTAACTTTCTACATTATCTTTCATCATCTATTTTGGCTGCAATTGTATCACTTCTCCTATCATAAATATTATCGTCTTTCTACCATCTTTTTGAAATTGCTGCATAGAAATGATAACAGAATTCAATGATCAAGGAAGGAGTCCAAATGGGTGATGTTAGATTGCTGAACTGCGTTCACTCGTTATACGTTCATTCGTCATCTCTAGTGATTGAATGGGAAATTTGACGGAAAAGTCTAGAAGGAGAGCTATGAAAGTGACTATGAAAGTTTCAAATGGATGTTGAGACAAAATTGATCTTTATCTAGAAAGTCTATGGAGAAAAACCTTATAGCTTTTAACAATTTCAAAGAAGTAAAGCCCCTGAATTGCCCATCCAATCCTTCAAGTTGTGCAGACAGACCAGAAAAAGGAGAATCATTAAATTTGTTGTCATTACAAGTTCTGTGTAAACAAACTGATTGTCTGGGGGGAGGGGCTCTCTTCGCGCATGGACTTTCATCAGAAACTATGAACTTGGCCCCCACCTAAATATATAAGAATACTTAAAATCTTGCAAACTGAAAAGTTCTCAACAGATGTTCTAAAAACCATCTTGTCTTCGAAGGAAGTACTTCATTGACAAGTCAACAGCCGCTATCAGCAAAATTTAGTTCTACCAGCAGAATCTAATTTGGGAGAGTCCTACATTGTGAAGTCTCTCACCTCCAAGAATGCAGCTGCATCCTCCTCCAGTCACAGCTAGGAGATTTCACCCTCTCTTCCATTTCACTGGATGCAAGACCTTTTACATCCAGTTATTACAGGGTTCAGAGCCAAGACACGAATCAAATTTCACCAACTTTTCTCTGGCTGATAGTCAAAAACACCCTCCTTTTCCCTTACCCTAATTTCACATATTTACAAAAATAACCGAATAAGATTCAACTAATTACAAGAAAAGATGGAACTTTGTGGTTAAGATATGTGCAGATATTTGTAATAGATCTGGTAATTTACAAAGTGGTAAAGATCGCATGTAATGACAACAAATGGAATACGTGAGATAATTAAAATGATAACTGGACTAATTTGTTTTCCTTGACTTTTCTCTGACTGGAATAAATATTTAAAGAATTCTCCGACCATTACAGGTTTTCCTTGACTTCCAAAAAGATCTCCAATTACATAAAACAAGTTAAAGTTGGGACATGATAATTTCAAAAAGCATTCTCTTTTCTTCTCCAACAGAATAGGTACCAACACACAGGTCGGCCATAAAAGGTAGAAAGAGGGTAGTACCGTAGACAAATTATACAGACCACGCCTTTGGCCACGCCCAATTTCTGGATTTGTGGTGATCATGAGTTATTCATTGCTGCTACTACAAACGGAATGACACAATTCACCATTATGGAATAGAGTTCAACAGGTCGTATTATTCTCCGATGTGATTGTTCACATTAGTTTTCCATGAAAGCATATTCTGTTATAGCTTATATTTATCCCTATTGGGGGGAGTGGGGACTGATTCGAAAAGTATGTCATAGGGGGCCACCAAGTAAAGTAGGTTTTAAAGTTCGGGAACCGCTGCTCTAGCGATCGTTTATTATTTGCAAAGGGATTGGTGCCCAAGAGAAACTCGTAGGGTGAAAAACTTTTTCTGACAGAATATGATTGTTATGGTTGGGTAAGATGACGTTTGGACAAGAAATAATTTCTCTTTGATACCGACCCATCTGCAAATAGTAAGCAGTCCCTCATAGCTTAGCACGACTGTGCTTCAATGAAGCTCTTCTTACATAACGGACAAGGGTATATCTGTAGATGGGTTCACAATTGTTCAAGTGAAAAAAGCGCGACAGAAATCTCCCTTTCGATGATGTTACATGAATAAAGGACCACTTTTTTGAATGAAAATAAGTTGAATACAAAATTAAAAACAACTGTTAAAATAAGCTTTACAAGCTCAAAATAGCTGCTTTAGTAATACCGAAAAGCAAAGACTCTTGTCCGATCATTTGAAAGGCACAGAACTGAAAAGAAGGAATTGACAAGGCTATTATTTCAAAACAGAAAAGCATCTTCACCAACAGACGCGACGACATCGAAACGTTGGTTTGAGGATGTTACTCAGATCACTGAAATATGGTTAACATCGATGTAGCTGTGAATTACCTATAGGATTCATTAGTACAAGGCACTAGTAGATAGTCAATGAAGGACTACTTTTCATAGTAGTTTTGCCACTGAAAGCAAAAACCTTGCAGTGATGCAAATGTCAACATTGCTTCGGCACAATCAATTAATCAGAACTTCAACTGGTCAAACTAACTTGAACACTCTTGGCTACCCTTTCCAAATTTTACTTTATAATGCAGGCGCATATAAACTCATGTTTATGAGGAGGACATAATCAACTGTCAGCAACGGCGAATTCATGCGGCAGAATTGAAAGTTTTTTTGACAGCAAACGAATGACGCAGCAAACTACAACCTGCCCAACCACATAACACATGGCGTTATTTCAGTTCTAGTTACCAAACCTCTTCAGAAAGGAAAATCAAAAATAGAAGCCTCGCAAAGTAGTCCATAGGTCTATTTAACTGATTGCATCCTAGTTAAATTGTAAAATGTAATACATACTTTTTGCTGACTCTGATTTTTCACGACTCATGCCAATTTGTCCAAATCTTCTCACTTTACATTCATGATCCATGCCAAAACCCAAGCTGATTGGTCTGAAAATTTATCGAGACTCTTCTGTGGCACCCTTTATCATCAGTAAATATTCCCATTGTAATAGAAAATTTCTTGATTGAAAGTAGTTTTTGATTTTGCATCCATTTCCAGCTTTGGCTACTGCTGCACTATCATAAGCATTTACTGTCGTATTGGCTTTGCTCGTTAACCATACCCAACACATACACAAGGTGATTAATATACACAAGTTGATTAGGTACCCTCAATCATTGAATATTATTCGTAATGAGCAAGAAAGTATCTTAAAGCCATGTTCTAGTAAATACAAGGCACTGCACTTGAAATGAATGCAGCTACCATTCATAACAGCTCATGAACTTCAAATGAAATAGAAAATTTACTGTGCAATAAAACACTCTGGTTTCAATAAAATATAAAGTTAGAGATATTTTTCAAGTTCATATCAACTAAACGCAACAAAATTTAACTTTACCACAGGCATACTAAATTCCCCATACATTGCTAGATAAAAACGCCTACCCCATAATTTCCATTGGCTCATGCTGTGCAACGCTCTACTGAGATGGTGGGAAATTATCAGATACAAGTCAAACGGAAATGAGACTGTGCTTTATGCTAAAATGGGGTATGCTTATTACTATTTCAAACATGATTGCATATCAATTTGAAAACAGTCCTTTCTCAAGAACAAGGACCGTTCTATACAAGAGTGGTATAGTTATCAATATAATACAGGTTTTTTTATAAGAAAAAAGGTTATAAGAAAATTAGGCTAAAATGGTCAAAATCTTAAGAAAATCGTAAGAAAATCACGAGGCTCAATTTCTAAAATTAATTGCTTTTATTGGCCAAATACATCGATATTTCGTCACTATTTCATTCAAAATGTTAAAGGTGGAAATCAAATTCGAGTACACAATATTAATAACGACTGTGTGTAACCCATTTTAGCCAGTTTATTTCAGTAAAAATTAAGAAAAATTTAAGAAAATCTCAGGCTCAATTTCGGAAAAAGTTAAGAACATTGAGGCTCAGGCAAAATGATTATTTTCTTATAAAAAACCGTGTATGGTTAAAATAGCAAATAAACAGAATACGTGTTAAGTAAAAAATAACTATTCAGGATCTTCTAATTTAATTCTCTTTGCCATAAAAGTGTCATAGGGTAACGTAACAGCGCTCGGATACGACTGCACAGGCGCAGTAGAGGGGGAGGTTTCAGTGGAGTTGCGTTTAACAAAATTTGGGTCATCTTGATGTTCGGTGTCTGTTGGGAGAGTGTCAATGGGTCGAAGGTCTGTTCCAGAATCACAGTTATTTTTCAGCTTTGAACAAGAGACCTCTGAAATAGCGGTAAAAGGAGACGACGGAGATGAACCTGTGCCACAGGATTCTGGGGCTGAAATACTACAAGTTGAAGGTTTATCATGAAAACAATCAAGCATTTTTGAGACGTTTCGTGACACAGTTGAATCACTGCCTACTGTTTTGATAAGTCTGTTATCATCAAGGTCACTGTGCAATCTTGGTGAATTCGAATGGTTACTGATACGGTCGATGAGTCTCCCTGATGCATCCAACGGAAGTATTTCAACAGGTGCTTGATCCCCTAGATCGCGGCGAACTTTCGTCAGTTCAATAAGCTTGGCACAAGCAGGGAATTTGGATGGATCTTCAAAAATGGATCGTGGAGTAGGTGTTTCAGTGGTTGGTTCATGTTCAGATGGAGTGACATTGTGCTGTACTTGTCCCGATAGAGCGATATCCACACTATGGGAAGACGAGCCATTGAAGTTTGAATACGATGAATTGCTAGTAGCAAGTGCAACAGTTGCCAGCTCATCTATCCTTCTCTGCATACTTATCAAAGGACTTTCAATATTATGAGATGAACTGTTTGGTGCTGTGAAGGCGCTTTCAAATGTCCCATCATGTACTGCAGGCTCAGTCATTCGCATTTCGTCAAAATGATTTCTGTACGTGTTCTTCCGCTTTAAATCTTCAATATACTCGTCACTGCGTTCGAGAGCACGCTTAAGGCGACTTATTTCACGTTCATACGCGTCAACTTTTGTCTCCAATGCAGCTACTGTGTACCTAGAGAATCTACAAAATAAAAATACGTGCGATAAAGGAGAGAAAAATGAACACAACTTTTAAAAAACTCATTAAAAAAACAATTTACATAATACACATTTAACTCATTCAACAACATACCACTTAATGTGACGTAACGAATGAAAGCACAATTTACAAAAGAATTTGGCAATTCTCAAAGACCAGGTTTACGCGAGTCAAAAGTATAAATATAAAGGCTACCAGCGTAATACAAGGGAATAAATTTTATTAAGGACTGGCATGACTTTGTAAATAATGAAAACCTATGTCAAACCCTTTTATCATTTAAACATGCAAGCCAGATTACTCCATCATAGAATTGTAACATTCAAAACAAGACAGTAATGAAGATACAAGCTGAAACCGAAGATAAAATTATAAGAGCCTTACTTTTTTGGTGACATGTTATAATTATTTGCAAATGATAATTTATCCATTTCTTCCTTCATAGTTTCATTCTTCCTCATCACATCTTGCAATTGCTATCAACAAAATCATCCAAACACATAATTTCAGACACGCACATAGTGTTGTAGAAGTACATTGATAGCAAGGGGGGCTCTATTGATAGCAAGGGGGGCTCTATTGATAGCAAGGGGGCTCTATTGATGCTAGCGGGCTCCTTTCTTGCCTTTATCTTTATAAGAGACTTTGAAGTGTATCCACGTAGTTATATAAGAAAATGATAATGTCGTCAAGTAAACAACGAAATATCTATATCCTGAATCCCGTGAACTAACAATTTCTCGACAGCTTTTAAATCAAATATAGCATTCTACAACAGAATAGTGATTATTCTATGCTTTTATATTAAAAAATTTACAGAGATGGGGGGGGGGCTGCAAAAACCTCTCCGCGTTCCCACTCTTCTACGTCACTGGAAACACAGCTGAGTTTTCACCTACTGTATTTCCTGCACTGAAAAGTCTGTTTGTAATCAATAGTCCTAAAGATTTTAGAG
>OLMO02000001.1:786692-798591 GCA_900291935.2 Cassiopea xamachana | reverse complement strand
TATATATATATATATATATATATATATATCACATTTAACACTTTCCAGAGAAGTACAGAGAACAGGCTTTTAAATGCAAGACTAAACAACTGTGGCAATGAACAATAATATTATCAGTTGACAAGAATGTGTACTCATTTGTAAAAAAAAGACCACAACAATTTTTATTCTTTGTAAAAAGACCAAAAGGCCACACATGAGGGAGACCCAGAAAGAAATTCATGAGAAAAGTAACTCCAATATGAGACCATGAGAAGAAGTGAATATCTGTGAGTCTCACAGCCAAACCGTGGGACTTGGCAACCTTGTCATTAACTATGAAAAGACTATTCTTGAACACAATGTGTGATCCATTGGCACATATTTGTGGACATAGTTGTAAGAGTTCTCTGCCTCTTAATTGGAGTTCTATATATTTCCCCCCAATCTAACTCAGCTGACTAATGCTCTATACATGGGTAGTATCAGTGTAATTTGATGAGGGGAAATGACTTTCATCATATTGTGGCTAAGGGGAAATAGCAAGAAAAAGGTTGGAAAACAGGGCTATTTGTCATACTGAAGATATGGCAGTCTTCAACAAGATCTTGTACATGCTAGCAAGTTGAGTCGGGCATGCAAACATTTATTTAATGTTCATACATGCAACTAAACATATGGATGTGCTAGAATATAGTATGTAGACCCCTGTTATTTGCACTTTCATCTAGTAAAAACTGAACTTAGCTGATGAGAACTGCTTTTGCAGTCATTGAGGGAATATGTTATTTACCAACATGAGTTGCTGCTAATCTAGCCACACCCCAACACTTACCAACACTGACCACACCTATGCACATGCCAAATCTTGTGCATGCAGCTGCCACATTCCTCACTATGAACCATAGGTCAGTTATAATCTATTTGTTTACTTNTTACTTCTTTAGAAATAATTTTTATTTCAGCATATTCATTTGATGGTATAATTGTTCTGGCCCTCTTAGTCATATGCACATGTGCATACATCAGAAGGGTTCCAAAACTTAAAGAATTGCTGCTGTCTGAGAAGAAAGGTGTATTTGGTGTGTTGTATAAAGGTTTGTACTTAATGGTTGCTGGCAGTTACTACTGAAATAGTTTTTCCTTTTTCTTTACATTTGGGACATCCAAAACTGGGCCAAACCTACACGGAGCAATGCCCATTGATTTAAGAATTTGTTGATCTTGATAAAGACTGGTTCCCATAATTTTTCAAATTTTGTAGAATTCATTACATATGGTCATTCAACATGCAAATGAGAATTTTGTGATCTGGATTTGTATGTGAAAAAGCCTTTGGAGGCTTTTCAAATACAAATCTAGATCACTAGAAAACATTACCTAGTTTGAGGTCTTAACTTCCTGTCAATTTTAGTTGTTGGTATATAGGTATCAATGTTTGTTACTATTTCAATTCTAGCTGCTGTAATTGGTGTCAGGCTACACTGGGTAGTTTCTCTTAGCTGTACTATGATGGGGATATATGTACTCATTCTAAAATGAGTAAATGAAAATTGAAATATACACCAGTGTATATAAATATATAAATAAACCACTGTTATATTCACATATTTATATGAAGTTATGTACACTAATGCTTGCAGAATAATGTAGGGTTATCCTTGCTTTGAAGGTTTCAACAATCACCTAACATCTTATATCCCCTATTATTGAATTAAAAAATTTGTGTGTAGTTAATGGAGTAGCAATTGTAAATTATGGGTTGAAGTGGTTCCAAGAATTTTTAGAGCATGCATGCTGTATTGACTTTTTTCTTTTTGTAACATCTGCAGTGATTCCTAAGTGCAGCTTGACCAGTGCATCCCTGAGCATACATTTGGAGCAAGGCTTAAATTGTAAATAGTAGAGTTAAGCCTTGCTCCAAATTTATGTTCGCGGTACAAAAGTATGGAAATGATGGCCTTCAGCAACTTAAAAACATAGTCACAAATAGCTTAGCCTTTATTTTGTAGTTTTTGATGCCATACTGGTGTAGAATTCTTTTCACAAGCTGCATTGATATTTGCTCTGATGGAAAAATAGTTTGAAGTGACAAATTTTATCTTACCAATAGTTGAAAATCTAATTTATCTATAAAATTTGTAGACAGCTTGTTCTCCTCTATTCAATAAATATTTTAGGTGCGCACATTCTTGTTCCTCCACTGAAATTTGTAGTTTAAAGTATTTTGAAATCTATACATATTGCAAACATCTTGCACCATTTACTTTCCAATTCCAAGATAGGAAAGCCTAGTAAAATAGAAATGTTTCATTGCTTTCTTTGGTAGTCTGATAATTCACAATCTTTAGTCATGCTTATGTATCCTTATTTTCTTTAAACTACAAAAGAATGGTTAAAAAGTTTAGAATGTTTGAAAATAGGAGTGGTTATTTACATATACATTCATTTTGGTCACTTCAGTTATCACTTCCATGGAGAAACAATTGTAAACTTTTTGAACAGTATTGAATGCCATTTTTGAAAATGGATTTTTTGGCCCTTCGTTTCCATACTTATTTACCCTGACTGTAGTAAATTTCATTTCACTTTTATTTGGGGTTATTTGCACTACAGAAATAGTGAATACTCCTACATGAGAAGTTTGATGTGCCAAGTCATTCTAATGCCTATTGCTGCTGGATGGCAATGGGCTAATGATTACAATAAAGCAGTCCATTTTGGATGATAAGTATGATCAGTGCTGTGCTTATTCTTAGATGCTGTAAAAACAAGGTCTTTTGAAACATTTAACAATTTTTGATCAATGTAAATCATGCCAAAGGCTTCTTAAACAAAAAGTCAATGATAACAACTTAGAAGGTACACATACTTAGATACTGACTTGCCTTTAGGATATAATAGAATAGGAAATAATGCAATTTTTATTAAAGAAACATTACCAGAAACTTGGCATTCAAAGGGGGGCTGAGCTTCCCACAAAACTGCTATGAAAGTAGCGGGGGGCTACACCCCCTGAGCCCTCCCTGGGCTACAGCTATGATGAAAAATCAATTATCAAATATACTGACTTGTGAGACAGGAAATAGTTAAATCACAAATGCTTGGAAATAAAATGCTAAATGTGCTAAGAACATTCAAAAATCTGATTTTCCCTAATATCACAAACAAGTAGAGTATTGATGTACATCTAATTTGGCTATTAATGGACTGAACAGAGTACAAAAAATAAATGCTAAATCTGATCGGCTACTTCTTTTTACCACGCCTTTTGTTGAGGAGAGGATTGGATGACATGGTGACATCCTTTAACCTCACTTGTTCTTCAAAATCAACTCTCATTGATTCCAATGCATTTGCCATTTCCTCCTAGGGTGAAAATAAACAGTTTTCTAAGAAAACTAAGGCTGCTAAAGTGTTCTTGAGCAGTGCTTATCATTTACTACAAATGCTACTACAAACTATGACAGTATTACTATTGAATAATAAAGACAGCATGATTTACAAACTTTTCCATACCTTTGTATCTTCTAAAATTTCTGCATCTTCATTCAATATACTTGAAGTAAACAATGGGGTCTGAGGAACTTCTGTGTACCTCTGAAANAAAGAGAGAATTTATTTTGAATTATGAGAGGGAAAATATGAGATATCAGGGTTGCTACTAGTATTTCAGGAAAAATTGCCTGATAGTTTCAATGAAATCCTACTCATTTCCCTCTGATTTTTCTTATATACAATCCTCAATTAAAATTTCATTATTTCTTTGGGCAAACATTGGGTTTGGAAAAGCATTGACCCTATTTTTGCCATTAAAAGTTGTGGTCTCATATAACTCAGAACTGTGCTTTATAAGGACTGAACAAAACAAAATGATACACAAAAGAGTGTATATTTGATGATTTTCACACTCAGTGAGTGTGAAATCACCAACTTTTAGAAATATTTGGAAATTACTACTATTATTCAATGCATATACAGATGAGTGACTCAGCTGGATGTGCAATCAATAATAATCTACAGATATTTCTACAGGTTTACTCCATCAGCAAGATACATATTTCTCCTATCAAAAAAGGCCTGCATAATAGTAAAGTAGGATCAAGTATGGAGAATGTGGTTGCTCTTAAATAAAGTGATTGCTCTGAAATTCCCTGATTTTCCCTGATTTTCTGAAAAATCTTTTTCTCCCAATTTTCCCTAATGCTCCCTGATAAAATTTCCTGATTTCACCTTAATTGTCTGATTTGGTAACAACCCTAGATATGGATTCTGAACATCCAAATATATGGCACAAAGTTTTTGATGTCAACAATAATGTAAATACAGATCAATTATTAATATAAACGTATTCTGTTATACAACCTGAGCTGGAATACTGGCTACTTATAAGTAATCAGGTTTCATCTTTTATTTCAGGGTACATCTATGTTTATGCAGGATAATTCCAATAATTTGCTCATAATTTCTGCAGAAACTGCAGAAAAAATTAGCTTCCTAATAAATTACATTTGTCACCATCAACATTTTTTACCATGCCCTTACTACTCAAAAAAGGGATATAAAACATTCTATATACAATGAAATATGCAAGAAGAAGATAAAAAGTCAAAGGAGCAAAAGTAAGTGGAGATCCTGCTTGGGTAATATATAGAATAATGCTCCACTGTTAACAGTTCCAGGTTTTTCACACAACATTATACATGCTGGAGATGAATCAAAATAAACTAATTGTTTTAACCTTATAAATCTAACAAAATTAATTGCACAAAACCATCTTACTTGGGGCTATAGGGAAAATTTGTTAAAGNGATAAAGCATAAGATGTCAATCTACTACTTTCAGCAGATGGTCCCTGATAATCAGCTTCACTGACTCATAAGTCATTGTTGGGATAACAGCTACTTACAGCCTGTAGGTAATCCAACTATTTTCATGCTGGTCAGTTAGAAAAGCACAGATATGATAAAGTTTATGTTATATCAAAATGTGCAAAATAGTTGCACTAAAAAGTATACTCAGTACTATGGAAAAATAAAACAAGGCAATAATCTCACCTTAATCCAAGGATGGTTCATTACTTGTGCTATTGTTAAACGTTCACTTGGGTCAGTTTTCAATAGACCTTTTATCAAGTCTTTTGCTGTTAAATAAACAATTTGATAATAACCTGTTGCAATGAGCTAGNGTTTAAAGGAAACAATAGTGATCAATTTGAAATGCAGCAAAGAGGCATATTTATGGAGTTTATATGTTGGCAATTTAAATCAGTGTTTCTCAAATTTATTAACCATGGAGCCCTAGCTACAACTTCTGTCAATTGATCTTTTCACTGCTATTTGACAAAATACAAACTTCTAATTTTCACTAAGAGGTTATGGGACTATATAACCAAAAAAAGATGTAGCATGAAATTATGCTTTATTTTGAATGAGTACTAATCTAATGCAAACATGCTAAATTTGTAGTTTTATTAGAAAACCACTTCTTTGTCTGAGCATCAATTTTCTCAAACAATCACAGATATGAGAATATTTTCTTAACTTTAAATGGCATACACAGAATAAAATGGGCTTGCATTTTTTATAAAAAGATCTATCTCTGCTATCACAAAAGACTTGCAAAGATTGAGGCAATATCAATTTTTGGCACACAAACAGAATACTGAAACTTGAACAAAGTAATATTAGTAAAATATTCCTAAACTCATGTCTTTTTGAGCCCCATTCTCTTAGAAACTTGCCTTGTAAAAAATTGTGTATTCTACAACTATATTCTATGGAGCACATATTCAGTCTAGTTAGCGACTGATAATGCATCCAGTTGAGACAAGTGTTGGATTTGAAAAGAAAATGTTCATTGATTCAATGAAATCAACATGTAAGCAGATGGGTCAAGTGGAAATATAAAAGAAAGTAAGAACGAATCATTTATATACATCATCCATGCTTTTCAATATAGTGTAAATTGCAAAGAACACTATATTTTGGCAGTACTAAAATCTGTTGTGAAGTTAAATTGCTTAATGGACCACCAACATATTAATATGGACCCTAGATTGCTACAATTTTCCTGTGGACCTCCAGAAATATTTCATGTACTCAGGTTGAGAACCAATGCTTTCATCAATAGACAAGAATTCCTAAGAGAGTATAAAGAATGGGCACAGTATTCAATTCTGCTAGCTTCCCAGTTTGGTAGGAATTTGTGATAAAAACTGGTTAGCAATCAGTTTTGCAGTGCTGACATACAGCTACTTTGCTGCTGCTTGCTATCTGAAATCTAAGTTAATAGCTGAATAATGTTACTTAAATACTTCTTGCAGTACACTTTTATAAAATCTGTTCATAGCAAGGGAATGATCCAAATAATAAGCATACGCATCAAAGAAAAGGAAAAGTTGTCATGTCAAACAAAAAAAATGAAGCTGTCATGAAATTAAATGATTTAGCTACATTCATACTAACCTTGTTGTGAAACATTCTTCCATTCAGTATCTGGAAATGCATATTGACCTTCCCTTATCCTTTTTTTCATACCAGGAGAAATTGCTGCACCATGATTGCTATAGAATGGAGGGTAGCCACATAACCTAGAAAACATAATATATAATTGGTGCTACAGACAATACTAAGAAAATAAAGGCTAAGGGCAGCAAAGGCAACTCTACATCAACAAATCAATTTGCTATGCTCTGGTGTGATAGCTCTACTTTGTATAAAAACATATACATATGACAATATTATGGACTTACATAATATAAGTAATAACACCAAGTGACCACATATCACATGATTTATCATATTTCTCAGGTCCAAGAACTTCTGGAGCTGGAAAGAAGAAGACATGGATAACAAAATTTTGTTGCCCTCCAGCTACCCATTTTCCAGTTACTGCCCCCCCAATTGCCCATTTTTGCACTACTGCCCTTGTTATCAAAGCACTGCCCCAGGGGGTGGTACCACTCACTTTAGGAAGTGCTGCCATAGAGCAATTGATGGCATGATCTATAAACACCTCCAACTCCTATCATGTTTTAAAGAATACTGCACACATGTTAAATATTGCACAAGGAATGGGTGAGTCGTTGTTCCCACAAAGTCCCACCGGGCTGAATAAAAAAGGAAAGTTTGACTTTGTGCAAAACAACTTCATTGTTAGCTGAGTTGTTAAGAGAGACATGACAGGTTCAGCAATAGCTTTAAAGCACAAACAATATTTTATTAGACATTATCGTTATATTTTGTTCGGAGGAACAATTTACACTATATCGCTGTGTTTTCCTACAAAAGCACAAACAAAGGGTTTACTGGAATTGCTGTTGGCTTGAAGGACTAGTTTGGCCTAAACGAAGGACAAATTATTTGCATTGTGAGACAGACTAGATTTATTTGTTGTTGGAAGAAAAGACTCAAAAAACTATTTACCATTGCTATATGCTATTTTGTGTTCAAACTTAGAGGAATAAAATTACAATAATTGAATATTTCATATTATATCAGTTGTTTGCTAACTGCTTGGAGTTATATCTTGGCTTCATATATATATGGCACTGTTATGAGGACATGGAATCCCCAAAACAACACATATGTATATATCTATATAGATTGAAATGTTATAAAATTGAATAATAGCAATAGCTACAATGACTAAAAGAAATCACTGTATCAACAAATAAAGATGAAACAGCACTGGAACAACAAGGGTATACTTATATAAATCAAATTACTTAAATATCTGCATTATAATTAGGATTATAGGTATTTTGAATAAAGAAGCATCTACAACTATGATTTGCTACACAGCAGGCAATCATTTAGCACATCTAGTGGCACATGCATGGAGCCAAAACAAGCAAGTAACTAGAGGAAATGCCCTGGAGGGACAAAA
This sequence comes from Cassiopea xamachana, assembly GCA_900291935.2. Classification (NCBI taxonomy): domain Eukaryota; kingdom Metazoa; phylum Cnidaria; class Scyphozoa; order Rhizostomeae; family Cassiopeidae; genus Cassiopea; species Cassiopea xamachana. Next base: position 790,722 of record OLMO02000001.1, on the reverse strand, counting down.
CCTGCCTGTGGTACAGGCACATTTTGTACAATCAATTTGAAGGGGCAAATCAAATTGCACAAGCTGTTGATTGCAATGCAAAGTGCATGTGTAAACAAGAGCTTTGTGCATTTGTCATTGTTTTAACAGGGTATGGTTTCTATCTTTTTCCATAAAACAAATGGAACATTCTATCTCCTATCACATTGCTTAAACTGTTTGACCCAATTGAAAAAATATTTTGCAAATGTAGTATCTATATGTATCAGCAGTTCTGAAAAATTCCAGGCATTTCTGTGATGTTGCTATTATTTCAATGGTTAAGCTTGGCATAGAATGCCCCAAACACTAACATGTTGAACATCTTGAGTATATCTTTCTAACTTTGTTTCTTTCTATAAGTAAGTTTGTTTGGCAAATGTTCAAACCTTTTCTTTTTCCACTTCTTTGCAACTGCTACCATCACTGGTGCACACACACAATCATGGGAGGGGTTCTGGGGGTCTAGGCCCCTGCCCTTTTCAGCAAAAAAATGAAAGTGCCCTGTTTTTTAGTGCCCTTTATTCAAAATGAGTATTTCCCCAACATAGAAAAAGTGTGGGCCCAAAACTATCCCAGGGGCTTTGCCCCCCAGCCTCTCATTGGTTTCCTCTTCCATGATAAAAAATGACAAAAAGAAATGCAGAACAACAATATCAGTAAACCTTCTAGTTTTCCTCCATTTAAGGATATGAAAACATCACTTGAAGGCCATATCTTCTGTAAAAAGTTTTAGCGTGTTTTGTGGATTGGACTACTGCCCTTGAAAATTCCTAGTTGTATGCCTGTTAGTGATGCAAGACAAAATGAAATTTGTAAATACTACAATGGAATCTTATGCTGTCAATGTCAACTACATCTAAAGATTCGGTATTGCCAACATTCCAAAAAATGCTCAAATAAATAAACTGCACGCCTTGCATCTTGTTGCAAAAAATATCTTGCTCATGTATAAAAGCAGGAATAATGTATTTGATGATAATGGCATGGATGCATGAAGATTATTAAGCAAAATTAAACATACAATACAAATATTAATGAAAATGATGCTATACAAGGAAAAAACTGGGCATCAAGTACAAATTGAACTTACTCACCAACATAGTATGGAGTATAACAAGGTGTCTGGAGAGATACACTGACAGTTTCTTTTGCAAACCCAAAATCAGTAAGCTTGAGTAGACTTTCATCTAATTTCTTTGCAAACAACAGGTTTTCAGGCTGAGAAAAAGAGAAATGTCAATTAAAATGCATAAAAACTCATGCAATGCAGTGATGGGATGTAATGTACCTCCATGAACCAGGCAGTCAGCTATTTGGTTGATCAAGCTCTTTTTAGATCACTCATACAATTTAAAAAACTCATAGAAGTATACCCTTTTATGGGAAATAAATGTCAAGATCTGCAAAATTAGCTACAATTATTGCTTTTCTGTACATTATGGTTGAAATCAAATCAACATTGTAAAGAAGAAGCTATCAAGATAAAATGATAAGCATGCAAATGATGTCTTCAAGTGGAATTTTCAATATCAACTGCCACATTTTAAATGATCAATTTTTGCAACCAAGTAACTTGGCTTGAAACAATAATGTAACACAACAGAAGCTGCAAATAATAATAATAAAGGCATTTCTAGTGTGCCATATATCCTCAGGGCTCATAGGTGCATAACATACATCAATAAAAAATAAAAAGAATGCATTTAATAAACTATCAATATTTACAAAAATAACTTTGAAATAAATAAGTCTTTAACAGTTTTTTAAATGAAACAAGCAAGTTTGATGCCCCCAATGAATATGGCAATTCATTACACAATTTTGGAGCAACATATGCGAATGAATGGTCACTGCTGTCACTAAATGAGTTCTCTTGGTTTCAAGTAAATGTCTATCTTTTGCTGATCTTGTTGCCCTTGAGGCTGTGTGTTTCTTTAGTAGATTAGCCAGATAATCTGGAGCCAACTTTTTCATACACTTAAATGTCAATAAAAACATCTTATATTTAATTCTGCATGCTACCGGTAATCAGTGAAGATCTTTCGATATTGGTGTTATATGACAGCTTCTTTTTGCTCCCACCAGAAGTCTTGCAGCAGCATTTTGAACTCTCTGTATCTTTTTCAGTTCACAAGAAGGTAATTCATGCAATAAGGCATTATTGTTACATTATTGTTAAATGTAAACTACAGCAGTGTTGTTTGGTATATAACAGTAACAAAATTGATTATTGAAGTTTGCCAGATTATCAAGGACAGTGGAATAGAGCCTTTCATATTACAGAAAAGCAAGGAGAGTTATAGAGTCAAATTTCAGCAGAAATCTTATTAACCACAAATACAACCAATTTTCATTTCTTTTCTTCCAACTCTATGACACCCAAACTACATCATCACTTCTTGTATATGTCTCCAACAAATCAATTGCAGCATTAACTAATGAGACCATGCTGCAACTATATACTTCACTCACTAATTCAATTACAGGTACCAGTTACACTTAAATACCAAATAAAATTCCAATTTTCCTACCACTTTCTCTAAATTCTCTTCCTACGCTCTCCTTGGCTAGCCTTATTCCAGCCACTGATAGAGTTTTCTCTTACATGTACTCCTCTGCATGTAAATACCCCCACATTGTGTTTCCTAATCCATAATATTGGTTTTATTATAGCATAAATACTAACCATAGTAATAGATTGGAAAATTACATACTTCCTGAATATTTTTTTGCAAAAAACATTTCATGAAGCATGCATCATAAATGATTACAGTCTACATGCTATGATTACACTCTACATATTAGAATACTTGATAATAATTACCTTCAAATCTCTGTGTGCAATGTTCATTGCATGCAAATGTGCAACGGCAACTGCAATCATTCTAATTATAGCTGCTGCTTCTGAGTGTGAAAAATAGATATGTTGGGAATCACCAGTAACAACTGGAATTATACAACAGATTGAAATGTAAGATAATGACTACTTTACTAGCTCAAAACACAGAAAATGACAAATAACAATGTTTTTACCAGCAGTGGATATTAAGGGAGGCAAGGGGGACAAAGTGTCCCCCAGGTGCTATTGAGTTGGCAAATTCTTGGCAAAAGTAGTAAAACCAAAGGCGAAATACACTATTCTTACTCAAAAAATTGCTTTTATGCTTGAGACTCGATTTTCTTGTAACCTTTTCTCATGAAAAACACATGCAATCAACAAATATTCCCAAGCATTTGTTGAGCACACATTTTTCTTCTAAAATACTCTGCAATTCAGTCCCTCTGCCCCCCTGAATTTCCTTGAAACACCATTACTTTTTATGCTCTGCATGCTACTAGCTTCACCTGATTCAGACACTCAACATGTGTGTGCACACATACACACTTTTAGGAGAAGAACAATGATTAGAATAGGAGCTTGATTAATCTTATTTCAAGACTTCTTCAAAAACAATACTTTGAAGACATATCCAATGCAAGCCAGGTTAATTACAATACACACTTTTAGTCTCTTCTAAGATTTTGTGGGATAGGGTCAGATCTGTTGCAAAACAAAGGTCTTATGTTCTCCTTCTGGTATCCAAACAAATTATGAAGCAGAGGACCTATCCCACAAGAACTTTGTAAAAGATCACATAGTTTTTACTCACCCTTTTCAGTGAAAGGAGTTTCACCTTTTTGCTGGATCCTCTCAAAAAGCTCACCACCTTCCATGCTAAAAGGTATTATGTTAAGGTTGAGAATAATAGTAAACCAAACAATCTAAGATCCTTTACCAATATCTTGATACATTCTTTTAGATAGATAATAAAACCGATCAACAGCACTATGCATCAGGGCCTGAAAGTGAAATTTAAATAGCTTGCAAGAAACAAACAAAATGGATATCATTTAGTAGGAAATACGAGACATACATACATACATATATTAAATATATATATATATATATATATATATATATATATATATATATATATATATATATATATATATATATATATATATATAT
>OLMO02000001.1:775144-785548 GCA_900291935.2 Cassiopea xamachana | reverse complement strand
ATATATATATATATATATATATATATATATATATATATATATATATGTTGTTGTTTTTGTTGTTAGGTACCATCAATTCGCTGTCAATTTTTGTCGATTCTCCGAACAAACATTCTCCAATCTATTCTGTTCATAGCTTTTTCTTATAATTCATACAATGTCTTCCCAGTTATTTCTTTTAGTGAGTTGAGCCATCTTGTTCTTTGTCTGCCACGTCTTCTTGTCCCCTCTACCTTCCCTAGTATGACATCTTTCTCTATTCCGCTAGATCGCATAGTATGGCCAAAGAAGGTCAGAGCTAGTTTGATAATCATGCCCTCTAGAGATGTTTCTGTCCTTATTTCATCTAAAACAGACTTATTTGTACTTCTTTCTGTCCAAGGTATTCTCAACAATCTCCGCCAGCACCACAATTCAAAAGCATCAATTGTCCTTCTCTCGCTGTTTCTAATTGTCCAGCTCTCACAACCATACATCATTACAGGGAATACTAATCCTTTTACTAGGCGCACCTTCGTGGGTACTGATATCGCTCTGTCTTTCATGACTCTAAATAGGCCAGTCATTGCTGCTTTACCCATGGCAATCTTCCTAGTAATTTCTGATTTGCAACCTCCATCCCTTTCAATTCTTGCACCTAGGAAGGTGAAACTGTCTACAACTTCAAATTTTTCGCCCGCAGTTGTAAATTCTCCCATTTCACCTAACGTGACCATTACTTTCGTCTTCTTTGCGTTCAGTCGAAGACCAGATTTCTCACTTTCTTCTTTTATCCTAGTTAACAGAATTTTGAGACCTTCTTCTGTTTCAGCTAGAAGCGTGGTGTCATCTGCGTACCGAAGATTAATGATATTTTGGCCGCCTATCCTGACTCCATGTTCTATCTCATCAAGGGCAGACCTCCTAATTATATTCTTACTGTAAAGATTGAGTAAATATGGAGATAATATACTGCCTTGTCGCACACCTTTGTTAATCTTAAACCATTCCGTATTTCCATAGATGGTTTGTACAGTTGCCTCTTTATCATCATACAACCCACGTAGCAAAACTATAATATGTTGTGGAATGCCCATTTTCCTTAAGCAATTCAGAAGGGCTTGGTGATCAACGCATTCAAATGCTTTACTATAGTCAATGAAGCACATGTAAACTTTACTTTGATATTCTCTGGTTGTTTACATTAATCTGCTCAAATTTGATATTTGATCTCGTGTTCCTCTGTTTTTCCTGAATCCACTTTGCTCGTCAGGTATTTTCTCGCTCTAAGTATTGTTCTAGACGTTTCTGTATTACTTTTAGAAATATTTTGCTAGCATGCACCATAAGAGAAAATGGTTCTATTATTTTCAAATGCACGTGCATCTTCTTTTTTGGTATTGGAAGATATATTGATTGCTTCCATTGTCTTGGCCATTTAGCAGTATCCCATATTCTGTTACAAATCTTTGTTATCATTACTATTGCCTAATTCCCTCCTTCCTTAAATAGTTCTATTGGAATATTATCTATACCAGGGGCTTTTCCATTAACAACTTCTTTCATTGCCCTGGTGACCGCACTTTCAGATATTGATGGTTCTGCTGTAAAGTCTTTTGCTAGAAACTCTTCAGATGTTATTGCATCACGCCTATGTAGATCCTCAGTGTATTCCTTCCATCTTGCTTTAACTTCAACTTCTTCTCTCAAATCTTTACCCTGCTAGTTCTTAACCATTCCTATCCTAGCTGTAAATGTACCCGTTATACCTCTGATTGTCTTAAATAGATCCTTTGTGTTCCCTTTGCTATTAATCTGTTCTATCATATTGCACTTATCTTTGTAAAATCTTTCTTTATCTCTTCTAGCTTCTCATTGAAAAGATGCATTCAGTTCTTTGACTTTGTCATGGTTACCCTCTGCCTTTACTAACCTTCTCTTCTTCGCTATGTTTACGGTCTCTTCTGACAACCATTTTGCTCTCTTTGAAGGCTTACGCTTTATCAGATGTTTATTAGCTGCCTCCTGAACTATACTTCTAACATCTTCCCATAACTCATCTGGACATTTTTCACAATCATCCACAGCTTTTAATCTATTTTTTCCTTCTACTGAAAGTCTCTAGTGATATATTCAACATTAAATCGTGCTGCCACTTTAGAAATATTAGCTTTCGCTTTGAGCCTTATTCGCAGTTTTTTTACCAAAAGCTGATGATAAAAGTCAATCAATCTTTCTCCTGATTTATTGGGATTTCCAAGATTATGTTTTCCAACAATTCCTATCTCCTCTTTGTCTCCCACTTTTGCATTAAAATCCCCAATGATAAATAGCGCATCTCCATTTGCCATTGTGTCTATTACTTGTTGTAACTTTCATAAAAGTCTTGTATTTCCTGATCTTCTGCATCAGAAGTTAGTGAGTACACTTGTATGATTGTATAGTTCACAGGATAGCCTTGTATTCTTAAAGAAATGATTCGATCACTAACTGGTTTATAACCGAGAACTGTTCCTACTACCTTCCCATTCAAAATTATTGGTACTCCATTTTCCTTAAACTTCTCGTTGCCAGAATAATATACTGTGTATTCGTCCGAATTGAAGAAGCCAATGCCTTTCCACCTCAATTCACTAATTCCTAAAATGTCAGTCCTTGTTCTTTTCATTTCTAACTTTACAGAATCTAATTTCCCTTGACTCATTGTTCTCACATTCCACGTTGCGATTGTATGCAATTTCGAACACCTAGAACCATTCTTTCTTAACCTGGTAATATTATCAGCAACTGATCCTCCAATAGGGTTTTTCCCAATTACGTCATGACAGCCAGGCATACTCGAATGATTCTGTTCCCCTTCCCCAGTAGCTCTATAGGCGCAATCCAATCTGGGGGTCTCATTTTCTTGCGCAATGAAAAATTGTACATTTTCATCACTACTCATTGTTTAGAGAATTTTCTTGGCAAACATACAGAAATGGTTTGCCGTTGCCTTATGCGCAGCCCCATTTAACTAGGGGATTGTCCAACTAACTAGGACTGCTGATCCCCGCGGTTGTCCCATAAGAGATCTTCTACCGGCGACACCATCCAATACTGCTGCTTCCCAGTAATTTCCCCGTTAGCCTGTCCACTGCCCAGATATATATATATATATATATATATATATATATATATATATATATATATATATATATATATATATATATATATATATATATACATATATACGTAATGAAATTTTTTTTGCAAAAAATATTCAAGAAGTATGTAATTTTCCAATCTATTACTATGGTTAGTATTTATGCTATAATAAAACCAATATTATGGATTAGGAAACACAATGTGGGGGTATTTACATGCAGAGGAGTACATGTAGGAGGAAACTCTATCAGTGGCTGGAATAAGGCTAGCCAAGGAGAGCGTAGGAAGAGATTTTAGAGAAAGTGGTAGGCAAGTTTAAGTGGAATTTAAATGCAACTGGTACCTGTATTTGAATGAGTGAGTGAAATATATAGTTGCAACATGGTCTTATTAGTTAGTGCTGCAATTGATTTATTGTAGACATATACAAGTAGTGATGATGTAGTTTTGGGAAAAATATAGAAAAAAGAAAAAAGTGTATACTCCATACTTTTTGTTTTATCCATTAAATCTCTGTATTGGGATCGGATCTCTCTTCTTTTTAGAGGGTCATCATACTCATTATATTCTTCTAAAGGAGTCCCAATCTTCCTTGATAGTTCGGCCCTTTCTCCAATATTCAAGATTGATGTTTGTAGCGCCTTTAAACATCCTTTAAACAACTCTATAGTGAGCGAGAAATGGCCAGCAATTACTAATATGGCGCCAAATAATGATAAAGAGGCAGGGCCATGATAGCCTTATCTCCTGTTGCTTGATAGAAAAAAAGACCTCAATAACTATTAGCTGTTAGCTGGGAAAATTTTCAAATGCAAAACAATTGTGCAACAGAAAGTAGGACGAGTTAGTCTATTCAGTACATTTATTGCTCCGGGGAAATTTGAACAATTTGACAAATTACTATACAGGGGTGGGAAAATCCATAAATAAATATGAGCTCCCGCTTGTTTATAGGTACGATGCTCTTTTTATAATCAGCAGGGCGAGCAGAGGAAAGCAGGGCTGGGAGGTCAGCAGAGCAGGGAGACGGAATTCATTGCAATAAATTTTCTGGATAATCTGTATATTTTGGGATTAATTTTCATAATTTTTGTAACGCAACAAATGCATTTTTTGCATAACCTATGGATTGTAATACACTAAAAAGAAAATCTACATGGCACCTTCAGAAAGAAATCAAATTTTTATGAACTGTGCAGTGTGAATGCAAGTAAAACTAAAGAAATTAACGGACTTTCCCAAGAGGAAAGTCTAATCAGGCCCTATTTTAAGGAAATTTTCCAAGACCACGCTATGCTAAAATAAATGTTGACCACACCCTACTTACTTTTTGGAGACCATACCCTTTAATCAATCTAAAATTTCATGTAGAGCCTTTTGTTGCTTGATGCCACATTGAAGCATATGTTGCACTGGTCTTCCATTATACATGGAACATGAAAATACTAAGGAGCAAAAAGACTTCTGCAATACAAGAAGCATATGACAATAAGAAAGTGCATCGCCCACTTCTAACTTTCCAAGACGACAGTCAAGATTCCCAAGACCACTCTAAAATAGCCCCTGATTCTAGTCAAATTATGTGACTGAGTACAGCATCACATTACCAAACTTTGTATTAATAGTAAGACTGTTGTTTTGTTTAATTAGTTCTTCTTTTAATAAAATTGCAGTTACAACTTGCATGGATATATTTATAAAGCTTTTCCTTGCTCTTTCTATTGTTTTAAATTGAATTCTAGCCACAATTCAAAGCAAACTTTATAGTTTTGATATTTTTTTGTGTATGTACCAGCCTGATGCCAATAAATGGGGAGTGAAGATCAAGGAACTAGTAAGAAAGTCTTAGTGGTGCAATGCGATTGTTAGAAGTCCAAGAATATAGAAATTTTGGAACTAGACCTTGGGCTAGGTGTTTTGTAAAAATGGGTTTAGTACAAGAAAGAGCAATTAAAGAATACGCCAAACAAAAATTAAGCAATAATTAAGGAGGCCAATGCAATGTAGCGAAAATTGTGTAGGGGACTAAAAGCATTGTCCCCCATTCTAAACATAGTGAACTCTATTTTCAGAGTTATAGAAGCAGTTCTAGTACTCTTATATCCAAGCCTTAGTCTCTCTGTCAGACATAAGTTCCATATCTAGATGCTACACTATGAAACAGTCTAGAATTGCAAGTAAAACAGGCAGCCTCCCTGAAAGTCTTTAAAGACCAGCTTTAGACAGGGACAGTTTTTAGCTTTTACTTAATTTGGTTCCTACATTCCAAAAATCAGGCATTTAAATTAGTCTTGCATGCTTACTGTGTAGTTATTTCTATTTTGCAATGATTTTAGTTACAAGTTAGGTTGACAAACATTTCTTTACTGAACCTTGTAACCTGTATAAGTTTTTCATAATGAAATGAAGTGAAATGGACAGTCAACTCCCGTCAGAAGAAACTAATTGCACTAATCTGCTGCATTCACCAGTTCTTGTACGCATGACTCTCCACACTCCTGAAGAAGCAACGCCCTTCTTTACCGTAAAGAGCAGGGGGAAGGGTGCAGAAGTGTCAATTTCACACTGCCCTATGACAGCCCCCAAAACTTTGAACTTGAAGAGGTGTATCTTTGTTGCATTTTTAATAGTTTAGGTCAAGGTGAAAAATGGGTCAACCCTTGTTGTAGCTGCTGTTCCTGATACATATCTTCCTGTTGCTTTTTATATGAACTTAGTGTGCACAAGCAGAAATGAAATGGCCACCTGTACCGTGGCCTGAACTATGAAAATGTAACAAGCATTTCTTCTGTAGAAACCTATTTCATTGCCCTGTTTTGCCATCCTTGCAATATATTTAAAAAACCTAGGGGAGCTTAAACCTCCTATGACTGTTGAAAAATAAGTGTCACGCCACTGAAATATGGCGTACAAAACCCCTAAACTTAATGTACGCCTGCATCTTTACGCTTTTCTTGGTTTAATCTTCTTAGCAATTTGTAACTAATCAATCAGCACAATTGCAACAATTTGATTCTCGGCTTCGATTGGCTTCTGCAACAGTAAGTAGTAGTTGATGACCAAATTTGAAAAGGCAACTTTTGCCTGAGTTTCATGTATGCAGTGGAAAGATTTTAAGAGTGAAGTGTGTACATTCGCAGAACATATACTTCAAGTGAACACCTTGAATTGATAGTTTTGTATTTGGCATTTTCTACAGAGTGGTGAAGAATCACAGATTGAGTGGTAGGCAATCTATTGAGGTTTTAGTGTATCTACCAGATTCCAAAGGGGCATATTTTGACGTTTAAAGAGCATAATTCTAACAATTTCCTCTGACAGACCTCTGTTTTCCCTTAGTAAATCTTCTACAGAGATATTGACAGTATATTGATTACTAATAGTTGAAAGCAGTGAAAGCCTTTAACACATCTGCCACTCCCACCCTAATGTTGATCCATCCTCCTTGCTGCTTAATTAGAGAAGATTTAGCATTGAATGAGGTTTAAAGAGAAAATAGATTTGTATAATCAACTGTTCATGCTCAAGTAGAAGCTCTTAATAAGTAAGGGACTTGAGGCTAATATCTACTTGGATACCATGTAATATTCTTTCTAGAGGCTTGAACAGCTTGCCGCTGTTTTCGTATACTGCAGTATTTCTATAGAATGCTTCAAGTGGTGCAACGTGAGGAAAAGCTGCGGAATTCAAGTTCAAACATTTTCACTGCAAAAAAAGGTAAACTACTGGCTGTGTTGACCAAAAGATGTTTATTTTAATTTAGGATCAAGTTTCTATAAAACTGAGCTTCTTGGCTGCAACCATCATTCCACAATCTTGAAGCTGTAGGGGTGAGCATGTTCAAATTCAATATCATTCAGTTTGTGTTTTATTTTATATGAAATATGTATAACTATTTGCTTTGAATAGATCTTTCCTCAATTTTCATGAAGGGCTGGACGTGATCTATGAATGATTGAATGAATGATTGAATGAATGAATGAATGCAAGATGTCAGTTAAGTCGTAACAAGACAAATATTTAACAGTAGTTTTTAGAAAGCATAGAATTTAAAAGTTGAAGACTGTCTACTATTTCCTTCCTCTTGCTTATCAATCCTTGGCTTGGTAACGAAAGTTTAGTCCAAACAAATGATAGTTATACTTACTCTTGCAATCTACTTGTTAGCACTGACCAACAGGAAGCAAAAATGAAGATCTTCTCAGTTCTTTTGTTTGTACTTTTCAATTTTCTGACCATCAAAGGTAAGATTTCATATTTGGTTCTATCATTTTAAAAAATAATCCGGCTTGTTTCTGTTGTGCTGAAATATGGTTTCTAGTCTTCAATGCTAAAAAGTCTAAAACATTTTTATTTACCTTTATAGCTACTGTGAATTTCCTAGTTGTGTGAGTCCTTTTGTCTTTGCTAGTGTTGTCTTTCTCTTTAAATGGCATTTGATTAACTATAACTGGAAAGATGCCTTTGAAATGCAGCTGCTTTAGTACTACGGGCAATTGATTGATATCTCCATTTTCCAGGCAAGTCGATCAGTAAACTAGGAGAAAGTGAAAAATTTGAGGGGGATATTGTATTAAACGAGAAAACAAAGAAGATAGTAGAAGGGGAAAATACATTTGATGCGATTGCATCGCAAGCAAAGAAATGGCCGGGAGCAGTTGTACCTTACGTTTTTGACTACTACTTTGGTGAGTGTCACTTGTGTTGTCGTTAGTCACAAAAACCTTAATTGAATTTATCGTTCATCATGTTCATGTATTTAGCGAGCAGGATATAGTGCTATTGTAAAGGTGCATAATGCAAAGAAACACACGTAAATTATTGGCCTTACTTCTTTTTTAGATACTCAGAGAAGAAGTGTTGTACAACAGGCAATAAATGAATTCAATATGCATACATGCATCAAGTTTGTACCAAGATCAAATCAAGCCAACTACGTTCGATTTATGATTGGTGGAGGGTACGTTTTTCAAGCAATCTTGAGTATATTATCTTTATTGATGCAGTTATATGAATTAAAACACTTTCTTAACAGCATGTTGCAGGCACAGAAATGAAATGTACTATAACTGATCAAATGTTTAGTGGAGCACCGATGCATGTTTTAGCATATGTACCGATGGGGCATTTACCGTACCAGGCTCACCTGTCCCACAACTGAGGAAAAATTGTCACGTTATTTGTTGGGCCTATATGAGAAAATTGAAGGTTATAACTATTCACTTGAAATATGTCGCAAAGATCATTATTTCAAAGGGAAGTAGCATAAGCACTCATCAATGTAAAATTCTGTACTTATATTTCAAAGTATTTTGCCATGCTTCTTTATTGTGTATCGTCAGGGGCGTCGGTGTGATGGGTTGTAGATGCGGCACCCACTGGTCGAACTAGCTAGAGACGCCCCTGTGTACCATGGGCAACATTTCATCTCAGTATTTTCAGCCTTTTAATAGACATAGACAAAATATATCACTAAGATATTTATGAGGAAAGACGGATGAAGATAGAATTGGAATAACAGTATATGTCGGAAATGTTTATAAATAGCTGAATTGAGAACTTATAAGCAAACGACTTATAGCAAGTGGGCAAAGGCTCTCTCCTTTGACTGTTTAATAAAATTTTTTCCGAGAGTCTAGAGGGTGTGGCTAAGGAAAGTCAATCACAGTACTCCATATGTTCCATCTAGTTTGGTGCCTCTGATTCCAATACTTACTAAACTATGCTGTTTCAAACTGTAGGTGTGTGTAGGGTAAAGCTTATGCTCTTCTGTATATGGCTCTGTTTCAAAACTTATAGGCAATTGATTAAAGGATAAAAGTTTATTGTTTCACTTTCCTTGGTATCAATGGTTATTCTACATACTTGCATAATCACGAGAATATACTTTCCTAAATACACTCATAAGAAATGTGGATTCTGATGCAAATAAAACTGATTTAAGAAAGTTTTTTGTGTTTTTAATGTAAAACAGTACTTATACACAATTGTCGTTTCATTGAAATGGATTGCTATTAATCACAACAGTTCATCGGTCTTTAGCAGTCTGGGGGTACATCTTGACAAGTATCATGGCTTCTTTTGCAAAGATTTACACAGCTGAGGTTAAACACTTAATACATTGGGTAATTTGACGACATTGTATTTGGCGGTGCAAATTTTCGGTCCAGCAGTTCTGTCCAACAGATCTACCCATCAGCTTAATGTGGCCCAAAACCAATTCAAAGAAAATTGCTAAGAATGGGACAACTTGCTAGAAGCACAGGTAGATCCCTGAAAAATACATTAAATGTGAAGAACTGGCGTCTATGTTGACATCTAGATAGAAAATTCGTTATTGTTTGATAAGCAAAAAAGCCATTTTCAATCGTTCCATCCAACAGGTCACAAATCCTATAGATTATCTCGTCATAGAAAGCTCCGGTAAACAAGCTGTGTTGCTTCCATTGCAGCTTGGTGTGGCTGTTACTTGAAATGGATGGTTGTTGTGAGTTAAAAGATATCACGTAACTCATTTGTCTCTTCAAAGTATCGATGTTCCGTCCGACAGAGAAAGGAGGTTTGAGACAGAGCCATATACTTATATACACTCGCGTAGCTTATAAAATAAATACAGAGAGTAATTCAAAAATGAAATTTTCTTATGCGTATAGGTGTCGAAATAAATCTTCTTTTCAGTACCAACCTTACAATGATACAGGACCTGCTTAAATTACCTCACTACCTAAGGGGACCTACCTATTAAGGTACTTCCGCCATTGTTTTTACAATACCTCCAAGTGTACTCTATTGTTCCTCTCTTCATAGCGTAGGCCCTCTTCCCCTAAATAATCTTAATATGCCCATTATTTGTTAATACGTAGGTCACCTTAGGTAGTAGCTATTGTCATCCCCATTCATTTTAATGTAGGTAATTTAAGCAGACCCTGTATCATTGTGAGGTTAGTACAGAAGAAGTATTTCCAAACGTATACACATAAGAAAGAGCTTATTTTTGAAGTAACCTCATTGTCAATATGTGTGTATAAATATATATATATATATATATGTATATATATTACTCGTGATCATTCATTTCGGCTAAGGCTGACAATTTTAATGCTTACTCACAAGTGGGATTACATTACTTGGAATTACAGTTTTGCTTCTGGTGCTCATTCCAAGTCAGCAACTCAAAGGCAGCGCGATCAGTAAACTCCTAGCTAGCCAACCGCGCCATCGAGGTCCTTATGCTAAAGATATAAGCGCAGAATTTTTGCAGGTGCTACTCCCAGATTGGCA
>OLMO02000001.1:730667-766581 GCA_900291935.2 Cassiopea xamachana | reverse complement strand
ATATATATATATATATATATATATATATATATATATATATATATATATATATATATATATATACATAAATATACTCACCAACCTGTCTATACAATGAACATATTCAATTAAGGAAATATAAGAATCATTACTATAACATTACATAATGGTACCAAGTTTTTCTACAAATACACCCAAACAGCAAAATAAGCCACTTATATTGATGATTCAGTTTCTTCAATTTCAAATAGCTCAAATTACAGTATCATACAAATCCAGCAACTGAAAGGACAGAAACAAATTTGCAATACCAACCATTCCATAACTATGAGCAAACAATCATCCTTTCCATATCTGTTTTCATATACATCAATTATTTTGACAATAAATGGGCATTCACATGCCTTCCAGTGAAGATCTAACTCTCGCTTTGATTTTGCTGTCGACTTTAAAACCTGATGAAAAAGAGCAGCTTTGTTGCACTTCAGTCATTCAAAATATGATGTCAGTGCATCCTTTGTTCTCATCAACACACAAAATGAAAACACAATGATTAACCTTAGCTAGAAGTAAACAGAGAGGAGAGATCAGACAACCACTATCAGATCTATTTTGGCATTCTCTTCAGTATAGAATTTCCAGTGCAGAAAGTAGTTAATTTGTGGTCATAAAATGATGTGAAAAATTCACTTTGGTATTTTAATGTTCTTTGATGCACACACCATCTTTCAGAAGTCTCCATAAACCATTATTTTCCTTTTGAAGAGCTCAAAGAACAAAACTGCAAGGGACTTGTTGGAAATTAATTTTCTTCCCGGTGCACACCAATCATTGATGAACTTGTTGTCTGGTACACAGCAATCATCATTTCATACTGGTTGGCGACATTCCAATGCAATACAACCTGCTTGCATGTATGGGCTACGCTACGAGGTGATATGGTAGCATGATATTTACTTGGAGTGTGCTTACTCTACACACAGATTACAGTAGGCTCGAGCACTATCGTCTACTTCAACTTTATATATTTAATGCCTACCTTAGACGATGGTATCACATCCGGAAATTTTACATATAAAAGTGTTACATAGAAAAAGATCTCATTAAGGAGCACAATATCATTGACAGGATGGTTTTCCGTTCAAATAACGTTTGAACGCTCGACTTCTTCGTGCTGGAGGGGTGCTTTCACATAAACGGAAAGTCAGTAAGTAGATAACCGTGTTCTTGCTTTCAAAACAGTATAGGTGGCAGTATATAGATAGCTAGAGCTAGATTGATTATAACTTAATTCGGATAGTTGATCCAAACTCTTGTTTCTCGCGAAAGATAAAGCCATGATTGCACTATCGTACATGGGCCTAGCCCAACATTGCTGAACTTCAGCATAATCAACCCTTACCTTTAAAGCGAATTTCTGCTTATCAGCTTTCCTGATACATTCAAGAACCTTTCCATTTACTTCTACACCCAGTGATCTCCTTGTCACTTCATAATCGTTTGATATAGCTTGCCACTTAGCGCTCTCCGGTCGATTCTGGGGCCATACGAAGTCCATCTTTCCACTCTTCCTTTTCAGCCCTTGGTTTCCCATTCTGCATACAAATGACGTCACTGTGTAATTGTTAACTGGATGTCTTTGCCCTGTCAACGGTTCACATAGCATATAAACTGTTCATTGAAGAGTATGGACCCATGGGCATGCAGATTGCATCATATTACATAAACATGCATCTTCAGATTGAAATACATGGAATCTGTGCTACCTGCTCGAAGTCATAATGGCGAATCCATACCGGTTGTCTTCTATTATTGCATTCTTTGTGATCGGAATATGTTAGCTAACAGTGTGAGGGTTTCGCTAACAGTTAGAGCCAGGCAGGGCCCATTTTGAAGAAATTTCTCAAGACTACATTATGCTATGACATATTCATATTAACTTATTTTTACACAAATTACCCTTCAGCAAACTAAAATAAACTTAGCAATACATCATAGTCATAATGGTTTAATTACAATAGCAAAAATAAAAATATACCTTAGGCTGTACTTCCGGGGGTTCGTGTTTGATTTATTGTCAGCTCATCAAATACATTTTCAGTTGTTTTTTTGAATTGAAAAAGAGTCGGAAGTTCCCTAATACTTAAGTTGATTTCATTCCAGGTTTTAAGAGCTGAGTATGAAAATCCCTTCTTTGCATACTCTAGATTATACTTAGGAATCTGGATATTTCTGCAGAATCGTGTATTGTATCTGGAGTAGTGGGACCTTAGGTTGAACTTGTTCCATAGATTTTCTGGGCCCAGCTTATTAAAGATCTTATACACCATAACAGCACGATCAAATGTAATAAGTTGTTTAACTGATGGAAATTTTGGTGTCCAGTTGTCTTTTATCCTGGACATATGAATCATAGAAACTGCTCTGTCTTGGAGACGTTGAAGAAATTCTACTTTTGTGTTTGATAAGCTACCCCAGATTACATCAGCATACCGGATGTGACTTTCAATTAGGGTTCGATATACATTGATTAATGAGGATTGAGGGAGAATGTTTTTCATTGAAGACCTCCACGACTTTTGTTGTGAACAGTCTTGTACTGTCGCTCTCAGTTTAATTCTTCATCTACAATAATCCCTAGCGATTTGGTATTCGTCATTCGTTTTATGTCATGGTCATTCAGTCCCAATGGTTCATGTACCTGGATTTTATTTATTTTTCTAGGATGTCCAATTATCATATATTCTATATTTTTGGGATTAGCACTTAATTTAATTATCCGCATCAATGTGGAGATATTTGACAATTCCATTTGGGCCTTTTGGATTAGATTTTCAACATTATTAGATGCTACAGTGATATGAGTATCATCAGCATAGAGACCTGCTTAAGAGTCTATCAAGAATTTTTCAAAGTCATTCAAGTATATTATAAAGAAGAGGGGACCAAGTCAGGAGCCTTGCGGGATACCACAAGTCGCCGAAGTTACAGTTCTAGTCCCCAAATTGAGGCCATTTGCGGCACAATACTGTTTCCCATTCTCGAGATATGATTGAAGCCAGTCCCCAGCAATATCTCGAATGCCGTATTTCCTCATCTTTCCTATCAAAATTGCATGGTTAACGGATCAAATGCCTTTTCTAAGTCGAGGAATATTGTTAAATTAAGTTGCTTGTCGTTAATATTATCATACCATTTGTCGGTAGTATCAATCAATAATGTAATTGTTGAACAGCAGTTTTGAAAGGCTGACTGATTCATTGTTAGGGCCTTAGTTGCCTTTATATCTTCATATATTTGATTATGAACTATTCTTTCAAGAATCCTGGGGAATACAGAGACTACTGAGATGGGCCTATAATCATTTGCGTCACTTCTAGACCCTGATGTGAAAATAGGGGTAACTTTTGCCACGTTCCAGATGTTAGGGAAGACAACTTTCCGTAAGGAAGAGTTGAAAATTATAGTTAACGGTTGAGTTATAAGATCTGTAAATCTTTTATCAAAATTATAGGGAACTTATCAGGCCCAGGTGCCTTGCCATTTTTAAGCTGTTGAATGGCTTTACGAACATAGTTGCAATCAACGGGAGTAAAACTTGTTGAACTTTCTTCTTGAGTAATATGTTTTAGAGGGTCATCATTTGAATTTTGCTCAATTTGACCTGCTAGGTTTGTCCCACCAAAACAAAATGATGGTTTGATGCTTGTAATATATCTCTTTCCCTGCTTAGTCTCTTCCCTTCAATTATTAAACTCGAAGGCATCGTTGAGTTTGAGGATCTGTCTAAGACTTTATTAGTGGTCTGCCACATTTTTTTCGGGTTGTGCTGATGTTCTTCCATGGTAATAGCAAATTTTATTTTTTTCATCAAAGCATTCCTAAGTTGCTTGTACACACTCCATTTTTCAGGAGATTTTACGGTAGCCCTTTTTGCTATGTCCCTCTTTCGCATTAAGTCCCTAATTGATTGATTTTACCATGGTGCACATTCATCACGAAATGTTTTTTCTGAGAGGGGCATACATGTCTCTGACAAGTTCAAAAATCCCCTGAAAGGTCGAGGCCATTGTATTTGGAATTTCTGAGACTGGGTCCAGGATAGTTTGCCAATTAATCATGCTTAGATCGTTTCAGAAAGATTTCTTATCATATCTCATCAACAAATACCCCTTGGAAAAAAGAACTTGGAGTAATTCATTTGCAGGACTAGTAAAAGAATTCGGTAGTTTTGATGAGTACAATAATAAAGCTGGTGTATCATTTAACGGTACCTGGGTGATGGTTACACTTTTGTGCATGGAGGCTAACCTTAAGCCTAGGCCTAATGTAGACTGACAATATAGAAGACTCTCTGTTGGTATATCCTGTATTGTATAACGAAGAAGACCAAACATAGATCATTAAACACAGAGTACTTAATAATAATCACACAGTGCATGATATGTGACACACAGTTTACAGATAGCCCGGAAAGGGTTTTTACTACTCACAACAGCACTCCACATGAATGCAAGATTGACACAGAAAACATGACAGCTAAAGGAACACGCAATGCACCTCAATATACTACCACTTCTTACACCATTCCTCCCTTTAAAACTAAGTATACAACACTGAAAAGTTCTTTGAGTCCAATCAACATGAAATAAAAAATGTCCAAAGAATGCTAAAACCGAAGACAGTAACTAGCAAACGAACGAAGATGAAAACATCGAGGAATGTTTCCAGTTAAGTAACATCTTTGTAAATAAAAGTTAATCCTAACGAAGGCTCCGTAGCTCTTCCGCTGCAACCATGCATGGCCAGCCAACTCTATACCATTATATATAATAACTAAATGTCTTGTTGGAAAATCGAACTAGCGACGTGTTTTGGTCAGGAGGAACATAGAAACAGTTACAGAATCAGATACACCTTAACACGTGAACAAAACGTTAAGACAATTGGTTATCACACCGCAATAATCTTTGTAAAAGCACAAATCCAAAATGTAAAAGTTGATGAACTACTTAACGGAAAAAAGATTCCTTTCTCTCAGGAACTCTGTAACCATCTCCCTCGTTCGCTGTATGCTGTCTCCACCGACGGCGTTTACTCCTGCCACCATTTGTAGCGTTTATGGGTGATAAACGGAGTATCGGTGACTTCTGCGTAGTTGCATACTTCGGTTCTATTCACCAGAAGAAATGTACCATTCAATAAGTGGGAGAGGTCTTAAGACAGATGATCCATGTGGAGCTCCTTTTTGAACTTCCTTCCTTGTGCTAAACGTGTCATTAATTTTAAGTCCTTGCTTCCTTTGTGGCAAGTAGCAAAAAATAATTGTAAATGAGCTTCTACTGAAGACCTGTGCGTCATTATCTGCTATAAATAATGTGTACATTTGTTGAAAGTTAGTTCCACTTTTGAACTTCAGCAAGTCTAAGTCTAGGCTCTGCAGACTAATGATTATATTCAAAGGAACTGATCGTCCCAACAACGTATGATTTGTTGGTTCCGACGATAACGACGCATATGAAACTGTTTGTAACGCAAGGTAGACAAGAAAATGCTTCGAACTTCAAAGAAAGGTCGCATCTGCTCAAAATGACACAAAGTGGGTTTTTCGCATCTGCTCAATATGACACAAAGCGGGTTTTACGTATATTGAACAGCTAATTGTAGAATTGATTTCTCCTAACCAGTAAGTGTATGTAGTACAACACAAGCAAGTAACTTCAGGATGATACCTTCAGGGTAATGCCTCCAGCTACGTGCATGGCACGACTATGGAACATACCTTTACTTGCTTTGTAGAAGTGATATCTGAAAAATCCTAGTAATAAGACTGTTGTGAGAGTGGCGGATCCAGACCAGGGCTACCAGGGCTTGAGCACTGGTCAGATTTTCAATCCTAAATAGCTGGCTGAATTAAAACGGGAATTATCACAAGCAGTCACTAGTATTTCCTCGCCATGGACAATGCTAGTAAACCCTACCGTGCTGCTTATTTCAGTCTTTCTCAGAATAACCACCTCCAAGATACCAGAAGTCTTTTGCGAACGCAGAAGGAAGTATTATCGAATCAGTTATCACATTGGGAATATGCTCGTCAAATCACTATTCAGTTTTTCTATCACATGCTGCATTCCTTCCGAGCCCTGGTGAGTCTGTAATATAAAAGAGGCTCAACTACCCTGGATACAATCAGATCTCTATATTTTGTAAACAATTTTGGGAAGAGCCCTGGTCAGATGTAAATATTCTCGTTCATCCGATGAAACATCGCCCTGACCAGGTCTCAATTTCTCTTAGCCAATCACAATACTCCGTGAGCAGGGTTCCACTATGTCAACATGAGCACTACACTTGATATTGTTGATGTTGAAACAGTGCCCTCGTGGCGAGAAGGACGGTAGTTGTTGAGTGCTTTACGTGAGAATGGGCAATTACTTTGAGGTACTAGAAATGTCTGAATCGGTTAGGGAAATCCATGATGCTAATTCTCAGAGCTGCAGTTCCCAGCTTGTCAAGAAACCAAATGCTCTAGTACATGGGTGTCAAACTCTGGCCCGCGGGCCAAATTTGGCCCGCCGTGTAATTTCATTTGGCCCTTGAGGCAATATCAAATTAACATTAGAGCTGGCCCGCTGGTATTATAAAGCGGTGGAGCTGCTTTAAAGCTTGAACGTTTGATTGATTTTGTTATTGTTATTTTATTTTCAAGTTTATTATTAGCCTGTGAAAGAGTTTATATTAAAATACCTCAGAATTTTACCTCGATTTTGTCAAGTTATATAAGTCTTGCTTGTTCAGTATTCATTGCAAAATTGATTTGGGTACATATTAAAAGAATACTTTATTCAACTTTGGCCCGCGGCTTCAGTTCAGTTTTAAATTTTGGCCCACTCTGTATTTGAGCTTGACACCCCTGCTCTAGTATAACACCAGTGAGGTAAGTCGCGTTTATTATTTGGATAATACTACGGCCAATTCACTAAATACGTAGGAGCCCTAGGGTAAATGGGGCACGTGCCCCTCCCATCTTTCATAAAACTGCTGGTAAGGTCCCACTTTGCAGCTTATAGATTTGTCTCTTTTGTTTGCGAGGGTGCCCCTTGCCTCTGAACTCAACATTTTGAATGCTTCCTAATCCCTTCCTTGCAGTTGGCTGTTGCGCTGAATTTTACTGCCGCCTAACACTATTTCCGTTGTCAACTGTTTATTTTCGTGACGAATTCATGTATTGAACTGAGCAGGTGCTGGATTTCAGCGAGTCAAATTTATCAAGCCTCACACTTAACGCTATACCCATGTTGGAAAAACCCCAACTGCAAATGGATTGAGAGAAACGTGTACGGTTTTAACCTTTTTATAAATTCAACATCAACAGAACAAAACGAAGTGAACAACGTGCTTGATTACTTCTTTACTGAAGTCTAGAATATCGAATTTCAAGTCAATAATAAAAGTCGGACCAACTGGTCCTTTTTTGTTCGTAGTTCTGAGATATCTTCCACACCCATATAGCCGCGCCCACTAGCTGTTTGTTGAGCCCTTGTCAGATTTCTCCCTGGATCCGCCCCTGTGTTGTGACTTGACGCCTTATCAAAAGCAAAAGGAAAATTGCGATAAATTTATGTATTGCAGCTGCCTTTTATCAACTATTCTGTGAATTCAATGAAATTCTTTCAAAATGGGCGATACAAAACTTGGGTCGTAGCTTGTTTTCTTGCACGTGCTCTGAATTTTATTTAGCAACTCTCGTTGTTGCTTCAAAAGCATAAAATGCTGCAAGACTTGAGAGAAATTTGTTCAAAAAAGAAACTGGTATTGAGCGAAAATTGGAGGTAATGTATAGCCAATTGATAATTACTTTAATATAACAATACTGAATTTCATGTTGACTTGACTCAAGTCCAACTTCTTTCAACATTTTTGGCAGCTCTTTTTGCAGTACAAGTGCATGTAGTTTGGATCTGTCGAACATTCTCCAAAGCTTGCCAAGTAGGAGCAATATGTATAGGTATCAACGCATGATGAACCTAAAAAATCATGCCAATTTATGAAATCATGTCTATTGATCTGCAAATCCTACTGTTGTATTTGGTTGACTCAAAAGCGGAGATGGTGATTTTTTACCTGATTTAAATATAGGGTGAATCTGAAGGGTAATCCTTAGCTTAACTCATCTCTTGAAAGTAGCAAATCATATCATCATCAACATCACTTTAATTAACACAAACTTACACAATAGATAGCTAAATTACAGCTAATTTAAATATATTTAATCGTTAGCTATAAAGCAATGCCAAGAAATGCCAAAAGAAGGATGGGGGTGGGGGATAGGCCCAACGAAGAATACAGAGCATGAGAGGGTGTCACACCTCTGGAAAAGCTGTCTTCGGGAAACCTTGCATCCTAACGGCAAACCAATCTTTTAGTAAGTTTTACAATTGATGCAACTTATCTGAGACTGTGTAGCATGCTAAAATAGGTTTTGTCTACAACATCACTAGCATAGGAGAGCCCATCGGCACAATCTACTATTGCACCAATCAACATAATTTTTCGATCCAATCTTCTTCTTCTGAATGATGTTAAAGTTCTGTAACTTTATAGATATAGTTTCATAGATTTGCAAGCGTTACATTTTATTCTTTGGATTTTGCTTCTTTCAAAAAGATATTTTTGTGGTCCTCACTCTTTTTCTGAGCCTCTGGAACTGCTCATTGTGTCATATTTCTACTGTTTATTTTTCAATCTAATATGCAAAATTCATTGAATTTCCAAATCCCGTTAGTATCTTTGGTAAAAAAAACTGACTCAAAATTGGAAAAAACTTCCTTAATCTCATAGAGATATACTGTCTTGCATCTATGTACGTTAATTGAGTCATTTTCAAGGGTAAAACAGCATGGATTATGTCATAAGAAAGAATAAAGTCATTACATATCTCCCAATCTTGAGCAAATTCGGTCTAAATAGCTTTCATCTGTAGCTAAAAGCTATGACGAGCTGGAGTAAATAGGTTTGATTTTTGAAATCAATATGGAAAAGAGTAGCCCAGAAATTTGTGCCTATTGCCCAGTAACAATTGGGTTGAAAAATATTATTGACTGGTGATATTAGATAAGCCTTGCAACTAGTCCACAGACGGCTTATGGCTGCTGCCACGCCCATTCTGTCGGGAAATCTCATCTCACAACCTCCCTCCCAAACGTGCTACTGTTTTATAGTGCTGATGAGAAGCTAAGTGTCCTTGGGCAACGTAAGAACTTCTCACGAAATATGTTGCCTTCAATGTACCATGCAACTAAATCATTTTCTGAAAGGTCAAAAATCTAAAATAAAAAAGAATATATTAGATCATATTATATTAGATCAGATTAGATATAGATTAGATCATGTTATATTGTGCTGGCGTACCTCCACTACAGTATAAATTGTTTAACTGTTTGATATCTATGGCGCTAAATCCATTTGTTTGTCCAAGTCGTTTGTTTGGATCCTTCCTTGAGACGATGGTAGCGTATCCATTAGAGCTGAATGCATAATTATCGTAATGCATCAACGAGTCATAATCATACAACTCTCCATAATAATCTGCCTCTCCATGAGAATATTTTCGAAAGTTGTATGACATGTCTGATGGAGCTAAAAAGTGAAGCGTATTTGAGCAATTGTAAAGAGAAATATTCAAATATTGAAGCCGATTCTTCATCATGTTTAATTTCCAAAAATCAATTGAATAAATACAATTCTTCGCCTCGAGCAGCTTATGGAATATGATGATAATGAAAAATAGTCTGCTTTATGTTGGCGCAAGAGTCTACACCTACTTGCAATATATATAGCTAATTCAGACCAATCATTTGTAGGAAATTTTGCGAAATAAATCTATTTTACAATGTTTCAAACATCTAAAAAGCCTAGATAAAGATCTACATCAGAGATCAATGTTTTGCAAAATTTACAGCCCACTTTGCACATTCCGCTTCTGTTTTTGAATACACAGAAAAGAAGCATAAAGAACATATATTAACACTTTGAATATACCTGAACTTGTTAGCCTGTTGGTAAGTGCTAGTCATTTAAAAATATTTTCATGTGTTTGTAAACTCTTGAACAACAAATCTCTTTGCATTTTTTTGCATTATTTCATTAATATCGTCATTCACTAAACTCTTAACATTTGAAGAAAATTGAGAAATCTGATTTATGAATACTTCTTTTAGCACTAAACAAAAC
The DNA here is from genome assembly GCA_900291935.2 of Cassiopea xamachana. Taxonomy (NCBI): domain Eukaryota; kingdom Metazoa; phylum Cnidaria; class Scyphozoa; order Rhizostomeae; family Cassiopeidae; genus Cassiopea; species Cassiopea xamachana. Next base: position 756,369 of record OLMO02000001.1, on the reverse strand, counting down.
TATTCTTTTGAGGATGACAGTTAGAACTCAATGGCTAGATTTTGCATGGTTTGAAAAGTATTACGATTTGTATGATGTTTGATTCTTCTAATGGAGGAGCTGCTACTTACACCTTTGAATATTGTTCCAATTGATTGTGACGTAATTGTCCCTATCCAGACGAGATTGTTCATGCCAAAATCCAACAGCGTGCATCATCTCATGCATGACGATACCTTTGTAGTTGCAGTTATTACCGATTGAAATGTCCTGAGAGTAGCCTGCCATGCCAATCTCGGAGTAGCACCTGCAAAAATTCTGCGCTTATATCTTTAGCATAAGGGCCTCGATAGCGCGGTTGGCTAGCTAGGAGTTTACTGATCGCGCTGCCTTTGAGTTGCTGACTTGGAATGAGCACCAGAAGCAAACTCTAATTCCAAGTAATGTTATCCCACTTGTGAGTAAGCATTAAAATTGTCAGCCTTAGCCGAAATGAATGATCACGAATAATATATATATATTATATATATATAATATAATATATAATATGATATATATATATATAATATATATAATTTATATATAATGTATATATTATATATTTATATATGTTATATAATAAAGGAGTTTTAAAACAGAGCCATATACTTATATACATTCGCGTAGCTTATAAAATAAATACAGAGAGTAAATAAAAAAATAAACTTTTTCTATATTCTATATCTATATTAAATAACTATATAAAATATATATAAATATATATGTATTATATATATATATATATGTATATTATATATAAATATATATATATATATATATTTATTTATATTTATAGGTTGAGAGTGAAAACAATTCAAAAACAAGCTCTTTCTTATATGTTTACGTTTAGAAATACTTCTGTACTAACATTACAATGATACAGGGCCTACTTAAATTACCTACATTAAAATGAATGGGGATGACAATAGCTACTACCTAAGGTGACCTACGTATTAACAAATAATGAGCATATTAAGATTATTTAGGGGAAGAGGGCCTACGCTATGAAGAGAGGAACAATAGAGTACACTTGGAGGTATTGTAAAAACAATGGCGGAAGTACCTTAATAGGTAGGTCCCCTTAGGTAGTGAGGTAATTTAAGCAGGTCCTGTATCATTGTAAGGCTAGCACTGAAAAGAAGATTTATTTCGACACCTATACGCATAACGAAAAGTTTATTTTTTTATTTACTCTCTGTATTTACTTTATAAGCTACGCGAGTGTATATAAGTATATGGCTCTGTTTTAAAACTCCTTTCTCTTCCGGACAGGACATCGATACTTTGAAGAGATAAATAAGTTACGTGATATCTTTTAACTCACAACAACCATCCATTTCAAGAAACAGCCACACCAAGCTGCAATGGAAGCAACACAGCTTGTTTACCGGAGCTTTCTATGACGAGATAATCTATAGGATTTGTGACCTGTTGGACGGAACGATTGAAAATGGCTTTTTTGCTTATCAAACAACAACGAACATCCTATCTAGGTTTCAACATAGACGCCAGTTCTTTACATTTAATGTATTTTTCAGGGATTTCCTGTGATTCTAGCAAGTTGTCCCATTCTTAGCAATTTTCTTTGAATTGGTTTTGGGCCACATTAAGCTGATGGGTAAATCTGTTGGACAGAACTGCTGGACGGAAAATTTGCACCACCAAATACAATGTCGTCAAATTACCCAATGTAGTTCAGTGTCAAAGCCTTGGACAGATTTTCCTTGGCCACACCCTCGACACGTTTGCTTATAAGTTCTCAATTCAGCTGTTTATGAACATTTCCGACATATACTGTTAGTCCAATTCTATCTTCATCCGTCTTTTCTCATAAATATATTAGTGATATATTTTGTCTATGTTTTTTAAAAGGCTGAAAATACTGAGATGAATTGTTGCCCATGGTACATAGGGGCGTCTCTAGCTAGTTCGACCAGTAGGTGCCGCATCTACAACCCATCACACCAACGCCCCTGAAGATACACAATAAAGAAGCATGGCAAAATACTTTGAAATATAAGTACAGAATTTTGCGTTGATGAATGTTTATGCTACGTCCCTTTGAAATAATGCTCTTTGCGACATATTTCAAGTGATTTTCTAGGTCCTACTTAATAGTTATAGTATTCAATTTTCTCATATAGGCCCAACAAATAACGTGACACTTTTTCCTCAGTTGTGGGACAGGTGAGCCTGGTACGGTAAATGCCCCTTCGGTACATATGCTAAAACATACCTCTGTGCTCCACTAAACATTTAATTTGTTATAGTACATTTCATTTCTGTGCTTGCTACATGTTGATAAGAAAGTGTTTTAATTCATATAGCTGTATCAATAAAGATTATATACTCAAGATTGCTAGAGAACGTACCCTTCACCAATCATAAATCGAACGTAGTTGAATTGATTTGATCTTGGTACAAACTTGATGCATGTATGCATATTGAATTCATTTATTGCCTGTTGTACAACACTTCTTCTCTGAGTATCTAAAAAGGAAATAAGGCCAATAATTTACGTGTGTTTCTTTGCATCATGCACCTTTACAATAGCACTATACTCTATTCGCTAAATACATGAACATGATGAACGATAAATTCAATTAATGTATTTGCGACTAACGACAAGAAAAGTAACACTCACCAAAGTAGTAGTCAAAAACGTAAGGCACAACTGCTCCCGGCCATTTCTTTGCTTGCGATGTAATCGCATCAAATGTATTTTCCCCTTCAACTATCTTCTTTGTTTTCTCGTTTAATACAATATCCCCCTCAAATTTTTCACTTTCCCCTAGTTTACTGATCGACTTGCCTGGAAAATGGAGATATCAATCAATTGCCCGTAGTACTGAAGCAGCTGCATTTCAAAGGCATCTTTCCAGTTATAGTTAATCAAATGCCATTTAAAGAGAAAGACAACACTAGCAAAGACAAAAGGACTCACACAACTAGGAAATTCACAGTAGCAATAAGTTTAAGTTAAAATGTTTTAGACTTTTTAGCATTGAAGACTAGAAACCATATTTCAGCACAACAGAAACAAGCCGGATAATTTTTTAAAATGATAGAACCAAATATGAAATCTTACCTTTGATGGTCAGAAAATTGAAAAGTACAAACAAAAGAACTGAGAAGATCTTCATTTTTGCTTCCTGTTGGTCAGTGCTAACAAGCAGATTGCAAGAGTAAGTATAAATATCATTTATTTTGACTAAACTTTCGTTACCAAGCCAAGGATTGATAAGCAAGAGGAAGGAAATAGTAGACATTCTTCAACTTTTAAATTCTATGCTTTCTAAAAACTACTGTTAAATATTTGTCTTGTTACGACTTAACTGACATCTTGCATTCATTCATTCATTCAATCATTCATTCAATCATTCATAGATTACGTCCAGCCCTTCATGAGAATTGAGGAAAGATCTATTTAATGCAAATATGTATGCATATGTCATAAAAGAAAACACAGGTGACGTGCAACTTGGATGATATTGAATTTGAACATGCTCACCCCTACAGCTTCAAGATTGTGGAATGATGGTTGCAGCCAAGAAGCTCAGTTTTATAGAAACTTGATCCTAAATTAAAATAAACATCTTTTGGTCAACACAGCCAGTAGTTTACCTTTTTTGCAGTGAAAATGTTTGAACTTGAATTCCGTAGCTTTTCCTCACGTTGCACCACTTGAAGCATTCTATAGAAATACTGCAGTATACGAAAACAGCGGCAAGCTGTTCAAGCCTCTAGAAAGAATATTACATGGTATCCAAGTAGATATTAGTCTCAAGTCTCTCTCTTACTAATTTCTTCTACTTGAGCATGAACAGTTGATTATACAAATCTATTTTCTCCTTAACCTCATTCAATGCTAAATCTTCTCTAATTAAGCAGCAAGGAGGATGGATCAACATTAGGGTGGGAGTGGCAAACGTCTTGGAGAAAGGTACTTTCACCAATTCTCAGGCCACAATATTGCGTCATAATTTCAAGCGACGGATTCCTTGTTAAAGGCTTTCAATGCCTTCAACTATTAGTTATCAATATACTGTCGTTGTGGGTAAGGAACTATCGTGGTTTAAATATTACCTTAGCAACAGAAAGCAATATTGTCGAATTAATGGTGTGGATTCTAACATAAATGACATCAATGTAGGTGCTCCACAAGGGTCTTGTCTTGGTCCACTCCTATTTCTTGTCTATATAAATGACCTTCCTTGCATTGTAAAAAACTCCAATGTTTCTATGTATGCTGATGATACAAGTATTTATCATTCTTCCAAGGATAGTATGCAGTTAAATACAGCTTTAAATGAAGAACTTCGGAGGCTCGATAGTTGGTTGCAAGGGAATAAGCTATCTCTTAATGTAGCTAAAACTCGCTCTATGTTAATAACCACGAAACAAAAGAAGAAGTATCTCACGGTTTCAAACCAAGCCCTAAAACCTTCTATTCGTGAGGAGCACATAGAAGTTATATGCCATTCTAAGTATCTAGGTGCTCAAACAGACGAAATTCTGACATGGAAGAATCAGATAAAATCAGTTACTGAGAAAGCTTCTCGTGCAATTGGCTTTCTAAAGTATGCCAAACATTTTCTCCCTGAGGCAATTGTAAAAACTCTTTATACTAGTATTGTTGAGCCTCACTTCCAATACTGCTGCTCTGTTTGGGGCTGTTGCAATTCCACTGACATCTTACAATTGCAGAGGCTCCAAAACAGAGCAGCACGCATCGTGACCAACAGTCATTTTGATGCCCCCAGCAAACCTCTGATCCAAAGTTTAGGTTGGAAAACAATTGAAGAGTTAATTAATACACAAGTAAATCTAACAGTCTTTAAATTCTTAAACAGCATTACTCCCAAATACCTTTGCGATATTTTTAATAAAAACACCGTTAATGCCACACGCAGACTTCGAAATACAAATACTGATTTAAGGCCGCCTTTAAAAAAGCTCTGCTAACAGACAAAACTGTTTTTCATTCTGAGGTGCAAAATGTTGGAATGGCCTTTCAACTGAGGCAAAACACACTACTTTACTTAAAGCCTTTAAGTGCCTAATTTAGCCTGCGTCAGTGTATTTACAAATTATCACAACCGTTTTAAATTGTATATTTTGTTATTTTAAGATTTGTAATTAGACTTTTTAAACATTGTTATTAAGTTTCATATTTTGTAATTATTACTTTTTTGAGGTAGATATGTAAGTATAGTGTAGATGGAGGGCCCCTTGAAATCAGTTACTACAGAAGGGCCACCCTCCTTACATATGTGAAATGAAATGAATGAAAATGAAATGAAATCCCTGTTCAAGATTTACTAAGGCAAAGCAGGGGTCTGTCAGATGAAATTGTTAGAATTATGCTCTCTAAACGTCAAAATATGCCCCTTTGGAATCTGGTAGATACACTAAAACCTCAATAGATTGCCTACCACTCAATCTGTGATTCTTCACCACTCTGTAGAAAATGCCAAATACCAAAATATCAATTCAAGGTGTTCACTTGAAGTATATGTTCTGCGAATGTATACACTTCACTCTTAAAATCTTTCCACTGCATACATGAAACTCAGGCAAAGGTGCCCTTTTTGCAATTGGGTCATCAACTACTACTTACTGTTGCAGAAGCCAATCGAAGCCGAGAATCAAATTGTTGCAATTGTGCTGATTGATTAGTTACAAATTGCTAAGAAGATTAAACCAAGAAAAGCGTAAAGATGCAGGTGTACATTATGTTTAGGGGTTTTGTACGCCACATATCAGTGGCGTGACACTTATTTTTCAACAGTCATAGGAGGTTTAAGCTCCCCTAGTTTTTTTAAAAATATTGCGAGAATGGCAAAACAGGACAATGAAATAGGTTTCTACAGAAGAAATGCTTGCTACATGTTCATAGTTCAGGCCGCGGTACAGGTGGCCATTTCATTTCTGTTTGTGTACACTAAGTTCATAGAAAAAGCAACAGTAAGATATGTATCAGCAACAGCAGCTACAACAAGGATTGACCCATTTTTCACCTTGGCCTAAACTATTAAAAATGCAACAAAGATACACCTCTTCAAGTTCAAAGTTTTGGGGGCTGTCATAGGGCAGTATGAAATTGACACTTTTGTACCCCTCCCCAGCTCTTTACGGTAAAGAAGGGTGTTGCTTCTTCAGGAGTGTGGAGAGTCATGCGTACAAGAACTGGTGAATGCAGCAGAGTTAGCGCTAGTAATCTCTTCTGACGGGAGTTGACTGTCCATTTCACTTCATTTCATTTTGAACAATGTATACAGGTTACAAGGTTCAGTAAGAAAATGTTTGTCAACCTGACCTGTGACTAAAATTATTGCAAACTAGAAATAAACACACAGTAAGTATGCAAGACTAATTTACATGTCTGATTTTTAGAGTGAAGGAGCCAAATTAAGTAAAAGCTAAAAACTACTCCTGTCTAAACCTGATCTTTAAAGGTTCTCAGGGAGACTGCCTGTTTTACTTGCAATTCTAGACTGTTTCATAGTTAGCATTTAGATATGGAACTTATGTCTGACAGAGAGACTAAGGCTTGGATATAAGAGTACTAGAACTGCTTCTATAGCTCTGACAATAGAGTTCACTAAATTTGGATGTGGAGACAATGCTTTTAGGCCCCTACACAACTGTCGCTATATTGCATTGGCCTCCTTAATTATTGCTTAATTTTTGTTTGGCGTATTCTTTAATTGCTCTTTCTTGTACTAAACCCATTTTTACAAAACACCTAGCCCAAGGTCTAGTTGCAAAATTTCTTTATTCTTGGATTTCTAACAATCGCATTGCACCACTAAGATTTCCTTACTAGTTCCTTGATCTTCACTCCCCATTTATTGGCATCAGGCTGGTACATACACAAAAAAATATCAAAACTATGAATTTTGCTTTGAATTGTGGCTAGAATTCAATTCAAAGAATAGAAACAGAGATAAATGTATCGATGTGAGTTTTAACTGTAATTTTATTAAAGCAAGAACTAATTAAACAAAACAACAGTCTTACTATTAATACAAAGTTTGGTAATGTGATGCTGTACTCAGTCACATAATTTGACTAGAATCAGGGGCTATTTTAGAGTGGTCTTGGGAATCTTGACTGTGGTCTTGGAAAGTTAGAAGTGGGCGATGCACTTTCTCATTGTCATATGCTTCTTGTATTGCAGAAGTCATTTTGCTCCTTAGTATTTTCATGTTCCATGTATAATGGAAGACCAGTGCAACATATGCTTCAATGTGGCATCAAGCAACAAAAGACTCTACATGGAATTTTGGATTGATTGAAGGGTGAAGACATAGGTAGTCCCGTATACTTTCGTACGTAGGGGAGCCTGTTAGAGAGGACACTTATCCTGAGTCATCGGCATGTGAGGTAGGGTGGCCAGTTCCTTTCCTCGCCGCCTTTATCTCCCCAGTGTTCCCACTGGGTACCCATTTGCTGTTGAGTGAACAGTGAGCGAGCGTCCAGTCAGGGCATCGAGTCGTGCCCGAACCGTAGACCTTCCGTATGGGAGGCATGCGCTCTAAGCACTATGCTACCTCGCTCGATTAAAGGGTATGGTCTCCAAAAAGTAAGTAGGGTGTGGTCAACATTTATTTTTGCATAGCGTGGTCTTGGAAAATTTCCTTAAAATAGGCCCTGATTACACTTGCCTCTTGGGAAAGTCCGTTAATGTCTTTAGTTTTACTTGCATTCACACTGCACTGCTCATAAAAATTTGATTTCTTTCTGAAGGTGCCATGTAGATTTTCTTTTTAGTGTATTGCAATCCATAGGTTATGCAAAAATGCATTTGTTGCGTTACAAAAATTATGAAAATTAATCACAAAATATACAGATTATCCAGAAAATTTATTGCAATGAATTCCGCCTCCCTGCTCTGCTGACCTCCCAGCCCTGCTTTCCTCTGCTCGCCCTACTGATTATAAAAAGTGCATCATGCCTATAAACAAAGCGGGAGCTCATATTTATTTATGGATTTTCCCACCCCTGTATTGTAATTTGACGTCTTCTTCAAATTTCCCCGGAGCAATAAATGTGCTGAATAAACTAACTCGTCCTACTCTCTGTCACACAATTGTTTTGCATTTGAAAATTTTCTCAGCTAACAGCTAATACTATTGAGGTCCTTTTTCTATCAAGCAACAGAAAGGAGGCTATGATGGCCCTGCCTCTTTATCATTATTTGGCGCCATATTAGTAACTGCTGGCCATTTCGCGCTCACTATAGAGTTGTTTAAAGGCTGTTTAAAGGCGCTACAAACATCAATCTTGAATATTGGAGAAAGGGCCGAACTATCAAGGAAGATGGGGACTCCTTTAGAAGAATATAATGAGTATGATGATCCTCTAAAAAGAAGAGAGATCCGATCCCAATACAGAGATTTAATGGATAAAACAAAAAGTATGGAGTATACACTTTTTTCTTTATAAGAATAAAATGTTTAAGAATATTGAGACTCGGAGTCGCTGAGTTTGAAAATAATGTATTGGAGATAGGATTCATCAAGACTTATAAATCTTGTGGATTGAGTTATAGTACTGCTTGTAGATTCATGTTTACATATATATTTTCTTTTAAGAAAATAAAGAAGACCTAGTAAAACCTCAGTCAGATGGACTAATCAAAGTTCTTCAACATCAAGACAATTTATTTGATAAAGGTAGGCATGCTAGTAAATATTCTAAAAGCATAAATTTTAGTGAAAATATCGAAATTCATATTTCTTTATTCTTTACATTATTGTTATGTTGCACACCTTACTGGATTTGGGGACATGGGCATTAGATCACCCGTAGAAGCTTGTCATGCTGAATGAAAGGACCATCTCAAGTAGCCCTACAAACAGTTTTTAGAAAACATTATTTAGGTAGAGGCCCTCCTTGCTCCACACTGCCTATGGGGCTTGAATAGATGAAATCAACTGTGCAAATAGATAACTTGGTGCTGTTTTATTTGTTATTCTGGAAGAGTTAACCTAAAAATGGTTCGATTAGCTCCAGGATAGGATGTGTGTACTCAGGCAATTTATATTCTTTGTTTATTCATTAAATTGATGTTTTTTCTCCATTGCACATATTGTACTTGTTCTTTTTAGTTCGTCATCCTCGTGAAGCAGTTCTGGACTCAAATCTGCTTGTTCATGTTACTAATCTTGGTTCAGAGCAAGCTAAGCAATTACAAACAGATTTTTTAGTTTTTGACCCAGATGTCTTTGTTCAGAAATTGGTACTATCCTTGTACATATATTTGTCTTGATTTAGATTGCATCATCCTTCTTTATAGCAGTGCTAATAACTCAGTAATTTTAAACTTTGACTGAAACATTTTATTCCAATGCAGGGTGTACTTGCCAGTTAAGTAAACACTTGACAGCTTATGTGAAGATAATTTTATTTAGAAATGCAAGTTAATGACCCAATCATACTATAACTGCATGAAACATGCTTGCTTTGAAAAGCAGATTATTTATCCAGTTTTGATGTTTGGAATTTAACAATATGTGTAAGAATTTTGAGTCATGGCTCTTATCATCTTTTGTTGACCAGGTCAAGTTCATGATTCCAAAAGTAGTTGATACCAGGATTTTGCAAAAAGAACTAGATGAAGACAATGAAGATGATAAAAGATTCATTTTAGATTCACTTGATTGGGATAAATTGGACAGAAAATGTGCAAGATATTTCAAAACAGCACCCACAGTTGATTTCATGTAAGGTGGCAATCTAGAATCAATTTTATTTATTTTGATCTTACTTGCATTCTTCAAATGTTAGTGGAATATTTAATATTCCCAGAATGTACAAATGTCAGGTAGCTATTGCTTTTAAATGTTTTAAATAGTTTCATCTTTTATGTAGAGGGCTTTACTCTTACAGTCATACCTGTCAAATCAAAGTGTGTAGAAAGTGTAAGAAATCAACTAATCAAGGGGTTAGGGGTGTAAATTCTGGGGGGTGTGGGGGTGTGACATCTTCTAACAGATAAAAGAGAGCAATTCATAGGGCAATTGCAACCCTTTATAGGACAATGATGATATCAAATGATCCTGTTGCATATAAATTCCAGTGCATATTCCGACTTGGATTATCATTCTCTCTGTGAAATAGCATGGGATTTTGTTTCTACCATTGGGCTACAGGCATCCAACACCAAGATAATATGTCATGTAGCACACTTGCATTTTGGTTCCAGACTAGAGGATCCATTTTTCTTCAGGGCAAAAAGATAAATGATGACATCAACATACTCTCATGTTCTAAAATGGGCCAAAACATATACAGACAGTAATTTTTGGATCTTGGGGCAAGCAAGATTATCCTTTCATTTAAGTATTTTGGAATCTTTTTTTATCAAGACTCAAAACCCAGTCTTGTTTAGACGAAAAGAGTTTGTTTTCTCACTTAGACTCTCTAAGTAAACAATGGTGATTATGTACTAATTGGCCAATCTAGGGCCCAACTAGATGTGTCCTGTCATATGTATCCACATCTGGCTATATATTTTGGTTCACCTTTTGGCCATTATCTGATATTTCATACTCTGATGAGTGTTGGACAAAAAAAGCTTTACAGTATATCTAAAAATGTTGCCGCTTTTTCATGCTGTATTAGAGTTTTGCAGTGCCAACAGACTATTTGCGTATTCTACTTACAGCAGTAAGTTACGCTCCAATATTATATGGACAAGTAGGTATTTTCAATATCATCAAGGTATGTTATGCACATGTAGTGCACAATGAACAGTTGTGTTGTGTTCATTTACTGGTAACTTTTGTTACTTGGTCAATAATATAAGGGCTTTCTTTCAAACTCTCCTAGGTTAGGTCCATTGATAATTGAAGTTCCAGAAGGAAAACAGACAAAAAGAGCTGCTAAGCGAAGGGAGAAATTTGATGAGAGCCAGAGACAAGCGCCAGAGGAGGTAGAATTGCACCCTTGAATCTGTTGCCTTGATTTTCATTTTCTGATGGCACATTCACATTTTGATAGTGTTCCCTAAGTTTCTCAGTTTGGTACATATTAAAAAGTAATCTTCTGAAATAGCAATATACCATAAAAGATTTTCTATTGAGACCCCTTCTCTGTTATGTCACCTTCTTTCAAGAAAGCAGATGATTGATTTGGTTTTTGAGGCATGGAGAATATTACCAGATGAGATAATATGCATTAAATAAGGCCCTATTGGCAACCTAGAGAATACTGATCCTTTTGGAGGAATCCCAGAGGAAAAAGTTTATTTTACAAGATATCCCAAGCTTATCAATTGCCCTGATGATTCTGATAAAAATGAAGATGTTTTAATTGATTAATACAGGGGTGGCCAATAAGTGAGAGACCAAGAGGCCTGTTTTTAACTGTGCTGCCACAAATAGAGACACATCATGCATATAGGAACACATAAACATCAACGCATCCCTTCCCCTCATGCAAGTACTTTGTTGAACCCACTGGGAGTAAAACAAGGTGAAGAGCTGTGGGGTGACCACCCCTGGACTAATGTTAATAGACTATCCCAGCTGTTAGCAAGGTTTATCCTTAAGGGTATTGTTATCAATTTCTTACCTTGTGTTATTAATAAGCCTCCCTCTATTAAGCCCCACTCTAGGACCACAAAAGATATGTGAATCCCCCAGGGCTTATAGAGCTTTCATTGTACTCTTTTTTATCCTACTGCGGGACAGCAAAGCTTACCATGAAAGCTGTATTAGGCCCAAGAGGACTTATATATCTTTTGCAGTCCAAGAGTCTATTAACATTACTCCAGGGGTGGTCACCCCACAGCTCTAGAAGTGCTCGCAGTTCTTCACCTGGTTTTCTGCAGCTCTTACATTCATATTTTAGTGTCTCAACATAGGACTTCCTCCATACAGTATACCTTTAACTTTGTTCCCTTCTATCAGGTAAAGGAATATCATACTGTGTCATCTCTCCATGTTTAATGTCAATCATGTATATTTGAGGACAGAAAATAAAGACTATTCTTTATGGTAATGATTATATCATGCATGTCTTCACCTGAAATGTGATAACTACATTATTAAGAGCTAAAATTTTATCATGTGAAAACATCATATCACACTCTTTAGTTGACAAAAGTTGAAGAGGAGGAAGAAGCTACAACCAGAGAAGTGGAAAGAATTTATGAAATTCTAAAAAGACACACTGATGATGGTATTAGATGTTGTGATTTGTAATAGATGATTGTAGTACCTGAGTTTTGTCTACTTTGAGCCATACAAAATATTAGTAGCACTATGTACCAATATATATGTACATGCATAAAAGGTGCATTGTTCCAGGGGCCTTCATAGAAAGGTGAGCAACACAAATGGCAAACATCTCCATTGTTAGTATTTTTGCAATTAGTTTTGTCCATTGAAAGCAGATGCAACAGGCTGCATTGCTTACACACTCGATTTTTTCATATTTAAGGATATATTTTTCCAATTTGATATAATGTCAATATCAATTTAAGTGTATCAATCTTGTAATGACTTTAATGCCTTATGAATGTAAATCAAACTGGTGTTTCATTGTAAGATAGCCTCCCTTATATTTCAAAAATTCTCATATTGAATATGCAACTTACAAAAAGTTTTTCATTAATTTTTAAAAATTCATAGGCAGTCAAGAAATATATGATTCCCTAGTTTGATTACATTTATAACTGTTTCCTGGGTAGTATGAATTTTGTGTTGTTGAAGAGAAAGTGACTGGTGCTTAATGTTTGCATTACCTTTCGCATACTTTTGAAGTTATTAATTGTTTGCTGCTTCAAATCTTAGGATCAAAGCCCATTGGATTTTTTGAGTTTGTCATCAATCCAGATTCATTTGGTAAAACAGTGGAAAATCTTTTCCATCTGTCATTTCTTGTTAAGGTATTAGTGCCTGCATCTTGCTTACACTCAATTCTGTTAGTATTTGGTTGGCTGTTTGTAAATCACTGCTTCTAAGATCTGGCTAATAGTTGCAATATAGAACATACAATGCAGACTGTGGCTGTATCAAATCAGACACTTCATTTAAAATGTCATTTTGTAGCATTACAATCTGCAAGTAATGCAGTCCTCTAAGTATATGTTCCCATGTGTATTTTCATGCAGGATGGTAAAGCAAGCATTGCAATAGATCAAGATGGTCAACCAACTGTTTGTGAGTTCTGCTTTTTCATCTTATGCTCATTTGCAGAGGTGTAGCTTCTGGGAGGGGGGGGTAGTGGGTGCCAAATCCCCAACTGTAGGTGATCAGATAGATTTGTACACACATGGCGACATAGGACCATGGTTTATAGAGCAAGAGAAAATAGTGGAAAATATAAGATAAAGCTGGATTTGACTAAGAGGAGATCGGAGATACTGGAGAAAGGTAGCAAGCTACTTGAATCAAGTGAGACTTCTTTTGCATTTGCAGACATTTACTGCAATCTATGCTGGTTTAATTGTGGTACATTTAAGTGCTTTGAAAATTTAGAGGACCTTAAGTTTAAGCTTAAATAATAGATTAAGTAATTTCCAGTATTAATAATTTATATTTAAATAATACATTTACTAATGTACTTGACACCAAAATTACATGTGGAAATATTTTGACACATATATCAGATCATTTCCCTCAGTTCTTGATAGTTGAAAATGCGTATATTTCATACAAAGAGCTAGAGATTCTTAAATCAGGCTACTCATCTTTTAATGAAAGAAATTTTCTTAGTGACTTCACTGCAATGGTTTTCAACTATATCAATAATGCTACTGATCTTGATTATGCTTACAATAAATTTCTTGATAATACTACTTTTCTGGTTGAAAAACATATACCTACTAAGAGATGCTCTAAAAAAGAGTTAAGACTCAAAGCAAAATCCTGGATTAATGAAAGAATACAAAAAATGATGAGACTTTGCGATGCACTTCTAAGAAAAATGAAGAAGAACAGGTGTGAGGATGCCATCAAACTTTATAAAAGATAAAAGCTTTAGAAATCGTGTTGCCAATAAACTAAAGGAAAGCAAATTAGAGTACTATCAAAACTTCTTTGAAGTAAATGGCAAAAAAGTCAATGGTATCACAAAAGAGCTGGAAGCTTTCAAATATATCTCAAATCAAAGATATAAGTGATAATTTGATATCAGATGATACCCAAATGTCAAATACTTTAAATGAATATTTCGTTAATGTCGCCGACAAAATAATTAAAGTCATTCCAAGAACTCCAAATCCCCTATGAAATATCTACGTAACAATTCTGAAAACTGTTTGTATCTATCACTATTTATTCATTTTGAGGTTGAGGGTACTATATCAGATCTTGATTCAGCAAAGTCAGTAGGCCCTCGTAGTGTTTCAGTAAATTTATTGAAAATTCTCAAACGACATATTTTTCATCCACTGGCTGAGTTGGTTAACCAATTTTTTTTAAAAGGAATTCTTCCACAAAAATTGAAAGTAGCTAAAGTAGTTTCTATGTATAAAAATGGAGATCCTGAGGATGTTTCTAACTAGAGGCCAATATCGTTGTTACCTATTTTTAGCAAAATATACGATAGGCTAATGTACGAAAGGCCTACTCACTTGTGACTTGCAAAAAGATAATCTATCAATTACAGATCATGCACTAATTAGTATGACAGAGGCAATTTGAAATACCCTAGACGATAAAAGGTTTGGGTGTGGCGTATTTATTGACTTGCAGAAAGCATTTGATACTGTTAGCCATAGGATCTTACTTGCTACACTTGAACATTATGGAATTTGGGGGACCACACTTGAGTGGTTCCGTTCCTATTTGACAGACAGAATACAGTATGTTTCAATCAATAACAAGTGCTCATACCCACTGCATATTAACTGTGGTGTTCCTCAGGGATCAGTGCTTAGCCCCTTGCTCTTTCTTCTATTTATCAATGATCTACCAAATGTTTCTAGATGTTTGAAATTTTATATTTTTGCTGATGATACAAATATTTATTACGACTCAGACACAAGTGAAGATCTCACCAAAAAAGTAAACAATGAGCTGAAATATGTGAAACTATGAGTTGATGCAAATATGCTTTCCTTGAATCTAAGCAAAACTAACTACATAATTTTTCATTCCTCTGCAAACTCTATCCCATTTAACACTGTAATTAGGAGTGGTAAGAGACACATCGCTAAAGTGAAATACGTTAGATTCTTGGGAGTTTTGCTGGACGAGCATCTCACTTGGAGATATCATATTTCTGAACTTTCAAAGAAATTGGCAAGAACTTGTGGTATTTTGTTTAAGGTTAGGTGTCTCCTCCTAAAGAGCATATTGATAATGCTGTACAATGCTTTATTTTTGTCTATTGTACAATACGGTACTATTGTCTGGTGTCAAACATTTGCATCAAACTTAGCACCAATGTTTAAACTGCAGAAAAGAGCTGTCCTGGCAGTCTCTCATCAAACTTTTCAAGCACATTCCCTTCCAGTCTGTAAAGAGTCAAGCTATTGGCGTTTTGACGTATTGATGATGTTTTTAATTCTAAGCTATTAACTTTCGTTTATGAATCAATCAATAAGCTAACACCAGTTTACTTCCACAATTTCTTCTACCTTCTTCTGAAACTTAGGCATGCAAAATGAAGTCTTAACATATAACTGCCCATCAAGACCAAAGGGGAGCCTCATTCTCGTTAGTTCACCTACTTAGGAGGCTCCTCCACAATAACTTCTACAAATAGATATAAGCCATTATATTGTTGTTGTTGTTGCTGTTGTTGCTGATTTGTTATTATTATTATTATTTATAATTTACTGTTATTGCTAGATCATTTTATTGTATTAGATTGTACTAGATTCATTGTATTAAGGTAGATTCACACATATTGCGGTATGATGCGGCGCGGCATGAGGCGGTGCGGCAAGATGCGGCAAAAACGCATGGCTGTTGTTCACACATGCAGCGTCTCCCGCTGTAAGCGAAGCAACACAGCTTCGAGTCATCTGGTAACTTTACAGGTGTTGTTTACGGTTCACAATATTGCTGAACATGGAAAATACTACTTGTTTGCTTTGGATAAGAAATCGGTTGGCAATCCTAAGGCTAAACAGACATGCCAATGAAGGTTTCACATAAAACATGATAGGCCTATCGACGAAGCTGTGTTACATTAACCTTCACGAAGAATTTCATCGCAGTGCTTGGATTAATCCTTATCATGTAATAAAAATTTTCCAGGTTATAATCCTGCCCTCTTGTGGCACGCTTGCACGGTAATTTCCTTTAGAAATCGATCGAACTGCCTCTGTTAACTTGTTTGAAATCCAATATGTCTTCCGAATGCAATGTCCCTTTCTATTGTTCTTGTGCGGCGTGATGCGGAAAAGCTGAAATTTTTCAACTTTGCCGCATCATTAAAAAAACGCGTGGCTGATGACGTTGAAAAAAAAACGCTTACCATATATGGTGCGCGGCAACTGGGCGGCAAGAAAAACGCGTCAAGTGTGAATCTACCTTCAGATTGTAGTTTGCTGTAAAAGTAAAATGAAACTGAAATTGACCCAATGATTTACGTCGGCACACTGTTGCGTGCTTTGCCATGACGTAGTCAAAAGAACATTAAAATGCCCTTTCTTGCATCAACCCACCCAATAAAGATAGATTATCTGTCTTTTTGATTGTTTGATTTTGTCCTAAGGTAAAAGCAAACCGTATAGGGAGGAAGATTATGATGAAGTTGTTTCGCAGAAGCAAATGGTCCTCTCTTTAACAATGGCCGAATGGAGAGTAAGTGAGAATATTGTGTTTGAATGTATATCTGTACGATATTGAGACTGACGTAGAAACTAGCGCATATTGTAATGTACCCTATATCTACTCTGTCCCTATCGCTCTTCAATGAATGTCGGATGCGGAAGAGCGTATATTCACATTATGACGCCAAATTTCACTTCCCGAGATAAGGAAGTATTTTTCTTGTAGCAAATATAGTCACAGTATCAGTTTCAATAGTTGAATATGATTTGTCTGAGTTATATAGTGGAAGTTATGAACTTACTGTAATGTTTTCCAGTGATGTGCCGAGACACCTTCTGTTGGGGGAGGGGAGCATTTTGACCATTTGACCAACTATTGCTAATAAAGAAAAGCAAAAAGGTCACAGAAAATACTACTGCCATCCCACTTGCAGCATGGCTGCCCTTTGACCAACTTTCTTGCGAATTTGAAAATTTTAGGGAGCGCGACGCCCCCGCTCCCCCCCCCCAGTCCGCACATCCCTGATGTTTTCTAGTTTAGTGATGAATTATGCGTAGAAGCACTAAATGATTTAAAAACATGAAGCCAGGATATCCGAATGACGTAATATGCATTGAGTATGGCAAGTGTTTAGTTTATTGCAAAAGGTTTCATCCGAAAAATTTGCTTTGGATAGCTCATGAATGTACTTCGATTATAACTAGACTGACGTTTTAAACTCATTTAAACTGTGAAAGCATACATGATGTTCTATATCCTTTGATTTCTACCATAGCATGGATTTTGGAAAATGTTGGATGATTTTCGCATGCTTTTTCGTTCATGTACTATATGTATGTACTGTATGTATTTAAAAATTCACTAAGATACATTGAAGCTGGTTTGCTTGAATTTGCTTTGACGTTTGTATAAGAAGTAGGTCATGTGAATCAGCTAAGTAGATATGTATTGATATGAACATACATCATTCAGATTAGCAAATGAAAATTTAAGTGCTTTTACCTGGCTCATTCATTTGATGATGCTACGCCCCATTGAAAGCTGGATTGTTCTTATCAGTAATAGATATTTTGCAATTAACAATAGTCAATGTTAAAGCTTTTTTAACCTTGTAGCAATGTAATTCAAGTGTTAGAAGATATAGATATTCACCTGTGTGCAATTGTGGCTTTTAGTCTTGTCGTATTTCGATGAACATTCATCTACTGTAGTTGCAATCCATGTTTTCAAGATAAGTTTCCATCGTGCACTTGGTATGAGAATGATGCGTTCTGATTGGCTGGTTGCAAAGTTTGGACAACTCTTACGTGTTATGATTCGACTTCCGTGTGTTCGACTTACGTGTTATGATTCGACTTACGTGTGTTCTGTACTGAAGTTTGTCAAACGCATTCGCTATCAAATCCATAAAGTTGAAGAATTGGGAATTAAATTTGTCACAGCACGAAAAAGCGGCAACATTATTTTGACATACTTGAAAGCTTAAATTTGTTCGGGGACTTTATGTATAGAATATGAGCGTTTATGATTTAAGTCACTTCTTAGTTTTGAGAGGACTAGAGGTTGCGAACTGGAGTTGGAAATGCTGGTGAAGGGGGCTGTCGACCCTTCTTGAAATATTGATCACTACGAGGACAAGTTCGACCTGGAAGAAATATTAAACATTATAGGGGCCATAGTACCAGATGTGTTGTCAACTCCCGGTCTTTAATTCAGCTACGACAACAGACAGAAAATGGCCTCGTACAATGTATTCGAAGAATGCTGTCTTTCCAGGGTATATTCATCAAGGAACTATGAGCAAATGAAGTGGACAGTGGCCACATTGTGTTTGTTGGAAGTGTAAAACCATCCATTGTTACTCAAAAAAATTGTGATGCAAGGTCACTCAAAGTCATACAAACTTGATTTTCTAGAAATGAAAACAGATCTGGAACTTTTGTTCCCTTGATGATTAGTCTTTCATGCAGATTGAACTTGCCCTAATAGTGATTAAAATTTCAAGGAGGGCCTAAACTGACAGCCGCCTGAATAATATTGCAAACTCTGTCTTTCTCCATTTCGCAATCGTAATTCCTCTCGAAGTTAAGAAGTGGCTTGAATCACAAACACCCATATTCTGTAGAAAATTATTTCTAGATTCTTCCGTCTGGCACAGAGGTCTTCTTGCTAAACTGCCAATGTTTGGTCTTCACCACTCCCTCATTAAACGGATTTCTAGATTTCTATCTGATAGGTCAATTGCAATTAAGGTCGATGGCTACCTCTCTAATCCTCATTCTATCAACTCAGGTGTACCTCAGGGCTCTGTTATCTCTCCTGTTCTGTTCATCCTCTTCATAGATGACCTGCTTTCCTCTACATCTTCCAGTATTTTCTCCTTTGCTGATGACACTTATTTAAGTTCATGTTTTTCATCCAATCCTCAACACCTTGCCTATTCTAATATTTCACCATATCGTAACACTTCAGCCTCACTTCTCACCAATGACTTGACAAATGTAGAGGAGTGGGGTAGTGACAACCTTGTTAAGTTCAATGAAGAAAAGACAACATAGATTGGCATATCACGTAAACATCACCAAGATTTCCCCCCTGTTTTCATGAACGGCCATAAACTGGACATTTCATCTTCAATCACTCAACTTGGTCTTTCTATTTCGTCTAATCTCACTTGGAAACCCCATATCAATTCCATAGCAAAGCATGCATCTCAGAAACTTGGCTTTCTTTCTAGAGCCCGTGGCTATTTCTCACCTTCTCAACTACTAACTATATACAAATCCCAGATTCGTCCTTCTCTGGAGTACTGCTCTCATGTCTGGGGTGGTGCTCCTAAATCTTCTCTCCATCTTCTTCACAGAGTCCAGTCTAAAGCTACCCGTCTCATCAACAATCCAAACCTCACTGATTCTCTACAGTCTCTCTCCCATCGTCGTCTTGTTGCAGATCTTTCCATTTTCTACCGCTATTTTCACGGACATTGCTCTCAGGAAATCAAGAATATTATTCCTGATCCAGTGAGCACCCTTTCCAAGTTACACTACCTAATCCACGAACTCTATCTCACAAATCATCTTTCATTCCCAGAACTTCTCAACTGTAGAACTCATTGCCACTCACTACTTTCCCTGAATCCTACAATTTGTCATCTTTTAAATCTAACATCAACAAACTTGATCTTATCTCCCNCTTTCTACTTAAACTTCCCCTCGTTTTCTCAGTTTTTCCTTTGTCAGGGCTTTGTTATGGGCCCTGCCCTATGGCCTTTCCCCGGCATTACTTACTAAAAAAAAAACTCTGTGGATATAAAAGCGAATCTGTTTGACAAATTTCAGTACATAACACACGTAGGTCGAATCACACATTGAGAAGTTGTCCAAACTTTGCAACCAGCTAATCAAAATGTAGCATTTTTGCACGACGTGCGCACTGGAATTTATCTTGAAAACGTGGATTAACAGTTTAAGACCCCGTTTGCATGGTATCGGATACAAAACTATACGCAAAGATAGTGATGCGGGCAGGCCTTCTGTTTGAGCGGGACAAAATTTATCCGTTTTCTTTTGGCTCTGCTATCCGAAAACTTTTATATCCACTTTTGAAAGTTGACTCAAAAGTGTTGGGATAGCGAAGCAAAACGTAATCACTTTTCTATCTTGTGTAGAAACTAAGTGAATCCCTATTGGACCCGTTTGTACAGGAATGGATAGCGATAAGATCCAAAACTATCCGGGTTGTTTTGGATTCGATCCCGCGTTGACAGGGTGCAAAATCCGCGTTGTATTGTACTCAATGTATTATTTGTATGTATACTTTTGATTTTAGGAAATAGTGGAGGTGTATGAGATTACAGAACCTCTCATACCTGCATAATTTCAACGCGTTTATGGTTGTGTCACATGAGAAATCATCCAGTCAGGGAAAGCCAGTGAATTTGATAAAAGTTTGGACAAAGACCAGCAGGGTATTTTGTAGATTAAGCCTTCTCCTGCTTAGTATTATTCAAAAATTAGTTTGCTTTCCCCTCGCACCTGCCTGCACAGATAAACTGACCTACCACCTTTTTTGCACTATATCATATTTATATTTGTAGCATATTTATATATCTTAACTTTTGTTTATGTATGCTGATGAAGATTAATGAATAAACAATAAGGAAATTAAAATGAAGTGAAGCTTGAGAAAATGATCATGGCTGGCGCGAGCTGCCTGTAAGGTTTAAGCTGCCCAGCAGCACACGCGTCTTTGTCGAGTCCTGGCCATTTCCCAAGGAAGCATTCAAAAGTAGGGGCAAATGCATTTAGGGGCACCCTCACAGGTGAAAAGGGGAGCCCTGCAAGCGAGAAAGGGGCTCTTTGTATGCAAATTTATGTAAAGCAGGGGTCGTGCCCCCATCTACCCCCGGCTCCCACTTCCATGAGAGTAACTTTTCTGCCATTTAGTCGGTACATATATTTCTGTCACATACGATAGTTTCTGTCCCCTAGTTTACAAAAATTTCTAGACTTAGCTTCTATGCATCATCTTGACTCTGTGATATTTCATTGATGCATAGCTTGTAGTAATTATATTTCACTTTATAAACGATTTTTTTAAATTTCTTATTTAACCACGACGTCCATTGAGTAAAAGTACAAAAAATCCTCATTACAAATAAAGGTCCTAATTATAGATATAGTGAATAAGTTGACTAAACAGATATAGAAACCAGTACTGTTCTTCCATGGATTCGTGCGCAAAATAATTTTAAATTTGTTTCCTTCAGCTTAGAAAATGAACTTTTAGNGCCCATTCTTAAACCGGGCTTGTTTATTAGACCCTCTTTTGTGTGTTGGGATGGAATTCCAGGATTTTAGTCCAGTGCAGTTAAAACTTTTTCTACTGAAGTCAAGATTTAGCCTTGGAATTTGGAGAACGGTCTTGCTTCTTCTACCATACTTGCTTATCGTAGATCTTTCAGCAAATTTATTGTGTAGACTCTTAGGACATATCTTGTTAATTATTTTAAACATCAGAACCGACCTGTCAAATTGAACCATCTTATCGATGCTAAATAATGTTGATGCTTATTAATCATACATTCCAAGTCTAAATCTCCCGCTCCCCCGTTTCTTTATCAATATCTCCCGTTTTTTTCTGCTTTTTAGTAAAAGGCAACTTATGTGTTTTCACAACCCATTGGTTTTTAAGATGCATTACTTCCTACCATGTTCTATCAACATTTTACACTTGANACTTGATAATTCTCGTTTATAACGTTTAAATTCTTTAAGTCATCAAAGTCTTTAAGGGAAAGCTTGACAAAAGTGTTTAACTGATAGCAGTTTTCTGCAGCATGGTTCAAACCATGCAAAGAACGCAATGCAATTTAGAATGCCACGAATCGAATCCGTCAAAAACGCTGCTTACGAATTGTGAGAAAGCAGCTAACGGCCATTAAAATCATGGAGCACTAACGGATTATGATGGATTTTCACCCCTCTCCTCCCCATTTCACGCAAGGTAACAAACCATATAAATTTTTCATAAGCCAACCAAATATTTGACTTCTGAACAGTTCATGGCGTCACAGAGTGTGATAAAGAGACTGTAAATACACTATTATCAGATTTTGGCTTTTCCTAAGAACATTCACATTAAAATAACTAAAGTTATGTGGGTCTTTTGCACATTTAAATGGCCCTTTTACTGCGAAGAAAATAGGAATGCTGTTTTCTGACACATCGGCAACGCTAGACTCTATGATGTGCTAGTTCTTGGAGCGTGACGTCCCGGTTATCTAACAGTCCCTTTCTCTGAAAAACTGTCACACTCTTTGCATCCCTCCCTATCTAATGGGTATGATGTATTTTTTGAATGGTCGTTATTCAGTAAAATGTTGATGAATTAAGCATTGTACGGGTTGGTTGTACAAGACTTTGACTGGTCTCATCCTTGACGTAGTGTTGCATGGTAGTGAGAGCATAGTCATTTAAATTCACATTCTATAAAACGTAGCAAAGGGCGAAGAGGAAGGAGCGTGCCTTATTATAGTTTCATGTGGTAAAATTCTTTGTACTAATGCATTTATATACCTCCTGTTTTTTTCCCGTTTTTAGTTAATAAACTCACGCTTTTTACCCGTATTTTTTACTAAATATAGATGAAGCTCCTTTTTCTTAAGAAGATTTACTTGGAATATCTGATTCATCCTTGCTCGTGGCAATAATTCTGAAACAAGCTACTCAATGCTGAAAGCTCAAAGAGGACGTGAATTGCCACCACTACATTATGTAGTGCCTAATGTCAATGCAAATAGAATTTGCAGATTCTTTGAAAAGGAAGTCTCGCTGTAGATTGCGGATCTATGGTTCATCTGTGGTTGACCCATTGAATGGATCAACCATAAATCAACATCCGCAAAGTAGTCGTGATTAGTAATGCCATATTTATTCTTTCAATAAAGTTGTCCCAATGAAATGCGTTTCTCCTCAACTGGATTCCTCAACTGGGAAGTATACATTTTTTTTAAATACCAATTTCTTACTTTTTGCTTCTCGCGCGTCCACTTACATTATTTGTTTTATATTAAAATTTAGGAGTTCAAGAAATGAACTGAAAAGCAAAACAAAAGAGGAACAGAGTAATGAATATTGCATCGATAGTGCAAAGTTAATCTGCAAATAATGCGGTACCTTCTTTAATATTCCTCCTTCCCACTGGTTTCTGTCCTTCCATGTACCCTCCTCTACTCTGTTTTGCTTCAGATCTCTGTGTTACACCCCTCCATAAAAACGTGAATACTCAAAAGTTCTTAAGTCTCGATGAAGCTTGAGCCTTGCATTATTCTTAAATTAATCTGAAATTTAAGCAGTTCTGAGCCCTTTTTATTTTATAAACTTTACTCTTATATAAGAACTGTTTTATTGGCATAGCGTGAATGAAGTGAAATATTTTTCAATTTCTGGAAAGTTCACGCTTTTTTGTAAGGAACCTAATTCCAGAAGTTCCTTATTTTTGGACCTATAATGATCAAATTGTATTAGTGAAAATTCCTTCACTATTCCTTGAATTTCACCGCACATTTGATGCCATAAAAATGTTACAGACACAAGAAAACATGGAACCTCTGAATTTTATCTTTAACTCTGGCTAGACCTCAATACCAAAGCATAAAAAGGGTAGGAAAAAGCTCTATGTATCTTTGGCTACTTTTTGGCTGCAAATCAATGGAACTAGCTTCCTACTTTATTGTTGCTTCCAGTTGTATAAATTTTCACGTTGAAAAGCAGGGACGCCGAAGTGATAATAGGGCAAAGGGGCCAACAGAAGTAGGGGGCACTACCTACGCCAGGCGAAGAAAGCAAGCCGAGAAACCCAGGGTCCCTAAACGCCTCATTGAAACATTTGCATCCAATGCCTTGGGAGGAGCTATATTGATTATAGTTGTATAAATAGTTCTCTTTCATTACCATCATTATATTGTCATAACGTTAGCCAAAATTGGTTATAAAAGGTAGATGCTAAAAAATTAATTAGATCAATTATTAGAACAAAGCAAAATATGATTAAACTATAGTACAAATTAAAAAATACTTATTAACAAATTGAACAATGGCATGATTCGCCGCCCCACTTTGGGATCTCATTTTTGTATTTTATAGCATTGTTCCAAATTAACGTTTAAAAACATTTTTGTATTAAGCTAATGCATTACAAAAGGGGCACGTTTGGTCCCCCAATTGAAAGACAGGGGGACAATTGCTCCTCTCTTCTCTGGCGTCCTAGTTGAAAATTTCCTTACGAATCTTTTCTTTAGTAATAGAAGTTTTTTAAATATTCCGGGCTTTTACACGTAAGTTCCTTGTAGAATGGTTCCTCATATGAAAGGTTGCTAGGTGACGCTAATACGAATAAAACAATGGACAACTTTTGCCAGTTTTCTTCCCTGTGAACCTGCCAATACACCATTGACGTGTAAAACCTTTTCACGGCAATGTTTTATTCGATTTAGAAAAGAAATACAGAACTGCATAAAATGTGAAAAAGTGCATTTATTCTTTTTGCCTATGTATCTTTCAATTTTCAATACAGGACCGTAATTATAAAGTGACTTGAAAATGCCGCTCCTCTGATAATGAAAAGCTTCTCAAATGCTTCACCGCCTACAGCTACATACCTTGCCTGTAGGCTTTTGTCTGCATTGTTGTTTATCATTCCCCTCAGTTGCGGATAACTCCACAAACTAAAGACAAAAGCAGCTAACGAATTGGACAGGATGTGCTATTGGCAGGACTATAGGGCCAGACAACGCAGGGGGCCATGTAGCCGATTGCAATGCCATGTTTTATGAAATTGTTCTCTTACCCCCCACAGCTAGCCCTGTCCGCAAGTTACTCAACATTTCCAGAAACTTTGCTCTAAAAATATTCAAAAGTCGCACAAACGATGCCAAACTTTTTGAAGAATTGCTTCTTTTTAAAACAAGTTGCCAGAAAATTGCTCAATTAGTACAAAACCATTTTAAGTCTTTTCCCCATGCATGTATTACTAGTCGATATAGATGCCATTTTAAGTCATTTTGTACGTTTCCCCGGGCTGTAAAATCTATCGGGTCAAACAGATACTTTCCTCACATTGCTTTTTTAAAGAAACTGTTTATTAGAAGTGTTGTGTTAGAAGAACCGTACGCCATACTACGTCTAAAGTACAACTAACCCAAAATTCGACCACGCCCATATACACTAAATGATCAATATTCATTGAGTTCTGGACCGAATGCACGTTTTTTCATAAGAAATAATCTAATAATCTTTGTGTTGCAGCCTTGAATTTTCTTGTTGGACAGTGGTATGGGTGCTTGTCTTGACCCCAGGCTCCAGACTACTATATCCACTTTATCCGGTTTATAAGACATGTATGCCATGTGTAGTAGAGAGAGAGGGAGAGAGAGAGAGAGA
>OLMO02000001.1:710383-728920 GCA_900291935.2 Cassiopea xamachana | reverse complement strand
GAGCATGAAAAGGATTATGAAGAGCTTTGATGTATTTTACAGCAAATAGAATTAAGCATTGAATGCGATGCCCCATCGGCTCGTGAAAACCTCAAATTTTGGGTGGTTGTAAACTTCTCTTCAACAATGAGACTACAAAGTATAGCCTCCTCCCCATACTGGAGATATTCAGTGTGTGATTTTTGCCTTCATGTAATGCCTCCAACGTGTTCGTAAGCAAGCGTAGTGGGGGGGGGGGATAATTTTAGATGATGCCAGGCAAGCTCATTTTCAGCATGACTAAAGCTTTTAACCAAAGTGTTGCCCCTTAGTCACATTGCCGCCCTTAGTCTAAGTGGTAACTGTATGCCTAAGTGGCAACATTATAACTAAATGGTAACAGTTATAGAGAGGCACTTATTGCCAAGGCGTTGCGTTGACACGCGAGTGAGGCTTGTCGAAGCTTTGGGTTTCCAAAAAGATGTTAACCTTTTTACAAAATAAATATAAATTGTGTCCATTACTAATCTTCATGTTGGGAGGGCAAGAACTAAAATACGAAACTCTGCGTCAAAATTTTCTTTTCTGTTGTGTGCTGGAACGCAAACGCTAAAAGCAAAAAGATCTCATGACATAACGCTGAAAAAAGAGAACATACGCTAGAAATATCCAGCATGGGCTACATCGATAACATCTGGAGCAAAGTACTCCCGAGATTCAGAGAATTCTCAATAAAATTAGTTCACCATAGGCTAAAATGCACTTCCATTTTATGAGAAAATTACATTTTTGCTTGAGCCTCAATTGTCTTCTTCAATTCAATTGAGCTTTTTTTAAGGAAAAAAGCGAGTAATCGGCCAATTCTCGGCTACCTCTATTAATACTCGGCAAATTCAGCACCATTGCCCCCCCAAACTCTTCTTGAAAAGCCCCCAAAGCTGAAAGTACAAGGAGGAAGTGAACTGCCAACATTAGGTTCCTACTGCCTCAGGGACATAGAAAGCATTGAAAAGGGGGGGCATGTGCAACGCATGCATTGAGAGCACCCTAACAAGTAGAAAAGGACAAATATTTAAGTTTAAAAGGGCCACTTGAAATACAAAATTTGTATTTCACGTGTCCATTATATTTATATTTCACATGAGACGTTGCCTAATATCAGCGCAAATAGAATTGTTTGGCATGGAAAGCTCGCTTCAGATCAACATCCTCAATGTATGTGTGCAATTTTACATGACTAGTTATGCACAATGTGAGTTACTGTAGTTGGATATTAAACAAAAGTTTCAAAGAGCTGGATTGTGATTCCTAGGGTAAATACATGTACTTGGCATAGCATAGATGAGGTGAAATGTTATGCAGTAATGAAAGATAGTTCCAAGAAGGCAGCTGGGAACATGATAACTGTCATTTAAATTAGGTTTATAGATGACCCTAATAGGAAAGACAGTGGAACATACGGGAATTAATGGAAAAGGAAACAGACAAAGACAAAAGCAAATTCTACGTCGGGAGCAGTACCAAAGGAATAGGAAGTTGTTTGGCATCAATTTATGGCATAGCCTAAAAAAGGAAACTTTTGAAGAGCATATTTTTCTGAAAAGTTGGGTGCGGTCTCTTTATGGAATTGCATGGTGGGCGTGATAAAAACTAGAGGCCTGCAGATTCTATGGTAGAAGCTATTTAACTATTTAAGAGTGTGAAATGTGTAAGGATATGCTTGTGGTGTGAATACAGAAATATTTTCTGATCCTATGTTGATTTCATGCCTTTTTGGAAATTCAATGGCTTTAAGCTTTCATGACCTGTTTTTAGTAAATAGATATGGCGCATGGATAGATCAACGCTCTCACTAAATATAGGTCCTCAGTCTCGATTTACAATTAGATAGCATGGACAGGGTGTATGGAAAATCAGGGACATTAGAGAAAATTCAGGGAAATTTGTTTTTGCCAAAAAAATGTCAGGGAATTTGATAAAAAATTCAGATGAAATCAGAGAAATATCAAAGAAATTGTTTTTGCTTCTCTTTATAATAAATGAATTCCCTAATATACTGAAAAACGAGCGAGAAAGCAAATTCTGCAAACATTTCTTTGTTTTCATGATAAAGTTACAGCATACTTCATTGTTTCCCATTAGGCAACTGTAAAGAAGGACTCAACTGAGAGAGACATATTTTTATTGCTTCAGCTCTGATTCTCAACTAACTCAATTTTCTAAATCTGCCCGGGGCGCTTATTCAACAGTTTGTTCCTTACCCTGGGCGGCTGTTCGGGTAGGAGCGGTAATTCAACACTGGGCAGTTGTTCGATCATTTGCGGTAACTAAAATCATAACTACAGGGTAAGGATGCACACGCGACAATAACAGGACATTATAGAGACAGTACTTAGGATTGACGATATTACAGGCTCACCGACTTAATTTCACATATAGATTCTAAATCATATATAGGCAGTCACACATAAGTAGGCAATCATACAATATATTACACAACAGTTTCATGAGGCTAAGGTTAGACGTCGCGCTCTAGTGTACGGTTTTTGCTCAGGATGTGAATTGAATCAGTGAAAAATGGGTAGAAGTGAGGGATATTTTAGAACGCTTTTGTAAGAAAGTTCTTGTCGGTCCCATTACTAAAGTTTTCTTAACTTTTCATGATCCCCCCTAGCTATGATTACTTAGAAAAACCCTGGGTTATATATATATATATATATATATATATATATATATATATATATATATATATATATATATATATATATATATATATATATATATATATATATATATATATATATATATATATATATATATATATATATATATATATAGATTTTGACATGCAATCAAAGTTAATACAATAGAATGAGGAAACAATTCGATACTTCCCAGATTTTGCATGTCGAAGCCACTGGTCGAAGCCAATAGAAACGAAAGTTCAAAGTTCACTGTCGCGTGACATGCTAGTTGAGTCTAGCTTTGTTACCTTATAGCTCCTTATTTGCTTTCAATTAAATTTTGTTTTTTTCTGCTACATATGTTCCTCCACTCGTGTATATGTCTCTAGCCAGTAGCAAGGCCTGTATGTCATGGGTGGCAAATTGTCCTGGTTCAATCACGTGGTACAACATCTGAGAGTCTGTATTTCATAGTTTATGCTATAACTATCAAAAGGAAGTGCGTGCTAGTAAGACTGATCTTTCTAGTATGTTATAAAGACCGAAGTTAGGTCACGCAAAATCATTAGCTGCAAAGATGAAGCAACAATTAAGAATTGCAAAAAGATTCCCAAGGGTGGCAAAAAGCTGGCATCCTGCTTTCTAGGCGTGGCGTTTGCCATCCCATGCCACTACATGGCTACGGGCTTGATATGTCTCTACGCTTTTTGAATATATTGAGGGCTTTAAATTGTATGTAGTGAGGTTTGAAGTATATGACTTGAACTGAATCTAAAAATTGAAGGCAAGAAATCAAAAATACATTCATATTAAAGTCCAACTACAGCTAGTATTTTTGAAAATTAATGTCAATGTCCCATAGAAAAAGCGATTTTCATTTTGCATTTTGATGATTAACACAGATTGAGTACTGTAATTCCTAAGGCTTATCTGGGATGAATTCTGCCGCGTAATATCACAGTGACATGCTGGAAATTTCAATTGCAATCCATTTATCTTTTTATCAGAGAGCTTTGTGCGGCCCCAACACTTACTTCTAAAATTTTTTCACGATGACAGGATCAAAACTGTTTTAAAACTTTCCTAGCAAAAAGTCTTTAGTTCCAATGTTCTGTGCTTATACATTAATGGACTGTGAAATGATGTCAAATTTCAGTCAATAACTTAAGTTAAACTATCGGAGAGCAGCCTGGGGGAAATACATAGCATATTATACACAGATAATTCGAATTTAAAATACGTAAACATTGAAAAGATTTCCTAGCTCTCAAAAATCCAGCTCTCATCTTTCTTAACTATTTGAGCAGTCGAGTACTCAAGGAAGTAGGAAGCATTCAATAATCGGGGTGCACTTGCATTCAGGGTACCCTCACTTGCAAGAAAGGGAGCCCTGCAAACTGAAAAGGGGCACTTCACCTACAAATTGGTGAAACAGGAGGAGGCACGTGCCCCCTGTGTTCCGCGCTTCCTACGTCCATGACTGTGCTTGACAAAGTGCAAAACAATGACGTTCAAACATAAAGAAATGCTATCAAGAGACTTTTTTGGAGATGGGGAGGGACTGTATTGAGGCAGAGTCTGTCCCCCAGTATCCAGAGTTATGATAAATTTGGAAAACTGGGCGGGGCTACAATCTAAAAATTGTTCAACAGTTTAGTGCCCCTTCTACTGTAGTCGAAAATCTTTCATACTCCTTTCATGAATAAGTTCAAGGTCTCATGCTAAATTTCAAAAAGAAATTTCCAAGAAGCTTTTCATGATCATTATTGTCTTTTGAAAAGTTGTCATGCCCTCCCCAATTCTGACCCACCTCCCCCCAGTACCTAAGATTATAAAATGACTGACCCATAATGATTTGAAAGTTTGGATTCAAACGCCTACGCAGTGGTGAATGTGGAGGAGCTTGTGTTGGTGACCTCAAAATATAAAATTACAATGACATAGCGCCTTGGGCGATTTGGGAAGTGCCTTGGATTACGACTGTTCCTATGTTTCAAAATTTGTTGTCTGGTGGCATTGTTCGTTTCAGTAGAGTATGACACAAGGAACAAAATTGCCAATCATGCCATTTTTGGGCAAGACGCGTGATTTTGATTGACAGGTGGAAGTTTCTTTTATATGCATATGTGCTTCAACTGCTTGCTCAAACAACTGAAAAAGGTGATAGAAGCTGTACGATATGGTGCGCTTCTGTGTCAAAGTTCCTATGATGAAATACTTCATTTGAAGATCTGAAAGTACTTTGAGGCATTTTGGAAAACGCTAAACAAGTCATTTCATTCGCTTCAGGTAAGGATGAAAAGAATTTGGTATAGCAGCGTATGATTTATTTTGCTGCCTATAATGTCGATTAATAAATTGAACATTCCATTCTCTATACTATTCAAAAGTCTCTCATACACCTCACCCTTTCTCTTTAAAGTTCACAGCAGCCTTCTCCTTTCTGCATCACGGATAGCTGTATTTGCCAATTTATCTTTCTGTTTGAGTTGTAGACAATTCATTTCTTAAATAGCCTACGACAGATAAGTCTCACTCTTATGCAAAGCAATTAATTTGATGAGTGCATTGTTAATGATAGGAAAATCATATTTGAGACGATGAGGCGTTTTGCGCAATTTGCAGCATTTCAGGTACAATTGATCCATAATAAACACTAGCTAGTATTTAGTTGCTTTTTTTTAAATTTATGATAACGACGACCAGAAGGGAACGATGCTCTGATATTTCTAGTAAATTCGCATAGTCACAGTGACACAGGTTGGTAATGATACTATTCCAGTGTCACTTGCATCAATACTGCAGTTAGCAAAAGAAGGATGGAACAGCGGAGATGAAAAATAAGTAAACAGCTATGATCAAGCATAAGAGACAAAGGATGGACAATAAAAGTAGAGGATGACGTGAACGACAAGACAATGCAAAGGAGCGAAATAGCTCAGCTCTCAACAGTTCTCTATTCAATTAAATTTAAAGAATCTTATTGCATATTCATTGACTGTGTGGGCTTACTAATCACCTTGAAACTGTCTTTTCCCTCATCGAAATATGTTGCATTGTTTCATTCAGAATAAGGTATTCTGATATTTTCGTAATCGGATAAGAAATGCAGATTATTTTACCACAGAACAAAAAAGCGGCAACATTCGTTTGGCATACTGAAAGCTTTCCTCGTCCGACACTCGTCAGAATATGAAGGTCGGATACATCCGTTGGAACTTCTTTAGCCCAAAGACAGAGAAGATTAGCCTTATTAAAACCTTAGTTCACAGGCAGAGACGCCGCAACACCAGTAGGGTAGGAAGGGAAGAAGTTTGGAACAGGGCATTTTCACCAATTATGACATGAGAATGACGTCAGAATTGGAACTTAAGGGTTACTTTTCACAAATGTTTTCTCCTAACCATTTTTGCATTTCATGGCAAGCCATAAAATCCTGAGGTTAAAAGGAGATCAAGCCTGAGAGAAGAATGAATGCAAGAAGGAAATATGAAAAAATAAAATCAGTAGACAACATAAGAAGAGAACTTTTGCCCCTTGCCCCCACTTTTTACGGGCAGGGGTGCACTGCCCCCTTTCGCCCCCGTGCTCCGGCGTCCCTGTTCACAAGGCACTTACGATTTGCTCTAAAACCAAGTTGGGCTCAGAGCTTGACAAAATAAAGCAACTGCTCATTGAAAACGGTTATCCACCAGATGTTCTACTTTCTTTTATTAATCAAAAACTAGCCAACTTTGCAAGAGACAAAACATTTGGTCCAGAGAAGTACCCGGTATATCTAAAATTGCCCTAGAGTGGTAATGTTTCATCAAAGTTTGAAAATCAAATTTGTAAAGCCATTACATCTCGTCTCTAGGCTTTGAAGCTCCGTGAGGTTTAGAACTCTAGAGTTATGCTACCGTCTGTCAAAAAGGATAGCCTTCCTACCATTCAAAACAATTGTGTAGTTTATGAATTTATGATTTCATTAGGACTCTTCCAGTAAACAACGGTTAATAGATCCTGATTGGCCACTATTGGGGCTAATTAGACGCATCCTATCACATGTAATCGCATCTGCTTATGTATTTCGGTCAACCATTCGATCACTATCCGACGCTTCATACTCTGACGAGTGTTGAATGAAAAAGTCTTTCAGTATTTGAAAAGAATGTTGCTGCTTTTTCGTGCTGTAGTAGAGATCTGTAGTACCAACAGAATATTTAAATGGAGATTAGAAGTTAAAGGATTTGAATCACTGAATAAGATCATATGATGAACAGGTAGTTGAATCTGATTTCTTCCATCAGGAAAGCAAATACTTGTAGGAACTGTGTGCCAAACGAGACTTTATCTTGTCTCTAGAAAAATTTTTCTTTGAATCATGGTTTGGGTGATAACATGTTTCCAGCATATTCAAATCCATCAAATTACGTAGTGGTTAGCCTCACTTATCGGTATGGAAGGAATGCAGCAAAAATATAAATTTCCTTAGAATTGTGTCTTAGGGAAAAGACTTTGCATTTTCCAATCCTTTTATTTTGCTTATGAAGTGTTTTGCTTCCATGATATCTACAGATAGGCACTTGTCAAAATGGTTGATTTCACCCCTTTTTAAGCATTCGACCAATGGTCTCACCACTTACAATGAAGTGTTGCACCCCTCTCTTTATGTATGATTCTCCCAGCTCTTTATGTATGATTAGGTGCCTTATTTTAGAGACATTAGAAGGCTTGAGGATACCAGCGTGGTTTTCTGGAAGCGACAATAAGTCACTTTTCTGAAGTTGGGGTTAACCTAGAGCTGCGATGTTTCTGATTCGAGTTATCTCGCCGATGAGGGGTAGCCCACATTGGGTAGCTAGTGTTGGACGGGAGCGTGTGATTTTGGTTCCCATTTTGATCCCTAATTCTGCTCATGTCTGAAAAAACATGACCCATAATTGCACAAGCATGATATTGCACAAGAACGATAATATATATGCCTATATTTCAAGACAGGACACGACCTTCGTTCTTAAGCACTGGTCTCAAATCTCTCTCATCAAACTCATTCTTATAACCGAGATCTGACCCGTATTCTTGATTAGTTTAAAGAGTTTCATTTCTAAGAGAACATTCGTTTTGTTAAAATTTTGCAATATTTTCCCAACAAATTGCCAATAAATCTGAAATTTTCTTCCAAAGTTGATACCGATAATTCTGCACTTTGCAAAAAAGATGTCCCATGTCCCATACCATAACCATGTCAATTCGACATCTCACCAGCATCCGACAAACAGAAATATAACTACTTTGATGGCTATGTTTGATGAAAGACCCTTCATGAAACAACACTTTTGCTAGTTCTTGACAGTGATTGGCATATGACGTAGCTTTTCTCAACTAGCTTCAAATGTGATGTTGTGCACGGTAGGTTAACTTTCACTTTCAAGTTTAAGCACTCGCGTCGGAAGTTTTAGAAACTGAACCTTTTCTCTGATTTTTAGCTCATATTTTACCCCCTTTTCTCTGAAACCAAGGAAAAGCTACACACTTATTTTGGAAAGCCAAACGGTGTAAATTTTAGCCAATTTATAACATTTACAAGCCATCATAGAATTTGTTTTATTTCCAGATGTTCATCTCACTAGGATTTCAAAAGCACAGAAAAATGTATAAGAATTTCTAACTTGAGACATATTTCTTAGCAAACATGTGCTCATGCATAAGTGTATGCATGCCTTGCTTGATGAATATATTGTGCAAATCTAGAAACAAATTTTCGGAGACATGCTATTTTTAGTCCTCTGAGTTGATGCTGAAATGCCCCTTTCCTTGGATTTTTTGCTTTTTCTTTGAAAGCGCCCCTTTTTTCTAGTTTCTATGTCCTAGGTTGGGGATGAATTTGGCCCCCTTTTCAGAGATTTAACAGATGCGGGTGCTTACACTTGAGAATTTGGGATTGACCCGCCGGGACGTTGTGTGACTCAATGTAATCAACGTTCCACTACTTTTCTCTTCAACAACAGCGTGCTGGGAGGCTCTATTCAGAGAGGCACTTTCATGACTGACAACAATTGCACCCCTTAAGAGTCGAATCAGAATTATTTGTACATATATGCGTGTTATTTAGGGATGGTGCAGGTGGAAGATTAAAGGGCTACGTAGCCCCTCTAACTCTCTACCTGCACCACCCCTGAATAGCATCCGTATAACTATTTAGCGATGAGGATAAGACCAGGAGTAGAGCGGATGGGAATGAAATGGGCAAAATGGGGGTCTAGTCGATCCATTGCATCCAAAAATACAAATTAAAAATAGAACACGTACAGATCCCTGTGTGTGGTTCTCATTAAATTAGAGGTAGAGCCAGTTTTTTCAACAGATTAACTTCTTTTAGACAGATAGGCGTAAATCAATCAAGTAAATTTCTTCTAAAACCATAGTGCTCTAATTTGTTGTGTAGAATGTCATATATTAATAGTGATGGCAAATACGATAGCTAATGGGATTTAAGCGGTAAGGTAAATAGGAATTAGGTTTTGGCAATCATTACCAAAAGAAGTAAAATAGTCTTGACACTTTCAAATGTTTAAGAAGCGTATAAATAATTGGAGAACACATAAATGCCGGATTTAGGCTATATTTAGATTTAGATTTCATTATTATACTACTTTAAGCTATATTGTAATAAACTTAGGTTTCTTTATGTTACTTTGTATGTCCTTTTTTTTTAATTTGCTTCATAGCCATGGTAGTTGCCAAGTTTTAATAAATTATATTATTATTATTGTCTAATAGTTCTAGCACATGCAGTTCTTATCGTCGACATATTCCTCATGGGTGGGCTACAGCAAGTAGCCAAGGGTCAAGATGATGCCTTCACTTTACATGTCTAAGAATTTCCTGAGTTTCCTAGCAGTTCCCAACAAGACTGACTTCTGTACCATTCCAATGCTTAATTTAATTATAATTATTATTTCTAAATTATCATAGCATTTCACATTTGCGGATCTGGGAAAGACATGGGTAACTGAAAACATAGATAACCTGGTTTCTAAATATATCGGTCAATGGCTTGAGCTACCGATTAGTGCCACCCTTAGCACCCTTGTTTTGTCGAAATCAAAATATGGTTTTAGCCTTGTTCTTCCTTCAACAAAATTTGCTCAATGCCAAGTAGTTTTTAGAAATGCCCTGAAGTCATCTCCTAATAATGACATAAATGCTCTTTGGTCTCGTACTAGCTCTTGTTGTAATATACAATATGATCAATATCGAAATACAAAACAAGTTCTCTCCGCTATTCAAAATGACAATGAAGACCGTATTCATCACGAACTGAAGTCACAAGGCTTTGTTATCTCATCTATACTTCTTCAAGGCAGTAAGCATACTCGCAAATTTTGGACTAAAGTTCATCATAATATGCCTAAAAACATCTTTAATTTTATCGTCAAGTATATTAACAGTACTCTTACTACCAAGAAAAGTCTCTGCAAATGGTCTCTCTCCATTATATCTGCATGCTCTTTCTGCTTCCAGTCTGAGACGCTCCAGCACATAGTTTCTAGTTGCAAATCCTATCTTCAAGATGGTAGATATACCTGGCGTCATAATTCCATTTTACTACATATTGCCAAAACTCTCTCATCTATAGCGAATAGCTCATTATACGTAGACCTTCCTTTCTTTCCATCTCCATCTTTAATAACTGAGGATTCTCTTCAACCTGACAAACCGGAATAAATCTCAAAAATAAATAAATCCTTCTCCGAAATAAATCCTGGACAAACCCTGACTTACTCAACTTATGAGAAATGCTATTGATGCTTTTCTTTTTAACTTCATTTTATTTTACATTCTATTCCATTGATGTCACAGAAAATTTTCTTTTTTTCATTTTGTTTAGTTAAGTAGTTATCCTGACAGCCAGTTGTACGTTGCCTAGTTTTAGAGAGACTTATAATTGTATTTTAGTTATATGAGAATGAAATTGAAGTTTGAAAAAAATTATTATTATTAACTTAGCATGGCATATTATTTGCAGTAGCATTCTCCCAAGACCATGATGCGTTCCCTTGTGACAATGCAATGCACGACTATTCACGTATTTTTATAGGCAATATGCCTCTAAGAAACATAAAGCTGAAATTAGGCAAAACTTAAGAATATTTTAGAGACACAGGCAGGCCGAGTTTCAAACAATGACCTTAAAAAGCTGCATTTACAATACAATTATTGATCAAACTAGAAAGAAAATAGAATATAGCTTTCATTACATTCCCCACAAAACCTGAACATCCTTTTTCTAGCATCATAGTTGCCTAGTCTGGGCTGTTACTATTATTGAAAGTCTTTATATTTTAAGAAACATTAAGACTGGATTTTACGAAATATAAAGAAGCATCCAAGCTGAAGCCAGAGGGTTTGCTTCTTGCAAAAAGAAACGTGTGCTTCTTTTCTGTGCTTCTTCCTTATAACTCTTCATCTTTATGATAGTTGCCAACATTAACAAATTGTGAATTTGGAAAATTTTTTGAAATTTTGGCTTTGTAATAAGAGGTTATTCTAAGCCTAAATAGCACTATACAGTGTATTTTATATCAACATTTACAAGAGTATTCCCTACAACATGGTTGAATTTTATTAGCTATCCCCAAAAAGTCGTGATGAAACATTTGAAAAATATTCTTCGGACTTCGGCCAAATGCTAAGCCGCCACTTTCAAAATGTTGGAAGCTACATGTAATCTCAGATCCCTGCTTTCCAAGATTTTGATAAGAATGCTCTTGAAAAGACATGAAATACCTTTGTCTTGTGAAAAATGTATGCTCATGCGCATACTTTTTTATTCGATGCCTTCTGTTGACGACCCGAGGCCTGTGAAAAAAAGCAAAATTTGGCCCATCTAAGAAAAAACATAGCCCATGCATATTTTATGTAATTAAAGGTGAAATTTGGAAGAGTATTATACGAAACGGAGGGGCAATCCAGGAAGTCGTAATAACTGACAACAAGACACAGCTGTGTTTGGGGCTATTTAAAAATATGACCATTTTTCAGGGTTAAGTGTAGACTGACACCATATTTGATCAACGTACATTCATTGTCCGTAATGGACATAAAATTGGTGCATATGACATTTATCAGGGAAACACCAGAGATAGAAATGGGGATAAATGCAAATTTATAGATCAATAAATGCTTAGCAGAAACACCTATTGAACTTACATCTGAGAGTACCATGTTGATAAACGTGTTGGCAAATGTCCTTGTAGAATGTGTGAAAACAGTGAAGTGAATTCGCAACATATGATAGTTGGCTTAGAAAGAATACAATCACTGCAATTATAATGTAGGAACGAATATTCACTGCTAATTATGGAAGAGGAATGCAAAAGAATGAACAAAAGTAGCCGATAAAACAAAAAACACTGTTGTTGGAAGCAACGAAAGCAGAAATCGCTGTAATTGATATGAAGGGAAGCTCTGTACCAGTGGTGTAGAGCTAAGTTGTATGTTACGTTGTGAATATTTCAAAAGGATGACCATGTCACTTTGAACGAAAACTGCTACTAACATGCGACCTTTAAGCAAAACAAAAAAATAAAGGAAATACATTTATTCTTATAGTCATTAAAGGCCTTTAATTGTAATATGAAAAATGATGAAAATCTGTTTTCAAATTCATCAGCACTTTCTTTTATGTTTATAAGAAGCAAGTTGTACAACTTAGCACCCATATAGAAGAAGCCATTTTTAGCAATCCCCAATTTGACTTTAGGAATCTGCAGGAGGATATTTCTGTTCCTTGCCCCCAAATGGTGCTCATTGATCTTAAAAGAATCCTTAAAATTTGAACGCACATTCCAATTTAGACACTTTCTTACAAGGAGCACTGCATACCGATCGACTTCATTGTTCAAGTCACAAGAATTTGAGTTCAACATAGAGGATGCACGAGCCTCAAGCGAATTTTGTGATTAAAGGTCTAATAAGCGCCAGCTCTCTAGGATTCTAGAATTACGCCAACAAAGACTGTCACCCATCTATGACACATAATACATATGATCACAAAAAACTAAAACAAATGAAGCCCTTACATTTGAAATCTTGCTACAATGAAAAAGTAAGTAGAAGGGAGTGCAGAACAAATGCCAAAATATCCTGACCTCAAGAGTCTCCCGTGTCTAGAACACTCGTCAATGAAAAGATTAATTAGAAATGAAACAGAAAATGAATAACCTACCCCTAAATAGTTCAAAGCCTAGCAATACAATTACGTAATAGAATAATGTTGAAGAATGGCAATATACTAGAAATCCAAAAATTACAAAACAAGCTGCCTCAATGCCAAGCATTTCTGTAGCCTCACATTAAGCTTGATGCAGTTATCAAGGAAGCATAGCGTAGATTAGGAACTATGTCAAACGAACGCTTAGTATCAAATCTATCTCAAACATTTATTGCTCATCTGATGAGCATGCAAGTAGGTTTGCACATAGTGCACGCAATTCTTTCCTCATTAAACTGTTTTATGGCTATACCATGATTTTTCCTAGGTGAAGCTACAAGAGGTGTCAGCAAAGACCAGCAAGGCCTCACTGTAAGTGGCATTAAGCATGGCATCCTGGAAGGTCAAATGGCAGTTTTATCTGCTATTTATGCGATGCTTTCTTGCTTGGCTGGAAAAGCAGTTCGAGAAACTTGGAAAAGCAGTGACTACACACCCAAAGGCTACTGTTTTAATCTCCTTGTTTGGTGTGGCTATCTGCGCCGCCGGTTTAGCAAGGCTGAACTTTGAAAGAAGATCTTCGAAATTGTTTGTTCCTCAAAACACGCCATCAGTTAAAGCATTGGAAACTGGAAGTTCTTTCTTTCAGAATTCATTGAATGTTAGACAGGAAGAAATCATTTTAATTCCAAGAAATGCTGAGAAAAATGTAATTGATAAAAGCTGCTTGGAAGAAGCTTTAAGAGTCATGC
This sequence comes from Cassiopea xamachana, assembly GCA_900291935.2. NCBI lineage: Eukaryota > Metazoa > Cnidaria > Scyphozoa > Rhizostomeae > Cassiopeidae > Cassiopea > Cassiopea xamachana. Next base: position 715,307 of record OLMO02000001.1, on the reverse strand, counting down.
AAAATATTGAGGCAATACCAGGTTTCAAAACATTATGCAAGCAAGCGCCAAAGTTCGCTTTACCTACAAGCCTCATACGCTTCGATCACTGCCGGAAAGTGAATATCCTCGAAGTGCTTGGTAACATCACTAGCAGCACAACAGAGATCATTCAACGACGAATAAATATGGCTTTGGCAAATGTAAGCCTGCTGATGTCCAATGGAAGAAATATGCAAACAAATCTCAATGAAGTGCTAGCAGGCCTCAAAATTCATCCGCGAAACAATTCAGTATCCGCAGCGAGAGCACTGAGAATTATAGTCTTCATGCAACAAGGACAGAATAGCACACACGAAGAGAAGATAATGAAATGGGAGACATCCTTCATATCAAGGATGAAAGAGCTTAAATCTCAATTGACTTATACTGACCTCTTTTTTACGGCAGAGAGAAGCATGGATGATTCAATTAGTGACAGTTCATCTTCTGATATTTCATTGATAAGCATAACATTCACTGTTATGATCACATTTGCGTGCCTTATGCTCGCCAAGTTCATCAATCCAATAAGAGGGCACAATTGGTTGGCTCTGTCAGGAGTAATTTCAACTGCATTGGGCATACTCTGCGGCATCGGTGCGGCTGTTGCATTTGGAGTTCCATTTATCAGCTTGGTGGGCGTTGTGCCATTCCTTGTCGTCAGCATTGGAATTGATGATATGTTCATTCTCGTTGACGAGTACGACAGACAAACAGACAATATGGCACCAAGAGACAGGGTAAAGTTTACACTTTCCAAAGTTGGATCAACGATCACTATGACAACACTAACTGACGTCATAGCATTTTATCTGAGCACAACAACATCATTTCCGGCAATTCGTTACTTTTGCATCTATGTTGCACTGTGCATCAGCATTGAGTTCATCTTGCAGGTGACGTTGTTTGTTGCATTTATGACATTCGACTCAATTAGAATATATCAGCGAAGGAGTGCCATACTCCCAATGTTGAGAGTGCGTGATCGTAACTCGTGCAATATGACGTCCAAGGCATCTGTTACTGATCGTGTAATGAAGACGTATGCGACATATTTGCTCAAATGGCCAGTGAAGGTTTTTGTTATAGCTCTATCACTGTGTATGACTGGAGGAGGAATTTTCGGCTGCTTACACATAAACAACGAATTTGACCGATCATCCCTTGCCCTTCCCGGCTCGTATTTCTTAAACTACATCAACATCTTTGAGACGAACTTTCCCCAAACAATTCCCGTAGATATCCAAATAACAACCAAAGTCGATTATTCAAATCCTGCTGTTCGCCAAGAAGTTTCCAAATCAGTTAAAATTGCATACGACACTGGCTATTATCTGCAAAGGAACATTTCTTGGGTTGCAGAGTTTGAAAAATACGTAACAAAATACCAAGTGTCTGCCGACGGAAATCAATTCACGACAGCACTTTCATCATTTCTATCAGTTCCTGAATATGAGCAACACNCAAACTTGATGTAATTACTGACAAGTTCAACAACATTGTAGCCAGTCGTATCATTGTGTTCTACAAAAGCAATTCCAATTCCGAGTTTCAAAAAGATGCCATGCTCAAGCTTCGAGAAGATCTCAAATCCAAACTAACCATTGACATGTCAATATCATCCAATTTTTTCATTTATTTTGAGCAATATGCTATTGTGGTAAATGAGGTTATCTGGAATTTGATTCCGGTAGCAGCTGTAATTATAATCATAATGCTGCCATTTTGTATTCATCCATTGATAGTCTTAATTATACTCCTTTGCTTTGCTTCATTAATTATTGAACTTTTTGGCTTGATGTATGCATGGGATGTTCAACTCAACTCACTTTCGATGATCAATTTAGTGATGGCCATTGGCTTTACAGTTGATTACAGCTCTCNCACGTGGCCCATGCCTTCGTCATTTCAAGAGAAGGCACTGCCGATAAACGTATTATCCACGCAATGGGATCTGTTGGTGCAAGTGTCCTGTTGGGTGGAGTTAGTACATTTCTTGGGATGTCGCTGACTGGATTTGCAAAGTCAACTATTTTCAAAGTATGTTTAATGCTAATTCTTGAGCATAATGTTTTGAAGCTAGCTATTCAACTAGTTTCACTCTTAAGGGGAGTTATTTCATTGTATTCATAATATCAGAAATGTTCATGTTGTATACACAGCTAATTAAAAGCTATTTCTTCACTGTAAACAAAATAGTAATTACCTAAAAATCTGTTCTTTCAGATATTTTTCAAGATGTTTGTTGGAATAATATTGTTTGGCCTCTACAATGGACTTGTCCTCTTGCCAGTGCTGCTTTCAATATTTTCCAAGTGGTTGAACACTGATATTAAGAAAAGGTATTTGGAAATTGGGCTGAGCAGTATAAGCAAGAAATCTAAAGTTAAAAAGAATGTGAATTTTGGAGACTCAATGACTTCAGTATCAATTCTTGGGATGTCAACAAGATTTCCCTTGGCAAGGAACAAAGAGAAATTTTGGGAATTGCTTGAGAGAGGCATAAACACAGTGTCCGAGTACCCGAAGAACAGGGGGGCAAGGCATCGCTTATTTGAAAAGTCATTCAACCCATCCAAAGGTATACCAGGTAAACATTATGTTCTGTATGGATCATATTTGGAGGAAATCGACGGATTTGACTATAGATTTTTTGGCACCTCAGAGGCAGAAGCTATAAACATGGATCCACAGCAAAGATTGCTTCTTCAAGGAACATATGAAGCGATAGAGGATGCTGGAATGACCATTGAAGAACTGCAGCAATGTTGTACTGGAGTTTACACTGGTATTATGAACTTGGATTTTACAGCTGTAAGTTTTGGGCCAACTTCTGTGAAGCAGATGGATCAGTTTTGTGCAACAGGAACATCCATGTCGATAACGGCAAATAGAATATCGTTTGCATTCAATCTTTCTGGTCCAAGTATTGCATTTGACACCGCCTGTTCGTCTTCCTTAACTGCCCTCGCAATTGCATGTGATCATCTAGAGAAGGGAATAATAGATGTTGCCATAGTAGGTACTGCAAACATCATCTTGGATCAAACGAAACACGCTGCAATATGCAAAGCTAACATGCTATCACCAGATGGGAAATGCAAGTCATTCGATGAAAGTGCAGACGGGTATGGACGTGGTGAAGGAGTGGTTGTTTTGATTCTGAAAGGAACGAATTTTGTTGCAAATAAAAGTGAGACATATGGCGAAATAATATCTTGGAGTGTAAACAATGATGGCCAAACTGCTGCACCAATGACGGCACCGAGTACTATTGGACAGAAAACTCTTATGGAGAGTGCTCTGCAGGAATCTGGAATTGATCCAGTTGATGTTCAATACGTTGAAATGCATGGAACTGGTACATACATAGGAGATATTGTAGAGACAACCTCAGTTGGTGAAGTGTATGGGCATTCAAGGAGCACATCTGATCCCCTTTTGATTGGTAAGTGTGCTTTTTCTGATACCAAAATAACAATTAGAAGCATTTTCTTAAATGGATGGTGAAATGTTTTGCGGATCTTCGAGGAAGAAAGTCCTTGAGTATGGAATTACATATTGTACCATGCTATGCGTTATCTAAATCAATGTCTCTCTGTTAAATTTCTAACAGTTAGATTAAGTATGCACAATACTTTGTCTTAAACGGTATCTCTAGTACATAGTGGCATTAACTTCAGGTTAAATCAGTTGCTTCTATTCCTAAAACTTAACATTAAAAGCAAACTCTATCTATAATGATTTCTATGAAGGAAGTTGTGATGTCATTTTAACATCACTATAAAGAAGCCAAATGTGACGACACATTACTTAAATCCACATATTTCTGACAAGTTTTCCAGTTTCTTGAACTCTTGTTTGAGTTTATTGTCATTTATTGGTTTAGTTGTTTCTGCTGCAACAACTTCTGTTGCATATTCCATGGCAGAGGCGTTGCTTCTACAAAAAGGGTCTTGAACATCTGATGATGGGAGCCCATTAGTAGTAGCAACTCAATGCGGGCTCATTCAAAAGGAGTCCGCTGGGACTTTCACATGTTTCCATGCTGGCGACAATGCCCCTGTTCCATGGCGATGTACGAAATTGATTGCCAATGAAGCAAACCTATTTCTTGAAACAGATCAAGATCTTGAAGTGCACCTTTAACTTTACTCACCATGTGAGTTCTTTTGATTCTAGGAACGATAAAGTCAAATTTTGGCCACACTGAATCAACTGCAGGCTCTGCAGGTATAGCAAAGGTTTGTCTTATGATGGAACATCAGAAATTTGTTCCCACAGTGGGCCTACAAGAACAAGCAATTAGACTTGCGCTTGAAGATAAGAGGTTGCTTGTATGCACAGAAGGATTCCCATGGCCATCATATGCAAATGGGTTGCCAAGAATTGCAGCAGTGAATTCGTTTGGATTTGGTGGAAGCAATGGCCACATCCTCATACGAGAAAAGGAGAAGAACGCTCAGGAGGATAATGGTACGATTCTGGAAAAGGAGAACCAGCTAAGAATGCTAATTCTTTCAACAAAATCACCAACAACACTTGTGAAAATGGCCGAGAACTTTAGCGAATGGTTGAATTCGATAGAAGACAACGCAAAAAATCAAGTGAACTTGTGTTACACGATGTCTGAGAGAAGAACAAAACACACCCATCGCTTAGTTGTTCATGCTGCTAGCCTGAAAGAGACTTCAAATGTGCTGAAAAGGTTTGCTGAAGACCCTGATCTCAAATCAGTTGATATTGCTAGCGGCAAAATCAACAAATTTTCATCAAAGGTTGGTTTCGTGTTTGGTGGCCAAGGTTCTCAATGGTTGGGAATGGCAGGTGATTTACTTTCAAACAGTGAAATCTCAGCAACTATAGGGCAAATTGATCAAGTCATACATGACGCTGATATTAA
>OLMO02000001.1:685557-710283 GCA_900291935.2 Cassiopea xamachana | reverse complement strand
CAGGCTAGCAGCATGAACAACTAAGCGATGGCTGTGTTTTGTTCTTCTCTCAGACATCGTGTAACACAAGTTCACTTGATTTTTTGAGTTGTCTTCTATCGAACTCAACCATTCGCTAAAGTTCTCGGCCATTTTCACAAGTGTTATTGGTGATTTTGTTGAAAGAATTAGCATTCTTAGCTGGTTCTCCTTTTCAAGAATCGTACCATTCTCCTCCTGAGCGTTCTTTCCTTTTTCTCGTATGAGGATGTGGCCATTGCTTCCACCAAATCCAAACGAATTCACTGCTGCAATTCTTGGCAACCCATTTGCATATGATGGCCATGGGGATCCTTCTGTGCACACAAGCAATCTCTTATCTTCAAGCGCAAGTCTAATTGCTTCTTCTTTTATGCCAACTGTGGGAACAAACTTCTGATGTTCCATCATAAGACAAACCTTTGCTATACCTGCAGAGCCTGCAGTTGATTCAGTGTGGCCAAAATTTGACTTTATCGTTCCTAGAATCAAAAGAATTCACATGGTGAGTAAAGTTAAAGGTGCACTTCAAGATCTTGATCTGTTTCAAGAAATAGGTTTGCTTCATTGGCAAGCAATTTCGTACATCGCCATGGAACAGGGGCATTGTCACCAGCATGGAAACATGTGAAAGTCCCAGCGGGCTCCTTTTGAATGAGCCTGCATTGAGTTGCTACTACTAATGGGCTCCCATCATCAGATGGGATTCAGATGGGATGGGGTTCAAGACCTTTGTTTGGAGAAGCAACGCCTCTGCCATGGAATATGGAAAAGAATTAGTTTAAGAAGCACGTATGAAACAGAAACAACTAAACCAATAAAGTGACAGTAAACTCAAACAAGAGTTCAAGAAACTGGAAAACATGTCAGAAATATATGGATGTAAGTAATGTTTGGCTTCTTGATGTCAAAACTTCCTTCATAGAAATCATTATAGATAGAATTTGCTTTTAATTTTAAGCTTTAGGAATAGAAACAACTAATTCAACCTGAACTTAATGCAACTATGTACTAGAGTTACCGTTTAAGAGAAAGTATTGTGCATATGTAACATAACTGTTAGCAGTTTAACAGAGAGACATTGATTTAGATAACGCATAGCATGGTAAAATATGTAACTACATACTCAAGGACCTTCTTCCTCGAAGATACGCAAGAAATTTCACCATCAACTTAAGAAAGTGCTTCTAATTGTTATTTTGGTATCAGTAAGAGCACACTTACCAATCAAAAGGGGATCAGATGTGCTCCTTGAATGCCCATACACTTCACCAACTGAGGTTGTCTCCACAATATCTCCTATGTATGTACCAGTTCCATGCATTTCAACGTATTGAACATCAACTGGATCAATTCCAGATTCATGCAGAGCACTCTCCATAAGAGTTTTCTGCCCAATAGTACTCGGTGCCGTCATTGGTGCAGCAGTTTGTCCATCATTGTTTACACTCCAAGATATTATTTCGCCATATGTCTCACTTTTATTTGCAACAAAATTCGTTCCTTTCAGAATCAAAACAACCACTCCTTCACCACGTCCATACCCGTCTGCACTTTCATCGAATGACTTGCATTTCCCATCTGGTGATAGCATGTTAGCTTTGCATATTGCAGCGTGTTTCATTTGATCCAAGATGATGTTTGCAGTACCTACTATGGCAACATCTATTATTCCCTTCTCTAGATGATCACATGCAATTGCGAGGGCAGTTAAGGAAGACGAACAGGCGGTGTCAAGTGCAATACTTGGACCAGAAAGATTGAATGCAAATGATATTCTATTTGCCGTTATCGACATGGATGTTCCTGTTGCACAAAACTGATCCATCTGTGTCACAGAAGTTGGCCCAAAACTTACAACTGCAAAATCTAAGTTCATAATACCAGTGTAAACTCCAGTACAACATTGCTGCAGTTCTTCAATGGTCATTCCAGCATCCTCTATCGCTTCATATGTTCCTTGAAGAAGCAATCTTTGCTGTGGATCCATTGTTATAGCTTCTGCCTCTGAGATGCCAAAGAATCTATAGTCAAATCCGTCGATTTCCTCCAAATATGATCCATACAGAACATAATGTTTACCTGGTATACCTTTGGATGGGTTGAATGACTTTTCAAATAAGCGATGCCTTACCCCCCTGTTCTTCGGGTACTCGGACACTGTGTTTATGCCTCTCTCAAGCAATTCCCAAAATTTCTCTTTGTTCCTTGCCAAGGGAAATCTTGTTGACATCCCAAGAATTGATACTGAAGTCATTGAGTCTCCAAAATTCACATTCTTTTTAACTTTAGATTTCTTGCTTATACTGCTCAGCCCAATTTCCAAATACCTTTTCTTAATATCAGTGTTCAACCACTTGGAAAATATTGAAAGCAACACTGGCAAGAGGACAAGTCCATTGTAGAGGCCAAACAATATTATTCCAACAAACATCTTGAAGAATATCTGAAAGAAAAGATTTTTAGGTAAGTATTAATTCGCTTACAGTGAAGAAATAGCTTTTAATTAGCTGTGTATACAACATGAACATTTCTGATATTATGAATACAATGAAATAACTCCCCTTAAGAGTGAAACTAGTTGAATAGCTAGCTTCAAAACATTATACACAAGAATTAGCATTAAACTCACTTTGAAAATTGTTGACTTTGCAAATCCAGTCAGCGACATCCCAAGAAATGTACTAACTCCACCCAACAGGACACTTGCACCAACAGATCCCATTGCGTGGATAATACGTTTATCGGCAGTGCCTTCTCTTGAGATGACGAAGGCATGGGCCACGTGAGAGCTGTAATCAACTGTAAAGCCAATGGCCATCACCAAATTGATCATCGAAAGTGAGTTGAGTTGAACATCCCATGCATACATCAAACCAAAAAGTTCAACAATTAATGAAGCAAAGCAAAAGAGTATAATTAAGACAATCAATGGATGAATACAAAATGGCAGCATTATGATTATAATTACAGCTGCCACCGGAATCAAATTCCAAATAACCTCATTTACCACAATAGCATATTGCTCAAAATAAATGAAAAAATTGGATGATATTGACATGTCAATGGTTAGTTTGGATTTGAGATCTTCTCGAAGCTTGAGCATGGCATCTTTTCGAAACTCGGAATTGGAATTGCTTTTGTAGAACACAATGATACGACTGGCTACAATGTTGTTGAACTTGTCAGTAATTACATCAAGTTTGTGTTGCTCATATTCAGGAACTGATAGAAATGATGAAAGTGCTGTCGTAAATTGATTTCCGTCGGCAGGCACTTGGTATGTTGTTACGTATTTTTCAAACTCTGCAACCCAAGAAATGTTCCTTTGCAGATAATAGCCAGTGTCGTATGCAATTTTAACTGATTTGGAAACTTCTTGGCGAACAACAGGATTTGAATAATCGACTTTGGTTGTTATTTGGATATCTACGGGAATTGTTTGGGGAAAGTTTGTCTCAAAGATGTTGATGTAGTTTAAGAAATACGAGCCGGGAAGGGCAAGGGATGATCGGTCAAATTCGTTGTTTATGTGTAAGCAGCCGAAAATTCCTCCTCCAGTCATACACAGTGATAGAGCTATAACAAAAACCTTCACTGGCCATTTGAGCAAATATGTCGCATACGTCTTCATTACACGATCAGCAACAGATGCCTTGGACGTTATATTGCAACAGTTACGATCACGCACTCTCAACATTGGGAGCATGTCACTCCTTCGCTGATATATTCTAATTGAGTCAAATGTCATAAATGCAACAAACAACGTCACCTGCAAGATAAACTCAATGCTGATGCACAGTGCAACATAGGTGCAAAAATAACGAATGGCCGGAAATGATGTTGTTGTGCTCACATAAAATGCTATGACGTCAGTTAGTGTTGTCATAGTGATTGTTGATCCAACTTTGGAAAGTGTAAACTTTACCCTGTCTCTTGGTGCCATATTGTCTGTTTGTCTGTCGTACTCGTCTACAAGAATGAACATGTCATCAATTCCAATGCTGACGACAAGGAATGGCACAACACCCACCAAGCTGATAAATGGAACTCCAAATGCAACAGCCGCACCGATGCCGCAGAGTATGCCCAAAGCAGTTGAAATTACTCCTGACAGAGCCAACCAATTGTGCCCTCTTATTGGATTGATGAACTTGGCGAGCATAAGGCACACAAATGTGATCATAACAGTGAATGTTATGCTTATCAATGAAATATCAGAAGATGAACTGTCACTAATTGAATCATCCATGCTTCTCTCTGCCGTAAAAAAGAGGTCAGTATAAGTCAATTGAGATTTAAGCTCTTTCATCCTTGATATGAAGGATGTCTCCCATTTCATTATCTTCTCTTCGTGTGTGCTATTCTGTCCTTGTTGCATGAAGACTACAATTCTCAGTGCTCTCGCTGTGGATACTGAATTGTTTCGCGGATGAATTTTGAGGCCTGCTAGCACTTCATTGAGATTTGTTTGCATATTTCTTCCATTGGACATCAGCAGGCTTACATTTGCCAAAGCTTGATTTATTCGTCGTTGAATGATCTCTGTTGTGCTGTTAGTGATGTTACCAAGCACTTCGAGGATATTCACTTTCCGGCAGTGATCGAAGCGTATGAGGCTCGTAGGTAAAGCGAACTTTGGCGTTTGCTTGCATAATGTTTTGAAACCTGGTATTGCTTCAATATTTTGCATGACTCTTACAGCATCTTCCAAGCAGCTTTTATCAATTACATTTTTGTCAGCATTTCTTGGAATTAAAATAATTTCTTCCTGTCTAACGTTTAATGAATTCTGAAAAAAAGAACTTCCAGTTTCCAATGCTTTAACTGATGGTGTGTTTTGAGGAACAAACAATTTCGAAGATCTTCTTTCAAAGTTTATCCTTGCTAAACCAGCGGCGCAGATAGCCACACCAAACAAGGAGATTAAAACAGTAGCCTTTGGGTGTGTAGTCACTGCTTTTCCAAGTTTCTCGAACTTTTTTTCCAGCCAAGCAAGGAAGGATCGCATATATAGCAGATAGAGCTGCCATTTGACCTTCCAGGATGCCATGCTTAATGCCACTTACATTGAGGTCTTGCTGGCCTTTGCTGACACCTCTTGTAGCTTCACCTAGGAAAAATCATGGTATAGCCATAAAACAGTTTAATGAGGAAAGACTTGCGTGCACTATGTGCAAACCTACTTGCATGCTCATCAGATGAGCAATAAATGTTTGAGAGAGATTTGGTACTAAGCGTTCGTTTGACATAGTTCCTAATCTATGCTATGCTACCTTGATAACTGCATCAAGCTTAATGTGAGGCTACAGAAATGCTTGGCATTGAGGCAGCTTGTTTTGTAATTTTTGGATTTCTAGTATATTGCCATTCTTCAACATTATTCTATTATGTAAGTGTTTTGCTAGGCTCTCATCTATTTAGGGGTATTCATTTACTGTTTCATTTCTAATTAATCTTTTCATTGCCGAGTGTCGTAGACACCGGAGACTCTTATCTCAACGGCCCGGATATTTTGGCATTTGTTCTGAACTCCCTTCTACTTACTTTTTCATTGTACTTGCGTCCCACTATAAAAGATCGTTCCAGTGCAAGGTACAATAAGTAATTACAATGCATGCCTAAAGGAAAAGGCACAAAAGTTGGCGTCGAATGACAGTTGGTCCAGTACATTCCCACTATTAGGTTCGTACACTTTATGTTGTTCGCCATTTATGTTGTTGATGTTATGAGCTAAAAACATGCCTTTTATGATGGCTGGGAACGTATTGGCCTTGACTTTACTATTTGAGGTTTACTTTTATTCAGTCTATTATGTTAGCACTGGGGCAATACAGGTTCTCACTCACACCCAAAACCAATGAGTCAACAAATGCTTATAACGTTCATCAATATCCTTCATTTCTAACACCTTGGCTTAGCAAATATCTACACATCCGGGAACTTGGCAACTTTCCTCCTTAGCAACAGCGCAAAGAAAAAACAATGTAGTGAATATAGCTCACTGCGATCAAACGTGAAAGATGTCTGTCTAGCGCACTGCCACACAAAATAAAGCCAAAAATAGGAGAACAATAACCGTCTAGCATGAAACTATAAAAAGAAAGAGGTCATCTACGCAGAAAATAGTTATTTGCTTCCAGAGATCTATAGTTTTTCAATGATTGCCTTGTATAATGAACACCTGGAAATAATATTTTATTTGTAATAATATTGATTAGAGAGCGAAGGGTGGGGTCTAGACTTGATTCAGTTTATAGTTTCTATCAAATTCTGGATTTTTGCAGATTTTAAGTCCTGAAATTGATGCTTCGTTTTACTTGTAACTGATTACAACAGTATTCGGGAACCTGCAACTCGCGAGTTAGATATGATAGCTTTTTTCAAGCATCTGGCTCTCTTGCTCGCAAGTAGATCTAGACAGAAATTTCTTTAAAGCATTGCAAAACAACGAATGCCTCCAGAAGGGCTTACCAAAGTTACCGCTGGTGTCTTCTCCAGGTATGATAAAGCGCAATAGAGCATTAGCCAAGTCAATATTGTATCAGGCGATTTTCAGATCCCATATGACAGCAACATCCAATTGTATGGCTCACATGGAGATTTATGTTCAAAACATAAGACTTTAATGGCTCTCTCAGCCCAAAGGACTCCCCACCCCTGGATTAAGCTATCGCAACTTCTTTTAAACAACAAAATTTTTACTTGTTTTTGTACTGAAAGTAAGAGACACTGTCTACAGTATATTACCTTGGTGATTCAATCAAGTAGTAGAAGATGTCTGGGTAAGTAATATCGCTAGAGACTCTTGGCGAGACTTTTCATAATATCAAGCCAAGAGTATGGATCATTTGACAACCAATCTCTCGCGATTTTAATGGGCATTCCAGCATACTAATCATAGCAATTTTCCTGTATCTTAAAACGTCTTCTTTAGTGAGCGATTCATTATATTCAAAAGAACGTATTATAAATGCATGTTTCTGAATAGAAACGCGTGCTTTCCGAGAAGTTCAAGCGTCCAACTTCCCCTTCACGCGAAAAGGAGGTTGTAAGCAATTTGGTTGCTAAGTACATTACGTCATATCGAAAGGATCTATTACTCCCACATTCTTTGACACCCCCAGTTTTTCCATCAAACCTCCTAATTCTTCAATGGCACTTCTAAACAGACCTAAGGCCAAAGAAAAATCCATTCCTCATCAAATTGCCACAATTACCTCTTTTTCTTTGTTATTGCTATTTTTACCCTAGACGTCTCCATCAGTGAGCATTGGAATATCTACGACCGTACAGAGCAGTGGTATAGACATCGTTTAGAGCTGGAAGGCTCAGCGGGCTCGTCCCCTTCTAGTTGCTTTCTTCATTTCTTTTGGAAGGCTTTAGCCCCCTAGATATCACAGCAAAGATTGCAAAGCAGCAAAACAGATTAACAAAAAGTTTTCATAGCAACAGCAACAACAGAAATTGCAAAGGCTGGCCACCTCTAACTGAGCTTCCTATCTATCTGAAACTGCTAAAACTCTTTTTCTTGATTCTATCAAAAGATCTAGTGATAGTGGTCTGCTTTCTGGAGCTATCTACCTTTTTCTAAAGCGTTTGACACTCTAAACCATACAACACTCCTTGATAATGTGAAGTCATATGAAGTCACTGGATTAGCACTCACCTGGTTTATAGATTACCTGTTTCAAAGATGCCAAGTTGTTAAACTAGGTCGAGAATGTTCTTACGCCTGTCCTCTAAATTGTGGTGTCTCTAAAGGCTCCATCACAGGCCCTATTTTGTTCTTGCTGTTCGCTAAGCATGGTTTCCATATAACTTTGTAGTGCCGGCGACCCATCAGCGACCCACCGGCTATACTGCTACTGAAGCATGTTTCCATATACTTTTCACTCACCGGTGACCCACCGGGGATCTGTACGTGTTCTATTTCTATTTCGTATTTTTGGATACAATGGGTCGACTAGGGTGAGCATACCCAATTTTAGGGGCAAGCCCCAGATCCCCATTTTGCCTATTTCATTCCTTCCACTCTACTTTTGGTCTTATCCTCATCACTAAATAGTTATACGGATGCTATTCAAGGGTGGTGCAGGTAGAGAGTTAGAGGACCTACATAGCCCTCTAATCCTCTACCTGCACCATCCCTAAATAACATTCATATATGTAAAAATAATTCTGATTCGAATTTTAAGGGGTGCAATTTTTTCAGTCATGAAAGAGCCCCCCCTGAATAGAGCCTCCTGGCACGCTGTTGTTGAAGAGAAAAGTAGTGGAACATAGATTACATTGAGTCACACAACGTCCCATCGGGTCTATCCCAAATTCTCAAGTGTAAGCACAGACGTCTGTTAAAACTCTGAAAAGGGGACCAAATTCATCCCAAACTTAGGACATAGAAACTAGAAAGAAGGGGCGCTTTCAAAGAAAATGCATAAAATCCAAGGAAAGGGGTATTTCCGCATCAACTCAGAGGACTAAAGATATAACATGTTTCCGAAAATTTGTTTATAGATTTGTACAATATATTCATCAAGCAAGAAATGCATACAATTATGCATGAACACATTTTTGCTAAAAAAAATGTCTCAAGTTAGAAATTCTTATATATTTTTCTGTTCTTTTGAAATCCTAGTGAGATAAACACCTGGAAATATAACAAGTTCTATGATGGCTTGTAAATGTTATAGGTTTCCTAAAACTTACACCGTTTGGATTTCGAAAATAAGTGTATAGCTTTTCTTTGGGTTCAGAGAAAAATGGGGTAAAATATGAGCTAAAAATCAGAGAAAAGGTTCAGTTTTCTAAAACCTCCGACGCGAGTGGTTAAACTTGATAGTGAGAGTTAACCCACCGCACACAACATCACATTTGAAGCTGGTTGAGAAAAGCTATGTCATGTACTAATCACTGTTAAAAACTAGCAAAAGTGCTCGTTCATGATGGTTCGTTCATCAAACATAGCCATCAAAGTAGTTATATTTCTGTATGTCGGATGCTGTGTGTTAAATTGACATGGTTATGGTATGGGACATGGGACATCTATTTTGCAAAGTGCAGAATTATCGGAATCCATTTGTGAAGAAAATTTCAGAATTATTGGCAAGGTGTTGAAAAAAATATTGCAAAATTTTAACAAAACGAATGTTCTATTAATAGGGGTCAGATCTCGACTATATGAATGAGTTTGATGAGAGAGACTTGAGCTCAGTACTTAACAACGAAGGTTGTGTCTTTTCTTGAAATATGGGCATGTATATTACCGTGCTTGCGCAATTATGGGTCATATCTTTTCAGACATGTGCAGAATTAGGGATCAAAATCGGAACCAAAGTCACACGCTCCCGTCCAACGCTAGCTATTCATCGTGGGCTACCCCTCATTGGCAAGATAAATCGAATCAGAAACATCGCAGCTCTAAGTTAACCCCAACTTCGGAAAATGAATTGTTTTCAAGTCTAGAAAACCACACTGGAATCCTCGAGCCCTCTAACTTCTCTAAAATAGGGCACCTAATCATACATAAAGAGCAGGGAGAAAGAGAGGGGTGAAACACTTCATTGTAAGTGGTGAGATCATTGGTCGAATGCTTAAAAAGGGGTGAAATCAACCATTTTGACATGTGCCTATCTGTAGATATCATGGAAGCAAAACACTTTATAAGCATCATAAAATCATTAGAAAATGCAAAGTCTTTTCCATAAGGCACAATTCTAAGAGAATGTATATTTTTGCTGCCTTCCTTCCATACCGATAAGTGAGGCTTCCCACTACGTAATATAATGGATTTGAATATGGTGAAGACGTACTACCACTCAACCCATTATTCAATGACAATCTTTTTCTAGAGACAGGATAAAGTCTCGTTTAGCACACAGTTCCCACAAGTTTTGCTTTCCTGATGGAAGAAATCAGATTCAACTACCTGTTCATCATATGATCTTATTCAGTGATTCAAATCCTTTAACTTCTAATCTACATTTAAATATTCTGTTGGTACCACAGATCTTTACTACAGCACGAAAAGGCGGCAACATTCTTTTCACATACTGAAAGACTTTTTCGTCCGACACTCTTCAGAGTTTGAAGTGTCGGATAGTGATCGAATAGTTAACCGAAATACATGACTAGATGCGATTACATGTGATAGGATGCCTCTAACTGGCCCCAAGAGTGGCCAATCAGGATCTATTAGCCGTTGTTTACTTGAAGAGTCCGAATGAAAAAACGAACTCTTTTTGTCTACAAGACTGGTTTTCTACGTCTTTATGTAAACAGATTCCAAAACAATTAAATGAAAGGACAATCCTGCTTGCCCATTGATCAGATAATTATCGTCTGGATACGTTTTGCTACATCCTGGATTTGTAATAAGATGTTGTCCTATGGCCGACTCACAATTAATTTGAGGGTTGTTGATTTTACGCGTACGAAGTGGCTGTTCTCTTACGGTGTTACTTTTCTTCCTGTTGCTCGTGGGAATATATTTCATATTCATATTTCATATTTTATACACAAAACCCTTCAGCATAATTACAGAAAAAACAATCTACGAATTAAGTTATATATAACGAAAAGTAGTTAAATTGGATAATAAAAACAAAACCTCTTTAGCGTGGAGCTGTTCTTCCAGGGGGTTGTGTTTCTGTCTTGCTCTCCATATACAATTTCAGTTGCCTTTTGAAAGTATTTATAGTTGGCAACTCACGTATGTCTCTAGGCGTATTATTCCATTCCTTAAAGCTGAGTAATGTCAGCTTTTTTATAGCGTTTAGTCCTGTGTTTAGGGATTTGGAGATATTGGCTATTTCTTGTATTGTAGGATGAGAAACTAGTCGTTGGTTTATACGTTTCTAGGAAGCTATTTGGGCAAAGTTTGTGTATGATTTTATAGGTCATAACATTCCTATCAAAGCAAATTATGTTTTCTACATTCATCCCAGGACATGACCAAGTATCTTTAATTTTGACGCTCCTGATTATTTTGAGAGCCCGTGTTTGTAGTCTCTGAAGGGCAGCCAGTTGTTTTCTCGACAAACTACCCCAAACAACATCACCATAGCGTAAATTACTTTCAACTATTGCATAATAGACAATGGAAAGTTGTGACTGAGGTAGTACATTTTTCAATCTCTTTAATCCCAGAGTTAATTTTGTCTATTGTGCGGTTGAATTGTGCTTCCCACGAAAGGTTTTCATCAACAATCACTCCTAGGGACTTTGTTTGCGTTACTCTTTTTATGTTGTGGTCATTAAGCACCAGGCTCTCAGGGAGGCTAAGGAGTTTGGCTTTGAGTGGATGTCCTATGATCATAAATTCGGTTTTTTGAGGGTTCGGACTGAGTTTATTAATTCTCATCCACTCAGATAGATTTAGCATCTCCTGACTTGCATTATCTATCTTTCTCTGTCTGTCATCAGATGCAATTGTTACATTTGTGTCATCTGCATAGATGCTAGCTCTTGAATATTGAAGGCTATTTTCAAAGTCATTCAGGTAAATTATTAATAGAAGGGGCCCCAAGCAAGATCCCTGAGGTATACCGCATGTGACTTTCCTTTATTTTGACTTGTTCCCATTCAAAGTACAAAACTGGGTTCTGTTTGTTAGATAAGATTCAAACCAATCACCTGTTCGATCTACAGTACCATAAAAGTTGAGCTTCTTCATAAGTATGCTATGATCTACAGTGTCGAAAGCCTTTCTTAAATCTAGAAATATGGCAAGGTTCATTTTGTTGTTATCCATATTTTCATGCCAGTGATCAGTGCTGCTTATTAAGGATGTTTTTGTGGAGTTTAGTTTGCGAAAAGCGGCTGGACTGCTCGTCAGAATATTTTTGACCTTAAGAAACTCGGATAATTGGTCATGTACAAGTCGTTCTAACATCCTAACGAATACTGATATAACTGAAATAGGCCTATAATTATTTAGCTCTGACTTAGATCCTGACTTATGAATCGGGGTAACATTTGCTGTTTTCCATACATCAGGAAAAATCCCATTCGTTATTGAGGAGTTGAAGATGCACATAATGGGGTAGGCAATGAATTTCACAGCATCTTTTGCCAGCTTTATGGTAACTTTATCTGGACCTGAAGCTTTTCCATTCTTTAGCCGCCCGATAGCATCTAAAACATATTTCGTATTAATTGTATTCAAAGTCATTTTATTATTGACAGAGACGACATACTTCAAGCAATCATCATCTGGCTTTGAGATTATTTTTTTAACCAAGTTTGTTTCAACAGAAACAAAATGACGATTTAATGCTTCAAGCATATCCGAATCCTCTGTCAGGACTTTTCCACCTTCATTAATGTTGGAAAGCACCGTAGATTGCATATCTTTGTTAAGGACTTTGTTAATAGTTCTCCACATCTTTTTAGGATCCCCTTTACTGTTTTCAACTATTTCTTTATACTGATCCTGGATAGCATTTCTTATTAGCTTAGTTACTCTATTTCTTTGCTTGGCATATGAGGACCACATTTCAGGAATACGAGTAGCTATTCTTTTGAGCCTATCTCGTGTCTCCATTGCCTTCCTTATATTTGGGGTAAGCCAAGGAGCAAACTCAGTTTTAACCCTTTGTTTTGTAATTGGAGCATGTGCATTTAAGACAGAGCTAAATATTTCCTGAAATGTGTACGCCATACCCGATGGATCATTAGTATAAGTATTCAGGATGGTATTCCAATCTATTTGTTTCAGTTCTTCTTGGAATAGACTTATCATATTTTCTCATATTACGAAATTCAACTATCTTTGGTGTGGTATAACTGGTTGTTTTATTCGCCAAGCATTTATCTTCCTTATACCATATATCAAATAGTGGTCCACCATCCCTGTTTCTAAAACATCAGCCTTAAGAATATACCTTGCGTTTGAGGTAGAGAAATGGTCTATTAGCGATTTACTTATTCTTTTGGTACCATTATCACTAGTCTTTATAACTACCCTTGTGTAGGTTTTTATCAATTGTTCCAATTGGAATTCTGAATATACCTTCTTTAGCTTCTTTGTGTTGGCATTTCTGTTATCCATTAAGTCACAATTGGTGTCTCCTATAAAAATAATTTCCTTATCTTGCATATCAAGTCTCGTCAAACCGGCTCTAAGATGTTCGAAGGTACTATCATCTACATTTGCGGTTGGTGGAACATGTTGCTTTACTCTGCCTGCTAGTCTCTGCGTAGTGCGTTCTACGTACCGTGCTTCACATCGGCTCAAAACTTCATAAACTACACAATTTTTTTGAGTGGTAGGAAGGCTATCCTTTTTGACAGATGGTAGCTTAACTCTAGAGTTCTAAACCACACGGAGCTTCACAGCATAGAAACGAGATGTAATGGCTTTACTAATTTGATTTTCAAACTTTGATGAAACATTACGAATTCAGGGCAATTTTAGGTATACCGGTCGCTTCTCTGGACCAAATGTTTCTTCTTTTGCAACGTTCGCTAATTTTTGCAGATGAACCTCACAGCCGTCAAATACTATTGCACAGATATAGGTAGTCCTCCGCAGTGCGCGTTCGCAATTAGAGCATCCATGAATCGCGTTTTTTTGTTTCATTCAAAGTAAGTTCTGAACTGCTTGACTGCCCTCCATGATTGTTGTCAGACATTCAAACAATTCTACATTCCATTTATTATATCAAGCGCTTATTTTACGCTGAAAAAATATTGGCCTTCCTAATCTTAAATGTTCTAACCCTCATATAAAATATTTGACCTCTTAGACTGTTAGCGGGCCACAAATCTCCTCGTTAAGAGGGATGTTTCAATAGACAGAATCGATTTTATAGCTCCAGGACAAGATTTAGAGTTTACATTTTTTCAGCGTAAAAAAGATACCAACGTTGTTAGGAAAAGTTCAAATTTCAAATAGGCTTTTGACGTGGTTCCTCAAACTACGTTGTTTTCATTCCCGTTTGTATCCGTTCGTCCCTCATTGGACCTTCTGACTTTGATTTTATTAGTTATGGGCATGAAAAACGAGGAAAACTTCGGTGGATCATTATCAAGGACTGGCAGTTTGACCGGTGGAGATGATCATAGCGATCGAAATAAAATTTTTGGCAAAGCAAATGTCCAAGTCTTGTGCATGAGAGCAATGAGTAGGCTATTTTACAAGCATTCATTGAAACTTGTTATATTTCCCTGACTCTAACCCCCACCCTAAAATTCTAAAGGTAAAAACAATGCGGCCTTTCTTAGTGTGCTTCTGCATGAAGCCATTTTTAGTTTTGCTGTTATCTGTCGCACTGCGCATGCGCTTACATCAAACAACGTTTGGCTGCTTCACTTTTGAATGAGTTTCATATGGGTTGATACAAGAAAATAGAACATCTGCTGGATATCCGTTTTCAATGAGCAGCTGTTATATTTTATCGAGCTCTGAGCCCAATTTAGCTTTGTGTAAGTGCCTTGTGAATAGGGACGCCGGAGCACGGGGGCGAAATGGGCAGCGACCCCGGCCCTCAAAGAGGGAGGGCAAGGGGGGCTAACGTTCCCTTCTTATGCTGCCTACTGATTTTACTTTTTCATGTTTTCTTCTTACATTCATTCTTCTCTCAGGCTCTATCTCCTTTTATCCTCAGGAAATTATGGCATGCCATGAAATGCATTGATGGGTGGGATAGTACGTTTGTGAAAAGTAACCCTCAAGTTCAAATTCTGACGTCATTGTGACGTCATAATTGGTTCAAAGGCCGTTTTCCAAAATTCTTCCCCTCCTACCCTACTATTGTTCCGGCGTCTCTACCAGTAAATTAAGGTTATAATAAGGCTAATCTACCTTGTGTTTGGGCTAAAGAAATTCCAACGGATGTATCCGACCTTTCATATTCTGACGAGTGTCGGACGAGAAAAGCTTTAAATAAGTCAAACGAATGTTGCCGCTTTTCGTACTGTGGTAAAATAATCTGCATTTCTTATCCGTTTTCGAGAATATCAACTTATTCTGAGTGCAACAATGAAATATACTTCGATGAGGGAAAACACAGTTTCAAGGTGATTAGTAAACCCACTCAGTTAATGAATATTCAAAAAGATTCTTTGAATTTAATTGAATAGAGGAATGTTGAGAGCTAATTTATTTCGCTCCTTTCAATTGTCCTGACGTCCACGTCATCCTCTACTTTCATTTCCCATCCTTTGTCCCTTATGCTTGATCATAGATGTTTATTTACTTTTCATCTCCACTGTTCGATCCTTCTTTTGCTAACTGCAGCATTGATGCCAACGACGCTGGAACGGTATCATTACCAACCTGTGTCACTGTGACTATGCGAATTTACTAGGAATATCAGAGCAATGTTCCCTTCTGGTCGTTGTTATCATAAATTTAAAAAAAAGCAACTCAATACTAGCTAATGTTTATTATGGATCAATTGTACCTGAAATGTTGCATATTGCACAAAACGTCTCGTCTCAAATATGATTTTCCTATCATTAACAATGCACTCATCAAATCAATTGCGTTGCATAAGAGTGAGACTTATCTGTCGTAGGCTAGTTAAGAAATGAATTACCCCCATCATATTGTCTCCAACTCAAAGAGAAAGAAAAATTGGCAAATACAGCTATCCGTGATGCAGAAAGCAGAAGGCTGCTGTGAACTTTAAAGAGAAAGGGTGAGGTGTATGAGAGACATTTGAATAGTATAGTGAATGGAATGTTCAATTTATTAATCGACATTATTGGCAGCAAAATAAATCATACGCGGCTCTACCAAATTCTTTTCATCCTTACCTGAAGTGAATGAAATGAATGGTCTAGCGTTTTCCAAAATGCCTCAAAGTACTTTCAGATCTTCAAATGAAGTATTTCATCATAGGAACTTTGACACAGAAGCGCACCATATCGTACAGCTTCTATCACCTTTTTCAGTTGTTTGAGCTAGCAGTTGAAGCACATATGCATATAAAAGAAACTTCCACCTGTCAATCAAAACCACGCGTCTTGCCCAAAAATGGCATGGTTGGCAATATTTTTCCTTTTGTCATACTCTACTGAAACTGACAATGCCACCAGACAACAAATTGTGAAAAATAGGAACAGTTGTAATCCAAAGCATTTCCCAAATCGCCCAAGACGTTATGACATTGTAATTTCATGTTTTAAGGTTACCAACACAAGCTCCTCCACATTCACCACTGAGTATGTGTAGGAAGCCAAACTTTCAAATCATTATGGGTCAGTCATTTATAATCTTAGGTACTGGGGGGAGGTGGTTTAGAATTGGGGAGGGCATGAAAAATTTTCAAAAGACAATAATGATCATGAAAGACCTTTTAGAAATTTCTTTTTGAAATTTAGCATGAGACCTTGCACTTATTTATGAATGGAATATGAAAGCTTTTCGACTACAATAGAAGGGGCACTAAACTGTTGAACCATTTTTAGATTGTAGCCCCGCCCAGTTGCCTAGATTTATCATAACTCTGGATACTGGGGGACGGACTCTGCCTCATTACAGTCCCTCCCCATCTCCAAAAAGGTCTCTTAATAGCATTTCTTTATGCTTGAACGTCATTGTTTTGCACGTTGTCAAGCACAATCATGAACGTAGGAACCGTGGGAGACATGAGGCACGAGCCCCCTGTCTCACCAAAATACACAATTTTTATACGCTTCTTAAACACTTGCAAGTATCAAGACTATTTTACTTCTTTTGGTAATGATTGCCAAAAGCTAATTCCTATGTACATAACCGTTTCAATCCCATTAGCTATAGTTTTTGCCCTCATCATTAATACTATTAATACTGCCCTAATTATTGCGAACACATTGTGAATATTCAATTACACTTCAGCTACACCAACGCAAAATGAGGCCTTTGAAATGCAGTTAGTTGCTACATAATAAAAATGTTTTTCAATGTTTTTCAAACTGGCTGCTTGCTCTTAAAGCTAAAATAACAGCTGTTATTTTCAAAGTGGCTAGTGGCTTTTGCTTATGAAATATCCTAATTTTTCTTATAGTAGATAGCAAAAACTACTTCTCTGTTGACTTCCCACCTACCTATCTTCCTTGATCGCTATGTATCTGATATATTTATGTGCAAAGCGAGCTTCCAACCATATTGTTCCTAGCCAGACTAGTGCACAGCTGATAAAAAAGTTAAGGATGAAAAGAATGTGGTATAGCCGCGTATGATTTATTTTGCTGCCAATAATGTCGATTAATAAATTGAACATTCCATTCACTATACTATTCAAATGTCTCTCATACACCTCACCCTTTCTCTTTAAAATCACAGCAGCCTTCTGCTTTCTGCATCACGGTAAGCTGTATTTGCTAATTTTTCTTTCTCTTTGAGTTGGAGACAATATGATGGGGGTAATTCATTTCTTAAATAGCCTACGACAGATAAGTCTCACTCTTATGCAACGCAATTGATTTGATGAGTGCATTGTTAATGATAGGAAAATCATATTTGAGACGAGACGTTTTGTGCAATATGCAACATTTCAGTTACAATTGATCCATAATAAGCATTAACTAGTATTGAGTTAAATAAAATCAGTAGACAGCATAAGAAGGGCACTTTTGCCCCCCTTGCCCTCACTTTTTAAGGGCCGGGGGCGCTGCCCATTTCGCTCTCCTGCTCCGGCGACCCTGTTTACAGGGCACTTACGATTGGCTCTAACACTAAATTTAACTATGGTTAGCCATATGTAGCAATATTCAATCCTTTTAGATATGTATTCAATAAAGTGAAATGAACTCAATCTTTTACTAAAATGTATTCAATTCAGTCCTAACATATATCCAATTCAATGTTGAAATATATTCAATCGGAGGGCAAAATATATTCAATCTAATGATCAGTATCTCCTATCTCCATGGTAACAAGCTCACAAAGACATGTGGCTATCAGAAGTAAAAAAGGAAGTCCAGCATTTGCTACGGAAAAATGACAGTCTGCAGTGCAAGAATAATAATAATCAAAGAATGCGCCAAATGGGGGTCAGTTTAACAGTCTCAGAACTCTTAGACAGGAGATATGTAAAATGATTATAAAACTATGGAAAGAACAAAAACAGATTGCTATAATGCATGGAGCTAACACTTATACAGAAGCGCTCTATTTTGCTTTGAATAGTGGGTGTGAAAAGTAGTAACAAAGAAGAGATATGAAGTGAGGTGTTGGTGGAATAGTCAATTTCCTTAAAAGTAATAAACAGGCGTCCTAATAAGGCCCGGTGGGTTGGAAAAAGACCAAAAAATTAATAGTTTTGTGCTCCATAGGCTCTCTCCCGCATATTACCTAACTTTTGCTGCAGCCTAGAATGTGGTATTATATGCTTTTTCATTATCAAAGTCACTTGACATAAATGCAGCCCCATTCCCTGTCTCATAAGGACTTTTTCAATCTAATAACGTATAATAATTGGATTAATGAACAGTTGACACATAAATAAGTGCTTGAAATATCTTATAAATAAACATTGCATGCAGTACGTGAATTCGAAGGAGATGGTAGTGGACACGATATAGGAAATAATGATTCAGCTCTATTTTTCCTTCTCGTAAAAATTTTGCTGAATATAATATATCAGATAAGTGTTATGCACACAAATAAGAACCATTAATAACTATTGCAAAGATGGACTATAACTTCTGGATTTTAGTTCCTAGTTCACTAACCAACTACTGATACAAAGCAAATATTTTAATCCTGACTGCTTATCTCATACTGTACTTCTAAAGGTTGTCCCTTGCAATTGACCTATTTATACAGTTACAAAACTGTGTTATTTTTACAAATAATTTAGATTGCAAAGTTGGTTTCTTAATACCAACAATGGAGTTCAGGGGTATGAAATACCACTAGGGGCTTTTACCCAGGTCAATTCATGTACCCAAAAATATTACACCTTAAGGGTAAGTCAACTTCCACTGGCTTGAATACGAGCGAGTGCATACTACTTTCCAAGAAGCCAATTTCCAAGATAGTCAAATAACTCTTATTTGCTATGCAGCAATCTTTAGGGAAATAGTTTTACTTCATACATAATATATGCGAACAGGAATATCTATGAACTGATCCACTCGAAATGGTATTCATTCAACAATTGAGAAGAAAGTTCTTGGCTCTGGACAACTCTGATTCTTGGAACTGCAAGGCAGCACCGCTGTCAGCTACAACACTACTGATGATCTCTTTACACTTTTCCCGCTTCTCAATACAATCGCTCAACCAGCGATATTTGCCAGAAAGAAGCTTCTTTTTCCCTTTGAGCAAAATTGTACAAATTGTACAAATCTAGAAACAAACTTTTGGAGACATGCTATTTTTAGTCCTCCTCTGAGTTGATGCTGAATTAGCCCTTTCCTTGGATTTTTTGCATTTTTTGAAAGGGCCCCTTTGTTCTAGTTTCTATTGTCCTAGGTTTGGGATGAATTTGGCCCCCTTTTCAGAAATTTAACAGACGCGGGTGCTTACACTTGAGAATTTGGGGATTGACCCAACGGGACGTTGTGTGACTCAATGTAATCAATTTTCCACTACTTTTCTCTTCACCAGCAGCGTGCTAGGAGGCTCTATTCAGGGAGGGGGGCACTTTCATGACTGACAACAATTGCACCTGTTAAAAGTCGAATCACAATTATTTGTACATATATGCGTGTTATTCAGGGATGGTGCAGGTGGAGGATGAGAGGGCTATGTAGCCCCTCTAATCCTCTATCTGCACCACCCCTGAAGAGCACCCATATATCTTTATAGTTCTCATCGAAGCATGCTAGCCCCTTTTGAGAAGATAATGAACTCTTTTCTCGAAGTTATTTTAGCTTTTCTCGCAGTGTGATTTTGGTTTATTTTCATACTAAGATTCTTTTGAGGTAGCCCCTTCAATCTTAGTAGATCGTTTCTTCATGTAACCGTGATAGGAACTGCACATACATAGTTATAAACTTAAACTAATAGTGCTACATCTACGTACGACGAATTAACTGCTAATAGGAAGGGCGCCTATTTAGATACTTGCTTCAAACCGTTCTACAGATAAGCACAAACGAAGAAAATTATTTTGGACCAATTTGGCATTCATGAAGAATACGTATAAATCAGTATCGTCATTTTGTACAGTCATAGTAACTAAATTGAAGAGTAACTGGGTGCAGGAAATCTTACGGATTTATATACCATGGAGGCTGTCTCTCCATTTATACTGTAAAATCATGCTGCAAAATAGTGGCAATTGGCCTGATTGTAATCTTTGCAACAGTGTGGAAACAATGCATCACAAAGATAGAAGTGACCTTCTTTTAATGCAATGGCAGCAGAAGCATCATAAGGACTGATCGCTCCTACTTTTTGACTTTTAGCAGCACAATTTAGATTCCTCACCAGGTCCACTGGAAATGAATCCTCACTGGGGATAGGGAGAATAGAGATTGAAAATTTACCTGCTCAAAGCACGTTTTACCCGAAATTATCAACTTCTAAAGGCATCAAAGCATCTGAGCGCAGTTTTAGTGCTAAGGCTGTATTGTAGAGCCATATCTCGGAATAACGAACGTCTTTCACTATTCTGTACTCCAAGTGAATTTTTACCTAATGACTTCCCAGCTCGATGATAGCGATGAAGATAAGACCAGAAGTAGAGCGGAGGGGAATAAAATGGGGAAAGTGCGGGTCTGGGGCTTGCCCCTAAAATTGGGCATGCTTACCCTAGTCGACCCATTGCATCCAAAAATACAAAATAAAAATAGACTAAGTACAGATATCTGTGTGTGGTTCTTGTTAGGATAGTGTAATGAGTGTTGACTGAGTTTTCATTACATTACGGGCAATTTGTTACCCAGTAACCATTTTCCAGCTATTCCATATCTTTATTAATGACGTCATTAAGTTTCTTGATATCTAGCGATTGATAGCACAAGCTTGTTTCATCAGCATTCATGGAAACAGAAGAGCTGAGTATTGCATGTGTGGGATCGTTAATATAAATGATGAATAATAGGGGACCTAGGCATGATCCTTGGGGTATACCGATATTTATATTATTGATTTCCGAATCAATGTCATTGACTCTGCAACATTTGTATAATCAAATTGCAACAAAATGGAAGTAATGTCCATTACATGCTTCACAGAACCTGGGAGTTCCATGTCTTGTGTCACTGTAGTTTCATCTGGTTTGCTGTTTTAGTGTACGTTTCAAAATTCAAGAAAAAATCAAGAAATATCTTACGCTGGATTTGGTAAAAGAATTAGAAACACCCAAGATGAAGGCAGAAAGTTGGTTTCCTACAAAAAAACTGGCATGGCTAAAAAATAAAATGCCTGGGAAACACTATGACGAACAGGATGCTAAGTCTTTCTGTATTATGACTAACTATCTTGCATTTTCATACACATTGGGGACGGACGCAATTCCCTGGTCTCCCGAAAACACGGGATATTTGAAATGATGTGATGTACATAATTTTTATAGTTTTGTGGTTTTTATAAAGTCGTTTTCAAGTTTTTTGGTGACCTCACAAAATTAATGCACGCAGAAAAAAGAGACAATAACAGTCGTGCAAAAACAGTCAAAAGAGTTACTTTTGCTTATACTGATATTAACATCACAATTAACAAATATAATTGATGAACTACACGTTTTTTTATATGAAAGTATTTTTGGCTCACTTCTGAAACTTTCTTTACTTTTCACGATTCCAGTATCAAAGCTTTCTTAAGACTTTCTTCACAAAACATCTTCAGTTAATATATTTGTGCGCATGCACATTAATGGAAAGTGAAAAAGCTCCATGTACAATTGAATTTATGATAAATTATAGCAAATAACAGATGTTAAACTGTTTGAGGACATTCAACTTCACATACATGACATTTTGTGCACAGATCACTCGAATGTTACATACACAAACTCTAAAAAACCCTCTTAAGTCTCAGAAGTCCAACAATGAATTTTTAAAACTTTTTGAGCAGCTGAGTACTACTTTCTGATAAAAATCACTTTCTTATAAAAAATGGTATACACCACGAAATTTGAGAGCAAGGAATAATCAATGTGACCAAATTAGATGTTGCTAATGAACATTATATACTAATAGTTAAAACTAAAATCAATAACTTTTTACAACAAAGCTGAATAGGAAGCTCATTGAACAGAGGCTGCTGTAGGTGTAATCACAATCTCTTACCCCAAGCTCCACAATACCTGGTTTTGGATTTAATTAGGTTTGACTGACCGCGTCTATGAACCAGAGCTCAGTGAATTCGGGTAGAGCGATTGGATTGAATTGCTAATCGTGCCAATGGTTACTAACGGTATGAAGTTAATATCAAAAATGTGTTTCAAGTAAATATTTTGTAGTCATGGTAGCATAGCACGAATTCTATCAATATCATTGACTACTTACGAAGGAGATTCCCTGAATGGGGACTTCTTTTTTAGCCAATCAAGATTAGGCGCCTATGCTTGTCAGGATCATTTTGCGAACTCCCATAGAAAGTTGATAGCAGTTTATCCGCATTGTTCACCACCCATAGCAATGTCACTTCCATTATTCTTTTATCAAGAAAACGCAAAAACTTACTGCCTTTTCTTTCATGAAAATGGATTCAATATGAATAGCAAAATCTAGAACTGGCAGCTTTTGGGTAGCTTTTCCTTCAACATTGAAATAGTTGCAATACCTTTTACGTATAATTATAGATAATCTCTCTCGCCATCCTACTTAGAAATGAAAGAATTGCTTTTTCTTCTAATTTAATTCAAATAGGCTTGCTGAATAGAGATCATTTGTGAAGATGACTAATCAGTACCTTGGTTAAAAAATGGGTTCTTTAGACCTCTGGTGAAAAGAAGATCAAATATGTTTATAATCTAGTACTAAAATGAAGCAGTTGAGGATAATATAATCTATTATAGCATGGAATGAACGGATAGTTCAGGATGAAATGTTACATGTCCTAAATGTCCATCTAAGATACTAATTACACGAGAAGCTTGATACGAAATATTGCCTCTAGCAGATATCTAAGATTCTTGAAATCTCTTTTGTTGAAGCACATAAATACAACTTTGTGCTTCAATAGTTGAAATACAAAACCAGAATGAAGGCCTTGATTTGAAAAATCCAATGATTTAAACAATTTTTGCAATGCCATCGTGTTGAGTTTTCTTATGCTGATAACATCTAAAAACGAAAAAAGTAAACCATTTGGTATAACATCCAATAAAGCGTTATTTGAATCATGATCGAAAACGTGGTTGCAGTTGCAGCATGATTCAAGCATCAATATGAAAATCAATATTGTTATCCATCCATCTGTCTTCATGAGAAATATGTGTAGGAAAGATTCAAAGACTGAATCGAATTTCGTTGTAACAAATACTCATCAATCCATGAACAAGATTGCAGATTGCACATTATGTACATGAGATTATGAATTCACAAGCTAAATGATTTGAATAAGTAGAAGTTGATGTGAATGTTCTGAATTTTACCATCCTCATTGATCTTCATGTTATCGAACAGAAAGTTTTTCCCTTCAAATATGATTAGTCTGCTTCGTTCATCATAAATGATGGATCCATTACAAACACGTTTCCCAAATACTATGAAATAAATGATGAATTATATCAGGAAAAAATAATTTCATCTTAAATTTTTACTAATTCATAGTAGACAAAAGATAGCGTAAGGAAATGGCATGGAAAACTAATACACATTTGGAATAGCTTGCTCTTTATTAAAACAGTATGCAGCAGCAGCAGAGGCAGAGCAGCGGTTTTTTACCTTGCTATCTATGCCAATGAAAAGCTACCAAGACAAAACTTTAACTTTAACGATATTGAACTAGCTATTGAAACATAGACTAGCTATGAACTTACAGTATAAACTTGTATCTATATGAAACTAGATATCTTTGCACGCATGTTGCTAACTACACATGAAGTATGGTCACATGTATTCATTCCCTCAAGGAAACGAAATTGCCAGCATGAGTAATAAAACCTTTTGCAATAAGTACAAAATTTTAAGAAACTACCTGCTCCTTTGATCATGCAGACTTTCATGCCACGGCTTTTGCAGATATCTTTGGCTGTATCATGATTTGCATTTAACTTGAGTGCACGTGCAAGAGGCGAGTGTCTCCTAAACATAAGTGAAGCAGATGTAGCGAGTATTTTCCCAATATCTTGACCTCTACTTTTCTCGACCATTGAAAAATGATCTCCTGAACATTGGACAAGAAGTGTATCACTAGCAAAGAGAGATGACCAACAGTCAAATGCAGTACCAACAGCTCTTCTACAAAAGCACTTTCTAGTAGCTGCATTCGTCTGGATTTTCTTGCATAAGCATGTCTCGGCTTGGAAGTAAAGAACTGGTCCTTTGTACATGCTCTAGAGGTGCATCGGAAAGTGAGAAAATTTTAATCATTAATTGATGGTAATGGTGCAAAGGGGAGCAAATTAAATATAATGTTATTTCACCTATTCTGCGGATAAACTAATAAGTTATTGAAGTATTTTGTGCATCATGGCTCCAGATAACTTTTATTCATTGAAGATATTAAATGTTTCCGGATAATATATTTAAAATGTTATCAGTGTTTTCCTGGCTTTCACGGGATTATAAAAAAGCCTTGCATAACTGAAGGCTAGGCCAACCTTGCTTGAGAATATATCTACTTGATAATTTAATGTATCATCCTCTAGTATGGAA
>OLMO02000001.1:638319-658315 GCA_900291935.2 Cassiopea xamachana | reverse complement strand
TTAAGTCACAAAAGGTGGAAGATAGCAACTCTCCCATCGACTACCTCGTTTGCTCTTCAGACTTACATCCTACTGATGCCCATGTCTTGATAGAGAGACTGCATAAAGGTATCGTCTTTAGAAATTTTATGCTTATGGATCAAATCCCTTTTTGTTGTCTCAACGAATATGATACCTCTTTGCTAGAGGAGTTTCAAATAGAAACATAAGATATGCACATTTTACCTGAAGGTCAAATAGCATGTAGGGTGATTTAATAGTAGAAAGCACGTGCCTTTAAACTTCCTGAGCATGTAAGGGGAAAAGAAAATTGAAGTGAAGTCCCTAAATTATGCTTCAATCTACGAGAATGTGAAATAGAAACGTAAATTCCAGAGTTGGAGTAAACTGTTATGCTATTTGTTGCTACAATGTTCGATTTTTTATGGGATATATAGTAGGTTATGAAAAGAATCCTGAATGAATTTAAGCATCTAACATCTTTTTATAGCATATTATAAAGGATTGATACACTTTGTGAAGAATGCATTAAATAATTCAAAAGATAATACGCTAAAATACCACTTAAGAACATAGTGAAGCACATGAGACTTATATTTTTGAATGTAAATGGCATGTATATCAATGGCTGCCTCTCTCTTTCACAGATGGTATGGCTGTCATCATAAACATGACAGGCAAAAAGCACGCTTTAAACTTAGACAGAGCTGCTACAGTTGTCAACGTTACTTCATTAAATGAAAAATGTCCTGAGAATTTGTTGAAATTCTTCAAGAAAGATCTTGCAATGTTACTCTCCATATTCGATTTGGAAATGCCTAGTATTAATGCAAAACGACTGCATTACCTCGTTGAGCTTTATGGAAAGACGTTGGATACTAAGACAGAAGCAACCTTTGAATGCTTAAAACTAGAAGTTGAAGATAGTATACCAATGTACCTGAAGCCAGCTTCACTTGACTACCAGGGCTTGAAAGACGATCGTACGTATATTGTAGCAGGTGGCACAAGAGGTATCGGTTTAAAAACTGTGCAATGGATGGCATCAAGAGGCAAGAAAAATTTAGCATCGATGATGATGATGACTATTCTTCATCAACTCCTTATTTTAAAGACTCAATATTGCATACATCATATAACATATTGCATCTGTTGAAACATGTTTGTTTCTACTTTTAAGGGAAAAAATTTCTACAGTCATTCGTCCATTTTCATATATCTTCATATATTTAAGAAGCATGCCCTTCAAGTGTAAAATAACCAAATAGCTATCAATATATGCATCTAAGTATTACAGATAAACCTGATTAATATTTAGATATAAGCAATTTATGTCCTCGCTGACTAAAATATTATTTTTCTTGCCCTTCCTTAGGAATGATAATTTGTTTTCATTGAGCTTATTATTATTAAGTATTTCAACAAATCAAGACATGGAAGGCAGATTATTATTTATATTATCCTGCTTCTCAAGATTGTCTTGATATTAATAATTCAACAACATGTAAATCTGTTTTGTTGTGGGCAATAAAGCAGATCACATGTTGTTGAATTTTTTGACGCATGAGCACAATTAAATTCCTCCTTAAATTAATCCAGGTGCACAAACAATACTAGTGATTGGGATATCTCCTGTCTCTCATTCTACGCAAGTGGCATTCGAGGAACTGAAAAGGAAGTTCCAAACCAATGTTGTTCATGTGAGGGCTAACATTGCAAATGAAGAAGAGATGTATATAGTTGATGAAATTCTTGATGAATTGCCCCCTGTAGCAGGTTTAATCAACAGTGCAGGAGTATTAGATGATAAAGAGATATGTAAAATTGATAGAGATAGCTATGGAAAAGTCATGGGTCCTAAAGTAAATGGTAAGTCATTCTCTTTTGACTGCCAGAATCGTTTGGTTTGATGAACATGTTGACTTGATATGCCAATTTTTTTCATATTAGAGTCTACTATGCCTGTAGGCTATTCACTTCAACGGTAATAATTCTCAAGAATGAAATTGCTATGCATTCGTTCGATTTTTTAATTGTTACTTCTGATGCACGCTGGTAATAATTGGGTGACCACCTTCCTTTTGTCTCCCCCGCCTCCAATGACGCTCTTGTTATTGCAACTGACGTGAAGCCCAATGCAGTCTGAATTTTCATGTTCATCGATTTTCTTTCTATGTAGAGCGTAATTTAGTAATTTTCTATTTTGCGTTGAATCCAATCCTTAATATGCTCTTCAGAGTAGTTTCAATTCCTGCTCACGAACGTGTTTAAATTTTTACGTAGGAACTTTGAATCTTCATGGTTTGGTAGAAAGGAGAAAGCAGGAATTAGATTTCTTTGTGCTGTACTCATCAGTTACTTCAACTTTTGGAAATCAAGGCCAAGCTTCATACTCAGCAGCAAATGGCTTTCTTAACAGTTTTTCACATTACAGAAGATGTGTTTGTGGGAAGCCTTGTCTTTCAATATGCTGGGGGGCAATGGGTGGAGCTGGAATGCTGGAGCGTAACTCAAGTGTTGCATTGTTGCTGGAAAGTGCAGGATATTATATGCTGGATATTGACCAGGGTATTCTTTATTTTCATCGCCTCTATTCATATGAATTAATTGAATCTTCTATCAACATAAGAGTCATTATCTGCCTAGGGCTGGACTGAGACTTGGAATAATCAAGTTTTCTGATTATTTGGCACTCAATGCTGTAATCTCATTTCAAATATCATATTGAAAGTTCCTTGAGCAATATGATGAAATGCAATACTATGACATCACAGTATTTCGAGCTATTTGCGTTTCACAAATTGGGGCAGCCATAGTCCAACATTGGGTATTGGAGTAGATGCGAATTTGGTGACCAAAAATAAAGTTTTAATGCTGTGCTTATTGTCGGAGAAAGCCATACGAGGACTATTTTCTCTGTCATTAGAGGTTGACCATCTCTTTGTTCCTTAATTTCATCACTATATGGATGTAGGTGAATTTTTAACCTCAACCGAAACAGAAGGATCTGAATGACTGTAGTGGATGTAGAGATGACATATTGTACAAGGAAAGCCTCATCTCTATTGTGCATTAAATCTCTTTACTTTTGAATGCAGCATGAAATATGAAAGAAATAATCCTTATTGCCTACACCTTTTAGGTATCAAATGGATGGAGGAAATTTTGCTCTCAAACTCTGGTGAAACTTGTCTCTGCATATGTGACATCGAATGGGAGCGATTTCTCCAAACATTGTCAAACGGTAGATCATTTTTTGAGATGATGCGTCTAGAAAAAGGTGACAGTCTTACTTCCCAAGGAGAGAACATCCTGACTGTTTTACTAAATGCGTCTTCTAGGGATGATCAAGAATACGTACTGTTGGAGTTTATTAAAAAAGTGCTGGTGTCATTCACTGGGGGAAATGAAGAAGAGATAGATTGTTACGTTCCATTGGTTAATTATGGTGTTGATTCAGTTGGCGCATCCCTTTTCAGGTCAAAGATTTTGCAAGATTTCAATATCGAGCTTGAGGTAACAGGATGTTTAGTAGAATTTTTCAGATTTAGGCAAGAATGTAAATAGAAAGCGGATAAATGAAATGAAATTACTAAGATAGTGACATCTTGAAAGAGCTTACTTTTATTTACTGAGTTCGCATTGAGATGTGCGATCTGATATTTGAGGATATATGCGTTTCTAGAATGCCCCAATGCAAGAAAAGTCAAATTCACACGAGTTACGATGATGGGATGTGCCACTACACGTTCACATGGTCAATGTTGAAGATAAAAAAATCCCAAAAGCCGTTAACTAGATAGATTATGAAACAAGAGTGTGGGAGTACTTAGCTCCATGTCATCAGCTTTATCAAGCTCGTCTGATGAATGGAACTGAAACTAGAGCATTCCCAGAACCTTTGGGATTTACGATTTTGTCTACGAAGGCCACTTTAGCAAGCCTTGTGCAAGTGGTTACCCCTACGTTGGTAATTACCCTCAAAGCTAACATTTCCTCTCAGCTGCTATCTTTATTTTTTGTCTCCTACCTTGGGCAGGAAACTGCACACTTTTTATGCAAGCGTGTGGGAATATCTTATTGGTCTTCAAAAACCGCATTCATGAATTTGTAAGAATACTAACATTATAAAATTTTAATGTTGTCGTACTGAAACGAATTAAAATCGTCCATGCTCGCTATCAAGGATAAGCAACTAATCCGGTTTTCTGAGTGATTTGATTTTAATCCAATTGATTTTTTGGATGTAATTAAACTCTCTTTAAATTTTCAGGTTTTCTTCTTCATACTACCAGAGACAACACCAACAGCTCTCACCAAGGTCTTGCTTGACAAAATTAATGCATCGAACGTTGTATCTTTTGAGCCTTTAGAGGAAATAGCTCTTCAAGAGGAAAGTAAGAATACAGTTATGAATAGTTGATGGTTTTGCATTTCTGCTTTTGAGAAGCGCAAATTAGTGTTATTATTTCATTGAGTTTTATACAAACAGAAAACTTCTTTTCCTCATTCCATCATATGTTACATCTCCAAATTCTGCAAGGTTGATTGATTATCAATTAGTTTGTGTGAAGAAGAATGTTTATGAAGATTGCAAAGAGAAGAATGAAATTGCCTGGATGTTTTCCTACGTGGATCATGTACTAGCACATAAACTATATTATTGAACTTCCTGATAAATATTTCAAGGTATTAACGGTATTATGTTGTTTTGTTTTAAAGAAAATGGGTTCCTACATAGACGAAATACTGCTGGAAGGCGTTTTTACTCATTTCGCACGGTTGCTCCACAACACACAGATGACGTCAATAGGCTCATTCTTCCAGAAGATTACCTAACTGCAATTTATGATCCACCTGATGCGACTGCAAAGATATTCATAGTACACCCATCTCATCGCTACGCAGGCGTATTTCAGGCAGTTGCCAGTGGAATGACAGACCAGGTACACCAATTGTTATATGAGTCTGCAAATCCTTTCTATGAATTGCGTCTCAATGTTACATTGTTGGAAGATTGCTTGAAGTATGCCTTGTTTTTTCAAGTATAATTATTTGAAGAGAAGGCCAAAGATACATGCACAGTATTTGGAAAAAATAGATGCAGAAATTGGGCATCAAATGGAAATGAAATTGTTAGAGGTTAAATTTATGATAGTTTCTAGACAAATCTGTAATCCCCAATAGTTGTCATTCAAGATTTTTTTTATTTGTCTAGGAATTATTTTCACTGTACGCATTTGGTTATCAAGATCCTGGTTACATTGGAGAGGATTATAAATCTGCAAGAGTGCTAGCAGAAGCTTGCACTGAATTACTTTTACGAAAAGAACCAAGTGGGCCTTACTTTCTCGCTGGCTATTCGTTTGGTGGCTTTGTTGCTATAGAAATTGCCACCATTTTGCAGAATACTGGAAGGACTGTTGCCTTGCTATCAATGATCGATACCTCTGTATGGGCGCCTGAGTCAGCATACAATTCAAAAGCCCTAATGGAACTCTTTTCAAACTCATTGGAATATCAGTGTAAAGGAACATTTTCATTTTAACGTGAAGAGATCAGAACATTGTTTAAACTAAGGCCATAAATTACATGAAATCAGTAGAGTATTAATGACATTTCAATATCTAGGAAGTTTACACCAAATATGGAAAACGTTTTTCAAAGTTTGCAAATTGTTTGTGCTTGAAATTGTTTATGACATTACATCGTATGGCATTTTGTCACATGTACCACGAAACATTTTTTCGTGTTTTATTCTAAAAATGCAGAAATTAGCTAAAATTTATATTATTTTCAAATTTAATCAATTAGAATAACCAAGTGCTAAAGCATCAATAATTGTAACTAAGCAAGTTAGAGGGATTCTGATGAAGCAAAATATGAATTGTTGGGATGATGTAATGTGGATTATGTCACATCTTTCACACAACCTCTGCTAAACTTGGTGCTGGATCCAACGTTGTTTTGCAAATACTTGTCAAGAAGCCAAGAAAACACCGATAACATTTTAAATGCTTTATCGGGACTTGTTTAATATCTTCAACGAATAGCATTAAAAACTTGTCAATTCCTGGAAACGTGACAATATGACTGTAATTTGCTTTTTGCTAAGCAAAAGTTATCTGGAGCCATGATACAAAAAATGCTTCAATTACTTATTAGCTTATCCGCAGAATAGGTAAAAAAAAGATTATATTTAATTTGCTCCCCATTGTACCATTACCACCAATTAATGATTAAAATTTTCTCACTTTCCGATGCACCTCTAGAGCATGTACAAAGGACCAGTTCTTTACTTCCAAGCCGAGACATGCTTATGCAAGAAAATCCAGACGAATGCAACTACTAGAAAATGCTTTTGTAGAAGAGCTGTTGGTACTGCATTTGACTGCTGGTCATCTCTCTTTGCTGGTGACACACTTCTTGTCCAATGTTCAGGAGATCATTTTTCAATGGTCGAGAAAAGTAGAGGTCAAGATATTGGGAAAATACTGGCTACGTCTGCTTCACTTATGTTTAGGAGACACTCGCCTCTTGCACGTGCACTCAAGTTAAATGCAAATCATGACACAGCCAAAGATATCTGCAAAAGCCGTGGCATGAAAGTCTGCATGATCAAAGGATCAGGTAGTTTCTTAAAATTTGTACGTATTACAACAGGTTTTATTACTCATGCTGGCAATTTCGTTTCCTTGAGGGAATGAATACATGTGATCATACTTCATGTGTAGTTAGCAACATGCGTGCAAAGATATCTAGTTTCATATAGATCCAAGTTTATACTGTAAGTTCATGGCTAGTTTAGTTTTCAATAGCCAGTTCAACATCGTTAAAGTTAACGTCTTTTCTTGGCAGCTTTTCATTGGCATAGATAGCAAGATAAAAAACCGCTGCTCTGCCTCTGCTGCTGCAGCATACTGTTTTAATTAAGAACAAGCTATTCCAAATGTTTATTAGTTTTCCATGCCATTTCCTTACGCTATCTTTTGTCTACTGTGAATTAGTAAACATTTAAGATGAAGTTATTTATCCTGATATAATTCATTATTTATTTCATAGTATTTGGGAAACGTGTTTGTACTGGATCGATCATCTATGATGAACGAAACAGACTAATCATATTTGAAGGGAAAAACTTTCTGTTCGATAACATGAAGATCAATGAGGATGGTAAAATTCAGAACATTCACATCAACTTCTACTTATTCAAATCATTTAGCTTGTGAATTCATCATCCCATGTACATAATGTGCAATTTGCAATCATATTCACGGATTGATGAGTATTTGCTTTAACGAAATTCAATCCAGTCTTTAAACTCTCTCCTACACATACTTCTCATGAAGACAGATGGATGACAATATTGATTTTCATATTGATGCTTGAATAATGCTGCAACTGCAACAACGTTTTCGATCATAATTCAAATAATGCTTCTATTAGATTTTTTACCAAATATATAAAATAGTGCTTCTTAATATACATAAGAATATATTATACATAATATAATACATTCTATTACATTTTATATCATTAGATGTTATCAGCATAAGAAAGATCAGCACGATGGCGTTGCAAAAGTCGTTCAAATCATTGGATTTTTCAAATCAAGGCCTTCATTCTGGTTTTGTGTTGCAACTATTGAAGCACAAAGTTGTATTTATGTGCTTCAACAAAAGAGATTTCAAGAATCTTAGATATCTGCTTGAGGCAATATTTCGTATCAAGCTTCTCGTGTAATTAGTACTTTAGATGAACATTTAGGACATGTAACATTTCATCCTGAACTATCCGTTCGTTCCATGCTATAATGGATTATATTATCCTCAACTGCTTCATTTTAGTACTAGATTATAAACACATTGTGGAGCTTTGGGTAAGAGATTGTGATTTCACCTACAGCAGCCTCTGTTCAATGAGCTTCCTATTCAGCTTTGTTGCAAAAAGGTATTGATTTTAGTTTTAACTATTAGTATATAATGTTCATTAGCAACATCTAATTTGGTCACATTGATGATTCCTTGCTCTCAAATTTCATGGTGTATACTATTTTTTATAAGAATGTGATTTTTATCAGAAAGTAGTGCTCAGCTGCTCAAAAAGTTTTAAAAATTCATTATTGGACTTCTGAGACTTAAGAAGGTTTTTTAGAGTTTGTGTATGTAACATTCGAGTGATCTGTGCACAAAATGTCATGTATCTGAAGTTGAATGTCCTCAAACAGTTTAACATCTGTTATTTGCTAAGATTTATCATCAATTCAATTGTACATGGAGCTTTTTCACTTTCCATTAATGTACATGCGCAAAACATATTAACTGAAGATGTTTTGTGAAGAAAGTCTTAAGAAAGCTTTGATACTGGAATCGTGAAAAGTAAAGAAAGTTTCAGAAATGAGCCAAAAATTACTTTCTTATGAAAAAACGTAGTGTTCTTTACTAATATTTGTTAGTTGTGATGTTATTTTCAGTATAAGCAAAAGTGACTCTTTTGACTGTTTTTGCATGACTTTTATTGTCTCCTTTTTCTGCTTGCATTAATTTCGTGAGGTCACCAAGAAACTTGAAAACGACTTTATAAAAACCACAAAACTATAAAAATTATGTACATCACATCATTTCAAATATCCCGTATTTTCGGGAGACCAGGGAGTTTCGTCCGTCCCCAATGTGCATGAAAATACAAGATAGTTAGTCATAATACAGCAAGATTTAGCATCCTGTTCGTCATCGTGTTTTCTAGACATTTTATTTTTTAACCATGCCAGTTTTTTTTTATAAGAAACTAACTTTCTGCCTTCATCTTGGGTGTTTCTAAATCTTTTACCAAATCCAGCGTAACATATTTCTTGATTGTTTCTTAAATTTTGAAACGTACACTAAAACAGCAAACCGGATGAAACTACAGACACAAGAAATGGAACTCCCATG
This sequence comes from Cassiopea xamachana, assembly GCA_900291935.2. Classification (NCBI taxonomy): domain Eukaryota; kingdom Metazoa; phylum Cnidaria; class Scyphozoa; order Rhizostomeae; family Cassiopeidae; genus Cassiopea; species Cassiopea xamachana. The sequence continues at coordinate 649,382 of OLMO02000001.1, read as the reverse complement.
TTCTGTGAAGCATGTAATGGAAATTATTGCCATTTTGTTGTAATTTGATTATAGAAATGTTGCAGTCAATGGCATTGATTCGGAAATCAATAATATAAATATCGGTATACCCCAAGGATCATGCCTAGGTCCCCTATTATTCATCATTTATATTAACGATCCCACACATGCAATACTCAGCTCTTCTGTTTCCATGAATGCTGATGAAACAAGCTTGTGCTATCAATCGCTAGATATCATTAATAACGATATGGAAGAGCTGGAAATGGTTACTGGGTAACAAATTGCACGAAATGCAATGAAAACTCAGTCAACACTCATTACACTATCCTAACAAGAACCACACACAGATATCTGTACTTAGTCTACTTTAATTTTCTAGTGTTAGATCCAATGGCTCGACTAGGGTAAGCATGCCCAATTTTAGGGGCAAGCCCCAGACCCGCACTTTGCCCATTTTATTCTCCTCCGCTCTGCTTCTGGTCTTATCCTCATCGCTATCATCGAGCTGGGAAGTCATTAGGTAAAATTCACTTGGAGTACAGAATAGTGAAAGACGTTCGTTATTCCGAGATATGGATCTACAATACAGCCTTAGCATGAAGACTGCGCTCAGATGCTTTGATGCCTTTAGAAGTTGATAATTTCGGGTAAAACGTGCTTTGAGCAGGTAAATTTTCAATCTCTATTCTCCCTATTTCCAGTGAGGATTGCATTGCAATGGACCTGGTGAGGAATCTAAATCGTGCTGCTAAAAGTCAAAAAGTAGGAGCGATCAGTCCTTATGATGCTTCTGCTGCCATTGCATTAAAAGAAGGTCACTTCTATCTTTGTGATGCATTGTTTCCACACTGCTGCAAAGATTACAATCAGGCCAATTGCCACTATTTTGCAGCATGATTTTACAGTATAAATGGAGAGACAGCCTCCATGGTACATAAATCCGTAAGATTTCCTGCACCCAGTTACTCTTCAATTTAGTTACTATGACTGTACAAAATGACGATACTGATTTATACGTATTCTTCATGAATGCAAAATTGGTCCAAAATAATTTTCTTCGTTTGTGCTTATCTGTAGAACCGTTTGAAGCAAGTATCTAAATAGGCGCCCTTCCTATTAGCAGTTAATTCGTCGTAAGTAGATGTAGCACTATTAGCTTAAGTGTATAACTATGTATGTGCAGTTCCTATCATGGTCACCTGAAGAAACGATCTACTAAGATTGAAGGGGGCTACCTCAAAAGAATCTTAGTCTGAAAATAAACCAAAATCACACTGCGAGAAAAGCTAAAATAACTTCGAGAAAAGAGTTCATTATCTTCTCAAAAGGGGCTAGCATGCTTCGATGAGAACTATAAAGATATATGGGTGCTCTTCAGGGGTGGTGCAGGTTAAGGATTAGAGGGACTACATAGCCCTCTCATCCTCTACCTGACTATCCCTGAATAACACGCACATATATACAAATAATTGTGATTCGACTTTTAAGGGGTGCAATTGTTGTCAGTCATGAACGTGCCCCCCCTGAATGGAGCCTCCTGGCACGCTGCTGTTGAAGAGAAAAGTAGTGGAACATTGATTACATTGAGTCACACAACGTCCCGTTGGGTCAATCCCAAATTCTCAAGTGTAAGCACCCGCGTCTGTTAAATTTCTGAAAAGAGGGCCAAATTCATCCCAAACCTAGGACAATAGAAACTAGAACAAAGGGGCGCTTTCAAAGAAAATGCAAAAAATCTAAGGAAAGGGCTATTTCAGCATCAACTCAGACGAGGACTAAAAATAGCATGTCTCCGAAAATTTGTTTCTAGATTTGTACAATTTGTACAATTTTGCTCAAGGGGAAAAAGAAGCTTCTTTCTGGCAAATATCGCTGGTTGAGCGATTGTATTGAGAAGTGTAAAGAGATCATCAGTAGTGTTGTAGCTGACAGCGGTGCTGCCTTGCAGTTCCAAGAATCAGAGTTGTCCAGTGCCAAGAACTTTCTTCTCAATTGTTAAATGAATACCATTTCGAGTGGATCAGTTCATAGATATTCCTGTTCGCATATATTATGTATGAAGTAAAACTATTTCCCTAAAGATTGCTGCATAGCAAATAAGAGTTATTTGACTATCTTGGAAATTGGCTTCTTGGAAAGTAGTATGCACTCGCTCGTATTCAAGCCAGTGGAAGTTGACTTACCCTTAAGGTGTAATATTTGTGGGTACATTAATTGACCTGAGTAACAAGCCCCTAGTGGTGTTTCATACCCCTGAACTCCATTGTTGGTATTAAGAAACCAACTTTGCAATCTAAATTATTTGTAAAAATAGCACAGTTTTGTAACTGTACGGTCAATTGCAAGGGACAACCTTTACAAGTAAAGTATGAGATAAACAGTCAGGATTAAAATGTTTGCTTTGTATCAGTAGTTGGTTAGTGAACTAGGAACTAAAATCCAGAAATTACAGTCCATCTTTGCAATAATTATTAATGGATCTTATTTGTATGCATAACACTTATCTAATATATTATATTCAGTAAAATTTTGTATGAGATGGAAAAATAGAGCTGAATCTTTATTTCCTATATCGTGTCCACTACCATCTCCTTCAATTTCACGTACTGCATGCAGTGTTTATTTATAAGATATTTCAAGCACTTATTTATGTGTCAACTGTTCATTAATCCAATTATTATACGTTATTAGATTTAAAAAGTCCTTATGAGACAGGGAATTGGGCTGCATTTATGTCAAGTGACTTTGATAATGAAAAAGCATATAATACCACATTCTAGGCTACAGCAAACGTTAGGTAATATGCTGGAGAGAGCCTGTGGAGCATGAAGTTATTAATTTGTCGATCTTTTTCCAACCCACCGGACCTCATTAGAACCCCTGTTTATCAATTTTAAGGACATTGACTGTCTTACAAACACCTCATTTCATTTCTTTTCTTTGTTGCTACTTTTCACACCCATTATTCAAAGCAAAATAGAGTGCTTCTGCATAAATTTTAGATCCATGCATTATAGCAATCTGTTTTTGTTCTTTCTATCGTTTTATAATCATTTTGACATGTCTCTTGTCTAAGAGTTCTGTGTCTGTAAAACTGGACCCCCATTTGGCGAATTCTTTGATTATTGTTCGTGTATTATAGACTGTCATTTTTCCGTAGCAAATCCTGGACTTCCTTTTATGTTTCTGATAGCCACATGTCTTTGTGAGCTTGTTACCATGGAGATAGGATATATTGATTCTTGGAATGAATATTTGTTGCACTCCGATTGAATATATATATTTCAACATCGGATTGAATACATATTTCAACATTGAATTTAATATATATTAGGACTGATATTCACCATGAGTTCGCAAAATGTTGATCGCAAAATGTCATGCTCGCGCCAGAAATTGGTGAATGGAAATTAGCCTTTAAATTAGAGGTAGAGTCAATTATTTCAACAGATTAACTTCTTTTAGACAGATAGGCGTAAATCAATCAAGTAAATTTCTTCTAAAGCCATAGTGTTCTAATTTGGTTAGTAGAATATCATAGTATTAATAGTGATGGCAAATACGGTAGCTAATGGGATTTAAGCGGTAAGGTAAATAGGAATTAGGTTTTGGCAATCATTACCAAAAGAAGTAAAATAGTCTTGACACTTGCAAATGTTTAAGAAGCGTATAAAAAATTGGAAAAATTGGTGAAACAGTAGGAGGCACCGGTTTCTAAGTTCATGATTGGTTTTCAAAACGTGCAAAACAATGACGTTCAAGCATAAAGAAATGCTATTAAGAGAGCTCTTTGGAGAGGGGGAAGGACTGTAAGGAGGCAGAGTCCGTCCCAGTACCCAGAGTTACGATAAATCTGGGCAACTGGGTGGGGCTAAAATTTGAAAGTTCTTCAACAGTTTAGTACCCCTTCTATTTTAGTCGAAAATCTTTCATACTCCATTCATGAATAAGTGCAAAGTCTCAATACAATTTTAAAACAAATTTCCAAGAAATTTTTCATGATCACTATTGTCCGTTCATGACCACATGTCATTCTTTTGTACACATTTGTTCAGGGTACAAATTCAGTGTGGTAGCAAACTGTTTTACAATCTAATATTCAATGAAAAGAAGATAAAAGTGCACTTAAAATATTATTCAATTTACAAAAAGTCTATGAAATACTACAAGAAACGACGATCATGATTTAGAACGAAAAAAAAGCAAAAACTGATATGACGTATCTAAATAAATGATTTTAGGGAAGAGACCCCTTTTTATCATTATTGAAGTGGTTGAAAATCTTGTAACCACGATTCAAATAAAATGTCTGACCATTACACCTTGTTCTCAATTTAAGTTGGAGATCAATTTGGGTATTCCTGTAATAATTGATTTTTGTACCCAATAGGAAAGCTGATCTTCTATTCTGGAAACCAAACATGTAACTAGAGGAATTGTTCTGGAAGGGCAAGGCCTACCTGTACAATCAACCCAGAGGGGATCACTTTTTGAGTACCTTGGACTATGGAACTTTAGATCTGTCCTTCCCACCCACAAATCAACATTGTTTGGAGGGAGGGGGAGAGGGAGGTGAAAATTCGAAGGTTTGCCAGAGTTACTAAAATAGCTATTTCCAACTAATTTTGGCGCAAAAGCCTTACTTTGCTATGTACATCTCCAGGTTAATAATTCTGTTTGAGGGAAAAAGCATTTAAAATGTTTCATTTGGGAGAAATTGGCACTGTGTCCCCCTACAGGTACGACGTACGTGCTGCCCGTACCTGCTGGAGACGCATGACAAGCAAGCACCGCCGATTTTCCGTTTTGCTGTCGTATGGAAAAGCGTGAATAAGTAGCAATTCTTGTGCTTAACTTTGTACTTTATGAGTGTTTGATACAAAAAGACGGAGAGAAACTATTTGTGGTTTGCAACAAATAACAATTGTACCAAAAGAAAGTAATGCATTGCTTCCGATGCATAAAACCATTGTATTGCTGCACAAAGTGGCTATCGGAGCACTTATCAAAAATCTTAGGATTTGCCGATGAAACTGTCCTATGCTACTGATATTGCCGAAAGCATTCTGCACACCTATGTTGGTATATCACATAAGTTAAGACAGGCTGAAATTTGTGTCTACAAGTTGAAAAACTTCCCCCTAAACACATACGATATGCCGATAAGACGCATGATTTGCTGAAAGAACTTTTTCCAGGGGGCCGTGACGCCTTCACGCCCTCCTTTCGAGATAGTGTAGGGTTCATGATGGGAACCCCTGATGCCAAACAGCAGGAGAAAATTAGAGAGGCACCACGAAGTGACACTTAATTAAAAAATTGACTGCTTTGGCTAATTGACAACTATCAATCTTTTCTGTTTTATGTATCTGTCGTTTCTGTTTTAGTAGTTAGTTGTTGTTGGTAGTCATCGTTTACAGTAATAAATTCACTTGCGTCCTGATCTAAAAGTGTTCTTAAGTAAAGCATGAGTAAGAGAACCGAACCCGCAAAACATGGGACAGTCTTGGCCCATGTAGAAACACAAGTTACAATAGCCCTGTTTAGAACGTCTTTATTACTTGCTTTGATTTTGCATTTGACTTCGCTTTTAGCAGATACTCTCTTTTTCAAAAGAATGCATAACATTTTTCCGAGCCTCAATATTCTTAAATTGTTCTGAATTTGTGCCTTGAAAGTTTTTAAATTATTCTTCAATGCCGAATGTGTAGCTTGGCCTAACGATTTAAGGAATATATTCCAATCTTTGCTGATGTTTTATTACATCATAAAACTAAGCAAGAGTTTATATTTTGTATCGATAATGCAAAAGTACATGCGACAACAGTATTGTAGCTAGTATATAAAATATTCTTATACCCTCATGAAGCTTAAGTCTCGTTTTATTCTTAATTTTCAGTGATCTTAGGTCTGAATATTCTTGTAAACTTTATTCTTATAAGAAAGGGTGTATGCAAGGAAAACTTCAAAATACGAAAAAGTGCGTTTATTGAAAAGGACATTTACTAACTTCGCCTCCGTATGTAACATTTCGCAGCGGCGGATTTATTGTTATCAACAAAGTGGCAGAACGAACCCTTGATGATACCTGTTAGCTATGAAGAGCTTCCAGACATTACTTTCTTTCTTATTCTAAAAATACAAACATGGCTAAATATTGAAAGGCTAAGAAAACTATGACAAACTGAAAGAAAATGCTCTTAGAACCAAACGAGCTGTTATGACTTACACATGTGCGATGGACTTTTATTGCCTTATCTCATATGGAAGGAGAAAATTTCTCAAAACGTCTGATTAAAAATACTGGTAATTTTCTTTGCGCTAAAATAAAGTTTTCATATCAATATTTAGCGCAAAAATTAGTCTTTAAGCTTCGATGTCTGTACTTTTTGAGATGATGTACAAGACAAGTACAATACAGTATTCCAGATATTACTGCATACCCTCAATTGCCATATGAAACTTATCTTTGGTCGTTACTGCCAATTGCGTGGAGGCTAAGTCTGATAATTATGTGATTGCGCATATGTTCACGCATAGTACATTCCTATTTGCAAGGATACAAAATGGCGTCCAGCAAAAAGTTGCAGCGATTGACAAAGCTTATTGCTAGCCTTGAGATAGGGATGAGTGCCTCTAATAGCAGAAAGGAACCAAAAGATACTGAGATGAACCAAGAGGAAACTCGATTATAAATATTATCCTACAGAGATTATTGAAATAGATGGACCAGGCAAACAAGTTAAGTACGACGAGTGGAGGAATCTAACTGAAGATGATTGATCAGAATTCTCTATTGTTAAACTTCAATGGCTAATTTTACCTGCCTGCAAGAGCAACTTTCAAAGACAAATCTTTACAGTTTTGTGTACAGATGAAGCTACAAATTCATTGGGGGCTTCCAGGAAGCCAGGGTGGATTGCCCTGAAGTAAGATTTGAACGCACCATTAAACGCCACATGCTGTAAGACAAGTTGGAAGAAATTATGACTTTTTTGCGTTTCTTGGTAAAATATGGTTTTTTCTAGTAAGAAAGAGGTGTGGTGACTTCAATATGTTGTTGCAGGAACATCTAGTTTTTGGTTGCAATTAAGGCCATAAGTAAATGACTTTGTTAATGTTGGTCATTGATTTTTGCCATACAAATTTGAGCAGGATGCATAATATTGGAAGCCATGATACCTATACTATGGACATGTGACACATTGTTTATCTATTGTATTGTTATATCTATTGTTGTGTTGCTGGTTCCGGTCTTATGACTACCTCATGTTTGAGATTCTGTTCTGTTACGTTTTACTACTATTCATTGATTGCTGCATGCTATGAGTTTTGTTATTTTACTACGATCGTTGTGGCTCTTTTTTGTCTAAGTTCTAACACATAAATGGTTATCAGCATTATCAGATCAGTTGGAAATGCTGGGCATTTTCCTAAATGAGTTCTAAAAAACTGATGCTAAGGGCTTTTTTTGCTTCCAAATATTGTATTCTGTTTTTTTACAAAATCATTTGCTGTATTGCTTCTGAATCTCTATGATTTGAGGACTGAAAGTAGTCTTTTGATGCTGGGTCATTATATTTCTCAAGACCCTGCTGATTGAAATATGATATATTTTTGTATTGTATCCTAAAAACTGAGGTACATGACAATGAAATGCATGCATGCATGGTGTTACATCTCTTGTTTGATATATCTTTAAAAAGCCTCTGATCCATTCTTTGACTTTTCCTGAAATGTATGAAGAACCTCAATGGGTGGGACTGTTCATTTCATTCTGAAATACAAACCCAGGAACCAAATGAAAATACTTTGTAAAAGTGCTGCATCTTTAAAGCCAGGAAGTAAATCTTTTACACTAACAGTCTTAAAAATAAGTAATTTCTCAGGCCCTATTAAAGTGTGGCACAGAAGTTTTTTGTTTCCTTACTAATATCAAAAGTAAAAAGAATGTTAGGTGAATTTAAGTACTTCAAGAAACAGTCCATGTGCTTGTGCTTAGCAATGTCAAAAGCAACTCTCTTATCAATAGCATCTGCAAGTGCCAAAATATGGTTTTCTAATGGTACATCCAATATATGAAGGAATGGGTGCAATGTGTCTATTATTACATGGTCCACTGGAATGAATTCAAAAAGAGGTACATGCTGGCAATAATTTTTCCTGCTTATAGAGTCTTTCTTTATAGAATCAATCATCCTTGATAGTGTTGTTTACTTGTCATTTAGAGGCCATTCCCTGGAGACACCATGTCTTAGTACTCTGGGACAAAGACACCAAATGCAAGCAATATTTTGATTTGTGGGTCCTATGCCACCAACTGTAGCAAGAAATTTCCAGTCACCACCTAAGAAAAATTCTAACTTAAAACTAGCTCCTGCATACGTAATTGTTTTAAGAGTAGCCATTTCCTCTTGTAAATCTTTCAAGGAATCTTTTATCCCTTCGTAATTGTCTTTTGTTTTAATTATAGCTAGGACATAGTTTCCCTTCTCCGTCACTGCTATTTCTCCTTCATTAATAATGCAATAAGATGTATTAAGTAGTTGTAGATGTTTACCAATTCTTGTTCCATCTCCCGTGAGTTTAATTTTCAAGATATTTCCAGAGACAAGCCTCTCCCTTGAAAGATGCTCAAACCTGCATCAATAAACTTTCTTTGAACTCAATTCGAACACCATCAGCACATCCAGGTATAGGATATACTCCCCACTGCTTGTTCAAAGATTTAAGGCGATTATTCAAAGTGTAGTAGGAAGGAAGTTCACTAGAAAACATAAAAACCTCACATCAAGCTTTATTTGATATGCTAAACTTATCCTTGATGTACAAAAGTAGCAATACATCAAGTATATCAACCTGCTCTTCAGTTAATGCACTCTTGTGCAAATGAAGGAGAGAATTCTTCCTCAGTAATAAGGCTCAAAGTGTCAAATGATTCACCAACTGGATCATAAAACATCACTTTATAGGGGACAAGTTCATAAAGCCCCATAAAATTAAGGGCTGATTGACAGTTATCTCTCAGCTCTCCTTTTATTCCGAATTTACTTCTCTCTAAATAATCAGCATAAGCAATATTCTTTCTCTTACATATGTTAATTTGTCTCTGCTGCTGAATCAATTTTTGCACTATTCCTTTGACCTTCAGTTTCCAGAAATTGGCAACAGACTGGGCTTTTTCAAGATCCCTTTCCAGTTTTATTGTTTAGAGGCAGATGTGCTTAGTTGATCTTGAAGTTTGCAATTTTCTTTAGGAAGTCTTTTGTTAATCTCTGCAAGTTATCTTGCATGTTTCAGAGATATATATCTTAAATCTATATGGTTCAGAATGATTCAAACATTCCAAAGCTGCCCTATGTGGTCTTCCTCCACTCTTTTTGGCTTTACGCCCTTTTAAAAGCAAACTTTGGAGTTTTGTGTGAAAACAAAAAAGGATTCTTTGGTTTAAAACAAGGTCTTCTATGGCAGCCTCTTTCAATACCACAACAACTATTTCTTTTAGAAGTGAGTTGCTAATTTGGTTCCCATTTCCTTCCTTTGCAATAGCAATATTGAGCATTAATTGCCTAAAGGAGAAACTGACCATTTTAAATATTACAAAGGTCTTGTTAAAATCTTCTAGAGTTAACATAGGCTAGAAAAACATAAGTGGAAACAAAAAATTGTTGAAATGTTATTACTGTAGTTATGTTGTTGTTTTTGAGAATTACTACCTATTTATACAGCATGTCATGAGCAGACTTCCTACTCCAATAACTACTGGATGCTATATTAGAAGACACAGCACAGAGGGAGAGCAATGTGCATCTTCCTCTTTTTAAGACTTCATAAATCTAAATGCCCCTTTATAGCTTAGAAAGTTGCAATTTTGTCAGAGAGCAGTAGTATTGCTAAGATTGCATCTTTAGAGAAGCAAAATAGCTTTGGGGTGGGGATGAGGATGGTATGCTTTTGGAGTATAAAGAAAGGATACATGAGGAGTAAACAACTGGAGTGACTCCCTGTCAGGAAGTGGGGAGTAGCCTTGGGTCATATAAAGCCAAATAAAGTAGAAAGGGGCTACTCATAGCCAGTGTTGAAGTTGAAGTAACAGCTTCTATAAAGTTCACAAGAAGATAGTTGGGGTTCAGGGAGTTTTGCCCCCTCAAAATTTATACATTGCACCCTTTAAATATCAAGGAAAAGTGCTTTTTGAGTAGGGTCTTTTAGGGAAAAATGGGTAACCCAGGGTAGAATGTATATCTGACTATTTTGCTAACTTGGTGCTTCAAGCATTGTGCACCATGACTCTACTCAAGAAGGGCTTTTTGTTTCCTATTAAGTCAACAAAGGCTTTACTTCACTTTTCCAAAGTGCTGTAAGTGCTATGGTCACAAAACAGTCAGTTACCAAATTTACCCCAAATTACCAATTTTACCCCCAACAGACCCTATACTGAAACATGCATATAATGTACCCCACTGCTGCCTCTATCTATAAAGCTTATAGATAGAAACAGCATTGAAGTACATTATGTGCAAGTGAGAGCTTCCTCCTCGGAGCTACAGATGTCTTCGTAGATTGGAGAATGTTTTGGTCACAAAATGTTTCATCATTGTGTTGCTCATAGCTCCATAGCTATGTAAATGTGACAACCAAGTCTGCAAACCGAGTGCCTCACCACAATAACGATTGCTTACTCTTTCTGTGCCAGATAACAAAGTATTCGGGTACGAAAGCAGTTATCCTAAGACTACCTGAAAACGCTAAATACTTACTGATTTACCTCCCGAATTACACATGGACCATCAGGTAAATGTTGCGATTTACTACTTTCTACATCTCCCTCCCCTACGAACACCTTGTTCGTTCCGAAAACAACTGAATCACTCCCGCAAGCTCTTTGACACTATGCAGATTCGGACGATAAGAGCATGGTCGACAATAAAAAGCCAAAAAAGACGGTACTTTTATGAACACAATCCTATCAAGCTACAATCACTCACAAAAATTGTGAGACTGCTCTCCTCTCCCTCTTCAACGCAATGGCAAAATTGCATTTAATGCGTGGTGCCGAG
>OLMO02000001.1:621795-632560 GCA_900291935.2 Cassiopea xamachana | reverse complement strand
TCGAACCACCAGAAGCTCTACCTATTCATACCCTTTCCAAGTTACACTACCTAATCCACGAACTCTATCTCACAAATCATCTTTCATTCCTAGAACTTCTCAACTGTGGAACTCATTTTCACCCACTACTTTCCCTGAACCCAACAATTTGTCATCTTTTAAATCTAACATCAACAAACATAATCTTGTCTCCCTTTCTACTTAACTTCCCCTTGTTTTCTGAGTTTTTCCTTTGTCGGGGTTTTGTTATAGGCTCTATGGCTTTTCCCCGACAGTACTTACTAAAAAAATAAGTAATTATGAGTCAACTTTGCAGCAGTGTTTTTAGTGTTGACTTTGTTTTGATTGATACAAATATAGTGGAGTACAACGTGTAGAAATAGTCTTGCTGGATTTTTATAGCACCAAGCAACTGCCTGTATGTCTACATCAACTTTCACATCTTTTTCCATGATGTTAAGAGAGAGACTGATATTGCAAAATGATGAAACTTCATCAGAAGATGTTATCACAAGCTCTGTAGTCCACTAAGAATTCTAATTGCATTTTTTACTGAAAGATAGGTGATAGAAGATACCCCCTATGTTAGCTGATTTGAGAATATTGGATCAAGCGAGATAATATCACAGTTTTCTTTGATCTTCTATTAAATATTGCATTATATTTTCTTATCTTTCCTTGTGCTTACGGTTGGCTCACAGTTGAATCACTGCTTAGTTTACTTTCATGTATTCTATTTTACACACATTCTTCTTTACACATTATGCCACTTCAGAGGTATTATTCCTGTTCATTTCATCATTCAATTTGAAGTAAGAATCTTAGCTGAGACCTGAGTTGTGTGTTGGAATATGCTGATAGGTTTCAGTATTAGAGTCTATTTAATCTGTTTTATCACTTTTTGTGTTTTATGTATTGTTATCCACATGAGTATCTTCTACAACTTGAATTTGTAAAGTTGAGATGGATATGCTTCTCTTGGAAGCGATGTGAAATGAAAAATATAAAGATGCAGCTTTTTAGCTAGATGACTTATAGCTAGCTAGCTAGTTGACAATGATTCCTTCAGCACACAGTAAAGTAAGCTGTTGCAGTAAATGAGGTTGAGTACATTATACATAATCTGTCATGGCTATAGAGGTACTGCAATGAAACTGCTTAGAACACTGTTTGCAAGTATGCATCACAATACAATGAATGGACTAATGCTAACCTTTGAGGATTTGATGAGTGAAATCAAGATTTTGCTGAGGTATATTCAGTCAAATAAACATCCTTCTTGATTTCCTTTTTCAGATCTCTTCTTAGTGTAGGAAAGCGAGTATGAATATAGCTCAACAAAATATTCATAGTTTCTATTTCAAATATCTCCCCCCCTTTACTGCAACAAAAAATTTTCCAACCCACCCATTTGTCCCAACCCCTCAATTATTCAGTTCCGGAGAGTAGTAGAAAATACTTAATTTACTCCACAAAGCTCATACTTACACAAGTCATAGAAAGAAAGGTATGGAGGTTTTTCCAGCAATTGCACACCATGTATAGAAAATCGTGTAATAGCACTGCTTAGATACAATACTCGCCAAAAGTCCTGGGACATTTTGTATATTTCTAATCTGGACGGAGCATGCACCCCTCCTCCATTTAAACAATGTTGGTTACTGGGAGAAGTACATGCGGTAACGGAAAAATTCTTCGTGCACAATAACGTCAAGTGTCTCAGGAACATACCAACATTGTTCTAGGGGGAAGGGGGTGCATCAAGGCGCGATGGTTGAAATGCTGAAAAAGCTATAGGCTTTCGTAATTTTTTGGAAATGTCCTTGGGACTTTTGGCAAGTATTGTCTGATATTAAATTCGAAGGATGTAAGATATTGAGCTAAAATCAAAGAGGAGCTCGGGGTTTTCGGGGGCGCTAATTACGATGGTGAAAAATTTTTCACAATTGAACCCTGTGCCGTCATATTGACGTAATGACGAAGATCGACATATATATATATATATATATATATATATATATATATATATATATATATATATATATATATATATATATATATATATATATATCGAAGTTATTGCCTTCACATAGCACAACGCATGACGAGCTTGAGTGTGCTCGAACACAAGCATGTAGGCAACAATAACAACAACAACAACTAATATGAAGGAGAACTAGAGGACACTTAACGATTTAAAATCAGGCCAAAACCAAGCTAATACAGCCATTTGTCTTCAACAAGGAGAAAGAGCGAGTACAGCAAAAGATGTACCGGATTTTTGTATATACTTCAATGATTTTTTATGAATTTATTGATATAGGTAAAGCGAAATATAATGGAGCACTGCACACTTTACCAGCTTTTGACACTAAAGAATCATATGACCCTATCTCTTTTCATAGTTTACACTGTAAAGTGTCAGTATTTTACTATTCCCGATATTTCAATGCATTTTAGTTACGGTACTGGTATACACAAAGTGTTTACATCTTTTACACACTTTTCATGAATACAATACACAATTTATGCTGAATTACAGAGCATTTAAACTCATTTATGAGGCGTAAAGTGTCCAAGATGTAGCGTGTATGACGAAAACACACAACAGCAGCAGTCTGTTGTTTTAAAGCTGTAAACAATGAAGTACAATGCAGGTACAAAATAGATACAGAGCGAGGATGGGGCAAGTATCAGTCAACGTCTAGTAGAAGTCTCGGAAAATAGCAACCACATGGTGTGACTGTTTTTTGAGACGCGATAGGAATCTGATGGAAGAAGTGAAACTTTCTCCATCTTACATCCATAATATCTCTCTCTCTCTCTCTCTCTCTCTCTCTCTCTCATCAATAGTGAAGTTTGCTTACTGTGTGATAACGGAAATACTGCTGATGTTTCACCAGAAATATGCCAATCAATGCATGACGATTATTTCAATGCGTCTTTTTCTTGTAAACAATTTGGGGTTACATGCCCCGCCAGTTAAAATATTTTTTATACGGTGTTAAATATAATGTCTCTTTTATGCAACAATACCAACAATTGATACATAAAAATATCATAAAAAGGTCAATGCCACGTAGATAGCACTCGAGTACACAATTAATTGGTTAATAACGGCATCTAAGAACTCAGTGTAAAAATAATAAGAGTTTATGTCATAGTTTCTGTCGTAGCCTCGTTTCAAATTTTTCACAACTTCCAAGTGTAGCCAGTATATAGTTGCCTTTTAGGAGATATGTTATTCCATAGTTATTGATAAATTTTGAACACATGTTTCGTGATACACATGTTGCTGATTGCATTGTTTTCAGACAATGAAAATTACTTTTTAGCCCAACTTTAGGCAGGTACTCAAGCAGAGAGATACAGAACTGGAGCCCAACCCAGAATGACTTCATAGAGACGATTTACACGATTTTAAACATTACCATCTTGTTCAGCACTATCGATTACCCCATGTTCGACAAACGCATTGCAAGTATAACGTTAATAGAAAATTTTCAATACCAGACAATACTCGCCAAAAGTCCTGGGACACTTTGTATATTTTTAATCTGGACGGAGAATTCACCCCCACCTCCCCCTAAACAATGTTGTTTTAGGGGGAAGGGGGTGCATCAAGGCGCGATGGTTAAAAAGTTGAGAAAGCTATAGGTTTTCGTAATTTTTTGGAAATTTCCCACGGACTTTTTGATTGATTTGACAAAATGAAGTAGTCTAGTTATCCATGAAAGGTTTTGCCTAGCAAGTCCTTGATTTTCACTCATCTGATATTGAAAATCTGATATTGAAAATGTGATTGTTGAGTTGGTTCAATTATTAGTTGTTATGTGGATTTTACTTAGGCCTGTTGGCTAAGCTATACTCGTCATGCTTGTTAAGAATAAACAAATGGTAGAGCTCACTGTGAGAACAAACATCATGCTTCCAGTGAGCTGCGGAAATTAGATATTGTTTGGTGCTATCTGTTTTTCTAGCACAGTATGTGATTTGCAAGGTTGTACGTCTTTAGATTCAAGAGAACTGAAGATAGAAATTTAATGCTCACATAATATGTTTTGTATATTATATAGTCAAACAAAATTTTGGAATATCAGGATCTGAAACTTTTGAATGTTCATTTTTGTATGAGGTATAATTCTGTCCATTTAGTAAGCAAAGCATAGTGTTTGCCAATTGATTTTTATTTTTGAGTTTTAAATAATCAGGGTGGGTGGAATAAATGGGGGGGTTGGGAAGTGTCCTTGTGATTATTAAATGGTGTAGGTTAAACGGGGTGAACAAAAGGGATGGGTGGAACTTTTTGTTTTGCTTATTATTTCAAAGAATCTTAGAAAGCAAGCCAAAAGAATCCTTTAAGCTGTATGCCTTACTTTGTAGTTAGAAATTTATTGAATGCTCAGCGGAATCTGCTAATTTTAGATGTAGATACAAGCTATTTCACAATTATATTAAACTTAAGTAAGTAAGAAAGAATTATGTCTTGCTGAAGTTGTGGCTGGGGTGGGTGTATACATGAGCATAAACATCCCCAGTCAAAGCTTCTGTCAGCAAATCATGGTCAGCACCCCACACCCTCCCCCATTGGTACAGGTCTTTGGTTATTCTTATTGTGTGAATCATTTATGAGGTTACAAGAAGCATCTGATACTCCACAACGTTGCATGTTTTACAGATATTGTTGTCTGTTTTACATTTTTTGCTTCAAATTTGAAAAAGTATGAGATAAAATGCACCAAGCTAGACAATGAACTGTCTGACATTAATGTTTGCACCATTGGAGAAGAGAACTTGACAATTTCCTGCCATTTAGTTTTTGAGAAAGATGGAATATCCATCAAGTAAAAACTAGAGTCCAATGTAGGTAGCTTCTGCCAGTTCATTTCCTTCTGCCATATTGACAGCTATATCTGTACTTTAGCATTACCCAGAACTGTTTGTTTTCCGTGATTTTTTTTTATATAGTTTTATGACTTTGCAGAGAATGATTTCGTAGTCAAGTTATAATTAAGGAAAGATGGGAATGCATTGTATCCTTGTGGACGTTTGCCATACAAATAGAGCCAGTTTTAGTCAACCCCCAGGCTGCTGATCGGTACCGGTCCGTGGACCAATTGGTACCGGGCAATAAAATAAATAATTATGCTGCTGGTCACGTAAATCACGGTGACTGAACTTAGCACTCTAATGAAAATATGCACTCCATGAACTTTACTTAAAGATGTGAACTTTTTACACCCCCTTTCCAGGGCTGCAGTAATATTAGCCACCGTTAAGCGGTCCGCGGCGATAAAAGGGTTTGGGATTACTGCCCTGAACAGTTCCTCGAGTTCCTTTTTAAGTGATCATCTTTCATATCTATGTTTTGGATGCAAATTGTCAGATTGCTGCTATATTAGGATGGAATGTGTTCCAACTTGGATCATCTTTATCAACTTGCAATACTGGGAAGGATAAAGACCTGCATATTCCAAAAGTAAACTTGAATTTTCCAAGAAAGGATTTCAAAACGCTGGCATTAGGGCCTGAAATGATATATCAAACAACATAAGAAAACTATCATCGCCAAGTCTATTTAGAAGTCATCTAAGAAGACATTTGATGAGCAATGAAAACTAATTTGTGCCCCCCATCAAAAGATGAGTCCCTGTAAGAGTGGCTGTGCTTCTTTGTTATTTTAATTTTGGTTAATTGTAAGTATTAAGTTTAATGATTGTATGTATTGCTCAAGGGATATCGTTATAAAAGAATTATTTACAGGTAATTATGAAATCAGCAGTGTGCAGATAATAGCATTTCTTTAAGATTTGCCTGATTATCTGGATTTTTTTGATCAGCTGAGTCTGATTTAGAAAATCAAGAATGCCTTTAGAGTTAGTGAACTAAGAATAATCTTTCCATTGCCTCTCTACCATAGTGGCTGAAAGTGATCCAGGTGCAAACTTTAACACAAAAAGCATGAGCCTTCGCATGCAAAAGAAAATAGCCAGTAAAATGTCGACGAAGAGGGTGGCGAAGAAGCTTGTCGATGATACAACTGCAGAGCTTTTAGATCATTTGCACATACTGGCGAAGAAGGAGTATCCCAGCAAGGAAGAGGCGAAGAAGCTCGTCAAGAATATCATCAAAATCGTCGTGAAGATAGGAATTCTACGTAGTAACGACCAATTCAATGCACAGGAGGTGAAATTGATAAAGCAGTTCAGGAAGGAGTTCCATAATGTGATAAAGACAGCCATTGGCTTCCATGAAGGAAAAGTCCCTTTTGACAGAGATTTCCTCATCAGTCAAATCCAGAATTTAGAAAATATGCTCGTGAACATTGTTGAGAGACATTTGCAAGACAAGTCGCAAAAGCGCATCACATTTATTTTCAAGTTTTTCAAAAGCAGAGATTTCCTTGATAAGTTGTTTTTATCGGATGGCGAATATAAAGGCGAAATGGAAAACATTACCACACTACTAAATAAACTGATTGAAGAAGGAAATATCTAAGCAGCTCAACATTGAATTGTTTAGGCCCATTTTTGATTACGTAGGATTCGGAAATGTGTATTAGTTTGCTGATTGGCACTCATTCATTTAACGATAATTGTATGTTTCTAGCCATTATATCTTTTATGTAATTGATTTCGGTACAGGAAAGTGACTCCACGGCCCTTTTTATCGATTTATTTTTATTTTGTCGAAATTTTTTGATAAACATTTCTCCTAGAGCAGTCGTATTCTTGCTACGCTTGTACGGTTGGGTGTAAAGAAGTGTCAGGGTTGTTCATTGCTGGATTAGAGAAACTATTGTAGCTGTTGCAAGTTCCAGAATACCTAGATTTTTATTTTAGTTTCCAGTGGAGTCTCCACTTATCGCTTTATCTTCCAACTCTTACAAATTGAACATTCAATACAAAATTTTTCCGTGATGACAACATTTTCTGAGAGATCCGCTAGCAGCACGGGCTGCACAAATTCGTTGTACACCAACTTTTAAGAATAGTGAGTTTCCGATTCACAACGTGACGGTGACGAGAACGTCTGCGAGGACTGGAACTAGCGCAACCAGCAATATGTGCATACTCCCGTGATTGCTTTTAGTCGTTCTAGAACGTGCACTGTGTTATGCTGTACCCCTGTTGTTGTTCTATTGTCTTTATTGTTTATATTGTTTTCTTTACGCCTAATTGATTTCTCACACGTGTATTGTATTCGAAAATTTTGGTTGATTCATAAAAGGTTATGTTGAAAGTTACTTAAACGTTTTCTCTCTCTTTGCGATTCTCTAACACGATATAACACACTGCAAAATTCACAGTCCTGAACGGAACGTCAACTTTGAGAAGGTATGAATAAACCATATCCAACTTAATTGACGTGTTTATATCTTTTTCGTTAAATAATATCTTTGATTAACTTAACTGAGAAGTGACAGATAAATTGAACTCGGTTGTTATTTAATTTTGGTACTATCAAATCCAACACCTTCGGGCAAGAGATGGCCTCGCGGATTAATGAGAAGGACAATGACACTCAGTCAGTGTTTGTGGTTATTATGCTCCATAACAGCTATATTAAAACTTTTTGATTACCCAAAGAGAAGAAAAATATTCATTAGCTTATATCATAAACTATATGACCTATCTTGTTGTTCCCAATACCTCTTTTCAGTTGAATGAAGGTTCCATCAATTTAGCTTTTACATTATATGTAAATGAATTATATTTTTTTGTATCAAGGTCTAGATTAATAGCTTTAACATGAAATGAATATGATGAGTTCCTCATCATCGATATCGCCATCATCATGCAGCATGTATAAGAAATCCTCCATTTTCAGTGTTTGATTTTTGGCGCCAATTCAAGGTTGTAGTCATCAATCGGAAAGGCAAAATGTTGGTTGACACACCGAGTTCAGGAACGGCTGGTTCCAGGCCTCGCTGAGGTTCCCGTCGTCGTTCCTTCCTCTTTCGGAAACTCACTAGTATCTTAGTCAGCCAACTGCGAAAATAATGGAAAAATATATAGGTATCCACCTCGTCGTGAGACACATTGAGGTCTGAGATCATGGGGTCTTGCCCCAGAAAGTATTTTAAAATCACTCTCTCTCTTGACTATCTGAAAACGCCCCTTTGCTTAGCATGAAAGTATATTTATAACATTAATCTTCAATCTGGGATGGAAAATATGATCACACCTTTCATTCTGTGTTTCACGAATTTGAAAAGCTCAAACCCCTAGAGAGTCTACTCAGACAAATGCAAGAGTGATGGGGAAAATATAGCGAACCAAAATCTTATACCCCCAGAAGGCTGTGCCCCGTGCCCCCTGCCTCCTAGTTTTTAGCTGAAGCATGCCTTTCTGATATCAACTTGTGAAGAAAACTGCTGGCGTGTGTATGTGGTACGAAAGGAAAAGCTGCACATCAAAGTATTTCCTAAATGTGCCTGCACTTGAATGTGCAGAGATTGATAGACCTCATGAATAGCGTAAATTAACCTCTGCCTTGTAGCCAATGCAAATTCAGTTCCCTCCTCTAGCAACTCTAGCCAGGGTATGTTTTAACAATTTTCAGTGGTAAGGCAAAAAAACTAAAGAGGGCCCATTGTTTTCATAGAAACACTAAATTAGACGAACATGCAGTTTGATTCAGATGCAGGATTTACAGGAGTCTAATAGGAACAGCCAGGGACACCTGCACATCAAAGTGGCAAGGAGGCAAGATGCATCCAAAGGGTACTAGAGATATAATTTTGATGCCCTACCATTTATCTGTCTCTTTCGTCATAATGAATTATTCAAGGGTGCATGAACTGCTCTTAGACTCCGAATAAGTAGGGGTTCTAATAATCAGGGGTGTGGAAAATTCCTCAAGATGAAATAAGTGGGGGGTCGGGAGTTTGGTCCAGCTGTGTAACAACCACGAATAGTGCCGCACGAATAGTTACAAACAGCTCTTACGATGCATCATCTCTACCTTTGATTCAAATCCTAGAGTGGTTAACTATAAAAGAAATGATTGTATTTGAAACTGCAACTACAGTTTACAAATCTCTCCATGGATAAGCTCCTGATTATATGCAGCTAATGTTTACAAAATTGCCAGAAAATGGTTCACGGTCTCTCCGTAATGCCTACACGGATCTTCGAATACCTCGCTTAGCCACCTCTTACGGGCAACGCAGCTTCTCATATCGAAGTGTGAAGGTGTGGAGTAAACTAAGCACTGAAATAAAAAATGCCTCTTCACTGGCTACTTTCCAAAATTTGCTGAAGCAATCTTTAAAAAATCAAAGGGTGTGAGAGTTCATGTACATCATCCAGCTTTTCATTTTATTTTATAATCAGAACATATTGTATATTAATTTTCGTTTATCTTAGTATTGAGCTGTATGTAGATTAGCTGGGATTTTAGATAGGGCACATTGTAAATCAGTTTTTTCTTTGCATTACTGAATGCATTACCCTGTATAAATAATTAAAAATCAAATCAATCAATCAAATCAACCAGCACAAATACTAAAAGCCCGATTGGCATCACTGCAAGCAATTACTTTTTGGAATTTTGCCACATACATTTCATTCGTGATTTGGGTAACTCAATAAAATTACCAACTTTTGCAGGTCTCTCTTTGATAAATTGAAAATTTAGTAATGGGGGGCTAATAAGAGTGGGGGTGGGGTTGGACAATTTTTCGAAGAAACATAAGTGAGGGGACGCTTATTCAGGACCTAACAGTAATCTGAAGGGAAGGAGTCGGCTCCTAAAAAAGACCTCTGGGAAGACTCATTTTTCAAAGTATCGCTCACCACTGCAATGCTTTCATGAGTGTTCCGTGGTAAAAGAACATAAAGATGCTTTATGCAAGCATGACTTTCAAAAGCTATCAGTATTAAATCAAGGTATTCTCTCACACCCAGAGTCCAGTTAAAGAGTCCACCTTGGTTGGTCCTGGAAGAACATTTTCAACACTAGAGTTTCCGGATGGCTGAAGAGTGTAGTTTTGGACTTATGTATAACAAATTGAGTAAAGAAATAAGAGAAATTCGTCTTTACAAATCTTTGAAACAGAACTTACAAATGATAACATTTGAGCTAAATAGGGCTGCTGAAGCTGCTTATGAAAGTATCATGCACCATTAAAGTAAGTCAATCAAGTATCTGTTGCACTGTTCTATTTCGTCTTTAGGATGGTGTATATCGTAGATAGCCTCGTGATTAGCGAAACGTTGATAAGCGTATCCTTTTGAACACCTAATGTAGGTAATCATCATCTATCGATTTGTTGTACTTTATAGGGTTCTCGGAGAAAGACCAGCAATGACAACGTCTTTATCGTATCTCAATTAAATTCTAACTAACTACGGATCCTAAAACGAGGTCCTTAAGAATTGCATGTAGTTGGCTAGAGTCCAATAAACGATCTAAAAGGTTGCCGTCATGCCAATCACAACACCATCCCCCCCATTAACTTTAATGGGTTATAAAGTCTCCAAACCGCAAAGGGGGGTTAATATTTTGCCTCAATCTGGGTGGCCGACGTAGAGGGCCATTTTGATTGTCTGGCACTTCCTCCCTGGGCATGTCTGTGATCTCTATTTCCTCTGCCTCCCGAACTGGGCAAGATGGTTCCCCCTTGTTGAATGGAATTGTGCAAGGTTTTACCTGATTGTGGTGCGCAACGATGCCTTTCCCTGCTTTGGAACGTAACCTGTAGTTAACCCCTTGATGAGAAATAATTTGATATGGCCCAATCCACCTCCCCCCAAATTTC
>OLMO02000001.1:550769-614991 GCA_900291935.2 Cassiopea xamachana | reverse complement strand
TTCCATACTAGAGGATGATACATTAAATTATCAAGTAGATATATTCTCAAGCAAGGTTGGCCTAGCCTTCAGTTATGCAAGGCTTTGTTATAATCCCGTGAAAGCCTAGAAAACACTGATAACATTTTAAATATGTTATCCGGAAACATTTAATATCTTCAATGAATAAAAGTTATCTGGAGCCATGATGCACAAAATGCTTCAATAACTTATTAGTTTATCCGCAGAATAGGTGAAATAACATTATATTTAATTTGCTCCCCTTTGTACCATTACCACCAATTAATGATTAAAATTTTCTCACTTTCCGATGCACCTCTAGAGCATGTACAAAGGACCAGTTCTTTACTTCCAAGCCGAGACATGCTTATGCAAGAAAATCCAGACGAATGCAGCCACTAGAAAATGCTTTTGTAGAAGAGCTGTTGGTACTGCATTTGACTGTTGGTCATCTCTCTTTGCTGGTAATACACTTCTTGTCCAATGTTCAGGAGATCATTTTTCAATGGTCGAGAAAAGTAGAGGTCAAGATATTGGGAAAATACTCGCTACGTCTGCGTCACTTATGTTTAGGAGACACTCGCCTCTTGCACGTGCACTCAAGTTAAATGCAAATCATGATACAGCCAAAGATATCTGCAAAAGCCGTGGCATGAAAGTCTGCATGATCAAAGGATCAGGTAGTTTCTTAAAATTCTATACGTATTGCAAAAGGTTTTATTACTCATGCTGGCAATTTCGTTTCCTTGAGGGAATGAATACATGTGACCATACTTCATGTGTAGTTAGCAACATGCGTGCAAAGATATCTAGTTTCATATAGATCCCAGTTTATACTGTAAGTTCATAGCTAGTCTATGTTTCAATAGCTAGTTCAACATCGTTAAAGTTAATGTTTTGTCTTGGCAGCTTTTCATTGGCATAGATAGCAAGGTAAAAAACCGCTGCTCTGCCTCTGCTGCTGCAGCATACTGTATTCATTAAGAACAAGCTATTCCAAATGTGTATTAGTTTTCCATGCCATTTCCTTACGCTATCTTTTGTCTACTATGAATTAGCAAAACTTTAAGATGAAATTATTTTTTCCTGATACAATTCATCATTTATTTCATAGTATTTGGGAAACGTGTTTGTAATGGATCCATCATTTATGATGAACGAAGCAGACTAATCATATTTGAAGGGAAAAACTTTCTGTTCGATAACATGAAGATCAATGAGGATGGTAAAATTCTGAACATTCACATCAACTTCTACTGATTCAAATCATTTAGCTTGTGAATTCATCATCCCATGTGCATAATGTGCAATCTGCAATCTTGTTCATGGGGTGATGAGTATTTGTTACAACGAACTTCGATTCAGTCTTTGAATCTTTCCTACACATATTTCTCATGAAGACAGATGGATGGATAACAATATTGATTTTCAAATTGATGATTGAATCATGCTGCAACTGCAACCACGTTTTCGATCATGATTCAAATAATGCTTTATTGGATTTTTTACCAAATGGTTTACTTTTTTCGTTTTTAGATGTTATCAGCATAAGAAAGCTCAGCACAATGGCATTGCAAAAATCGTTTCAATCATTGGATTTTTCAAATCAAGGCCTTCATTCTGGTTTTGTTTTCCAACTATTGAAGCACAAAGTTGTATTTATGTGCTTCAACAAAAGAGATTTCAAGAATCTTAGATATCTGCTTGAGGCAATATTTCGTATCAAGCTTCTCGTGTAATTAGTATCTTAGATGGACATTTAGGACATGTAACATTTCATCCTGAACTATCCGTTCATTCCATGCTATAATAGATTATAGTATCCTCAACAGCTTCATTTTAGTACTAGATTATAAACATATTTGATCTTCTTTTCACAAGAGGCCTAAAGAAACCATTTTTTCACCAAGGTACTGATTAGTCATCTTCACAAATGATCTCTATTCAGCAAACCAATTTGAATGAAAGTAGAAGAAAAGCGCAATTCTTTCATTTCTAAGTAGGATGCCGAGAGAGATTATCTTTAGTTATAGGTAAAAGGTATTGCAAGCTAATTCTATGTTGAAGGAAAAGCTACCCAAAAGCTGCAAGTTCTAGATTTTGCTATTGATATTGAATCCATTTTCATGAAAGAAAAGGCAGTATGTTTTTGCGTTTTCTTGACAAAAGAATAATGGAAGTGACATTGTTATGGGTGGTGAACAATGCGGCTAAACTGCTATCAACTTTCTACGGGAGTTCGCAAAATGATTCTAACAAGCATAGGCGCCTAATCTTGATTGGCTGAAAAAGAAATCACCATTCAGGGAATCTGCTTCGTAAGTAGCCAATGATATTGCGAGAATTCGTGCTATGCTACCATGACTACAAAATATTTACTTGAAACACATTTTTGATATTAACTTCATACTGTTAGTAACCATTGGCACGATTAGTAATTCAATCCAATCGCTCTACCCGAATTCATTGAGCTCTGTATCATAGACGCGGTCAGTCAAACCTAATTAAATCCAAAATCCAGGTATTGTGGAGCTTGGGGTAAGAGATTGTGATTACACCTACAGCAGCCTCTGTTCAATGAGCTTCCTATTCAGCTTTGTTGTAAAAAGTTATTGATTTTAGTTTTAACTATTAGTATATAATGTTCATTAGCAACATCTAATTTGGCCACATTGATGATTCCTTGCTCTCAAATTTCGTGGTGTATACGATTTTGTATAAGAAAGTGATGTATTAGAAAGTAGTACTCAGCTGCTCAAAAAGTTTTAAAAATTCAGTAATGGACTTCTGAGCCTTAAGAAGGTTTTTTAGAGTTTGTGTATTTAAAATTCGAGTGATCTGTGCACAAAATGTCATGTATGTGAAGTTGACTGCCCTCAAACAGTTTAACATCTGTTATTTGCTATAATTTATCATCAATTCAATTGTACATGGAGCTTTTTCACTTTCCATTAATGTGCATGCGCAAAAACATATTAACTAAAGATGTTTTGTGAAGAAAGTCTTAAGAAAGCTTTGATACTGGAATCGTGAAAAGAAAAGAAAGTTTCAGAAATGAGCCAAAAATACTATCATATAAAAAAACGTGTAGTTCTTCAATTATATTTGTTAATTGTGATGTTAATATCAGTATAAGCAAAAAGTAACTCTTTTGACTGTTTTTGCATGACTTGTATTGTCTCCTTTTTCTGCTTGCATTAATTTTTTGAGGTCACCAAGAAACTTGAAAACGACTTTATAAAAACCACAAAACTATAACAATTATGTACATCACATCATTTCAGATATCCCGTGTTTTCGGGAGACCAGGGAATTGCGTCCGTCCCCAATGTGCATGAAAATGCAAGATAGTCATAATACAGCAAGATTTAGCATCCTGTTCGTCATAGTGTTTCCTAGACATTTTATTTTTTAGCCATGCCAGTTATTTTGTAGGAAACCAACTTTCTGCCTTCATCTTGGGTATTTCTAAATCTTTTACCAAATCCAGCGTAAGATATTTCTTGATTGTTTCTTAAATTTTGAAAAGTACATTAAAACAGCAAACCAGATGAAACTACAGTGACACAAGACATGGAATTCCCAGGTTCTGTGAAGCATGTAATGGAAATTATTTCCATTTTGTTGTAATTTGATTATGTAAATGTTGCAGAGTCAATGACATTGATTCGGAAATCAATAATATAAATATCGGTATACACCAAGGATCATGCCTAGGTCCCCTATTATTCATCATTTATATTAACGATCCCCCTATCAATCGCTAGATATCAAAAAGCTTATTGACGTCATAAATAACGATCTGGAATAGCTGGACAATGGTTAGTGGGTAACAAATTGCCGGTAATGCGATGTAAACTCAGTCAATACTCATTTCTACCCAACAGAAACACACGTTATTACAGTATCAGGAGCTAAAGATTTCAATAAAAATCAGGGATCATGAATTGGAAGTCGTTGATACATCCAAATATCTTTGTCTGCAAATTGACAATTCTTTAGATTGGAAATACCATTGTTAGTTCTCTTTCCTCTAAAGAACCTAAAGCTGCTGGTTTCTCAAAACATACCAAATTCATCCTGCCTTTAGAAACTTTAATTAAACTATACGCAGGAATTCTAGAACCTCATTTTCGCTATTGCTGTTCCGTGTAGGACATAGAGGCTGCTGTGGTGTAACTGAAAAAGCCACTTGCAGAAATTGCAAAACCCAGCTGTAAGAATCATAGAGAACATCAGCTTTTCGCTTCTAAGCAAAATGCTTCGAAAAGACGACAATTGTCTGTCAGACAATGTTGGGAAAAATTTTATCTTGCATTTCATCAAAACGTCAGTTGAATAAAAAGCGCACATGAGAAACGGCATAAATTAGCTTATTCCTTTAGTTATATTCTGCTTGCCTACTATAGATAAGTAGCTAACAAGGATAATAGTAGTATTAGTGAAACTGTAGAAAGTATGTTGTATTTCTGTACGTTAAAATCAGCAAGAGATTGGCTCAAGGATGTGCAAAAGTCAAAATTAGGTCCAAAATTCACATTTGTAGGTCAAAAATTTCGAAAAATAAAGTCAGAAAATGTCCACCCTACTTATGATGTACAAAAAAGTAAATATGGGGTCTTCTTGTATTGCATTTTTGGTGCTCTTGTGCGTAGCCAGAGGTGGTGCTGGAAAAAGTTCTTGGGGGTGTCTGGTCTCTAAGATAGTTGAACTCAAATTTTAGAAACCAAATTTGTTTGACCTCTTTTCAAATGCTATAGACCAAATGTTTTTCAGGTGTAGGTCATCGATGGAGAAGCACTTGCTATGTAAGAAGGAATCATCTTCTTAGAGAGACTTGCAGGTCTGGAGGCTTGCCCGTAGAAGAATTATCTAAAATTACGCTCTAGAGCATCAGAAGATGCCCTTTTGCGTAGTAGGAAAGCAGGCTTTCATCATTGATCCTCATTCTGGAATGGAAAATATGACCCCACCCTCCAGTCTACGCTGCTTGAATATGGAAGACAAAACTTTGATCTTGAAAGTAGAAATAGTGTCTTAGTCAGGCAACTGCAAAAATAATGGAAAAATATATAGATATCCACCTCTTCGTGAGACACATTGGGGTCTGAGTTCATGGGGTCTTGCCCCTGAAAGTATTTTAAAATCACTCTCTCTCTCTCTCTCTCTCTCTCTCTCTTGACTATCTGAAAACACCCCTTTGCTTAGCATGATAGTATATTTATAACATTAATCTTCAATCTGGGATGGAAAATATGATCACACCTTTCATTCTGTGTTTCACGAATTTGAAAAGCCAAACCTCTAGAGAGTCTACTCAGGCAAATGCAAGAGTGATGGGAAAAATATAGCGAACCAAAATCTTATACCCCAGAAGGCTCTGCCTCCTGCCTCCTGCCTCCAAGCTTTTAGCTGAAGCATGCCTTTCTGATATCAACTTGTGAAGAAAACTGCTGGCGTGTGTATGTGGTTCGAAAGGAAAAGCTGCACATCAGAGTATTTCCTAAATGTGCCTGCACGTGAATGTGCAGAGATTGATAGACCTCATGAATAGCGTAAATTAACCTCTGCCTTGTAACCTAAGCAAATTCATTTCCCTCCTCTAGCAACTCTAGCAAGGGTGTGTTTTAACAATTTTCAGTGATGAGGCAAAAAAACTAAAAAGGGTCCATTGCTTTCATAGAAACATTAAATTAGATGAACATGCAGTTTGATTCAGATGCAGGATTTATAGGAGTCTAATAGGAACAGCCAGGGACACCTGCACATCAAAGTGGCAAGGAGGCAAGATGCATCCAAAGGGTACGAAAGATATAATTTTGATGCCCTACCATTTATCTGTCTCTTTCGTCATGATGAATTATTCAAGGTTGCATGAACTGCTCTTAGACTCCGAATAAGTAGGGGTTCTAATAATCAGGGGTGTGGAAAATTCCTCAAGATGAAATAAGTGGGGGGGATTGGGAGGTTGGGCCAGCTGTGTAACAACCACTAATAGTGCCGCACGAATAGTTACAAACAGCACTTACGATGCATCATCTCTACCTTTGATTCAAAGCCTAGAGTGGTTAACTATAAAAGAAATGATTGTATTTGAAACTGCAACTACAGTTTACAAATCTCTCCATGGATTAGCTCCTGATTATATGCAGCTAATGTTTACAAAATTGTCGGAAAATGGTTCACGGTCTCTCCGTAATGCCTAAATGGATCTTAGAATGCCTCGCTTTGCAACCTCTTACGGGCAACGCAGCTTCTCATATCGAGGTGTGAAGGTGTGGAATAAACTAAGCACTGAAATAAAAAATACCTCTTCACTGTCTACTTTCCAAAGTTTGTTGAAGCAATCTTTAAAAAATCAAAGGGTGTGAGAGTTCAGGTACATCATCAAACTTTTCATTTTATTTTATAATCAGAACATATTGTATATTAATTTTCGTTTATCTTAGTATTGAGCTGTATGTAGATTAGCTGGGATTTTAGATAGGGCACATTGTAAATCAGTTTTTTCTTTGCATTACTGAATGTATTACCCTGTATAAATAATTAAAAATCAAATCAATCAATCAAATCAACCAGCACAAATACGAAAAAACCCCGATTAGCATCACTGCAAGCAATCATTTTTTGGAATTTTGCCACATACATTTCATTCGTGATTTGGGTAACTCAACAAAATTACCAACTTTTGCAGGTCTCTCTTTGATAAATTGAAAATTTAGTAATACGGGGGGCTAATAAGAGTGGGGGTGGGGTTGGAAAATTTTTCGAAGAAACATAAGTGAGGGGACGCTTATTCAGGACCTAACAGTAATCTGAACGGAAGGAGTCGGCTCCTAAAAAAGACCTCTGGGAAGACTCATTTTTCAAAGTGTCGCTCACCACTGCAATGCTTTCGTGAGTGTTCCGTGGCAAAAGAACATAAAGATGCTTTATGCAAGCATGACTTTCAAAAGCTATCAGTATTAAATCAAGGTATTCTCTCACACCCAGAGTCCAGTTAAAGAGGCCACCTTGGTTGGTCCAGGAAGAAAATTTTCAACACTAGAGTTTCCGGATGGCTGAAGAGTGTAGTTTTGGAATTATGTATAACAAATTCAGTAACGAAATAAGGGAACTTCTTCTTTACAAATCTTTGAAACAGAACTTACAAATGATTACATTTGAGCCAAATAGGGCTGCTGAAGCTGCTTATGAAAGTATCATGCACCATTAAAGTAAGTCAATCAAGTATCTGTTGCACTGTTCTATTTCGTCTTTAGGATGGTGTATATTGTAGATAGCCTCGTGATTAGCAAAATGTTGATAAGCGTATCCTTTTGTACACCTAATGTAGGTAATCATCATCTATCGATTCATGAGGAAGATACAGGTTTTTTTTTTTAAAGTAGTTTTTGGCCCAGCACTGACATTGTCTTAACTATTTCACGATTCCAGTATCAAAACTTTCTAAATATTTTCTTAGCAAAACTTCTTCTTCAGTTAATATGTTTTGCGCATGCACATTAATGTAAAGTGAAAAAGCTCCATGTACTTTTGAAATGATGATAAATCTTAGTAAATATCAAATGTGAAGCTGTTAGAGGGTAGCCAATATTACATGCATGGCATTTTGTGCACAGATAAATCGAATGTTAAACAAACACTATAAAACTTTCTTAAAGTGCTTATGCATCCAAAATTTCGAAAATAACTTTTTGCATTTTCTAATGCAACTTGTGCTGTGATCATCATGCTACAAACTAAAGTATCATAACTCATATGAAAAAAAAGTTATGAGCCCTCAAACTTCGCTATTTTGGCATTTCAAGTGCGAATTCTAGCCACTGCGCATGATGTCATAACGAGTACGCAAAACATTCTAATCGCTTCTTAGCATGGATTCCATTAGCAAGTCCTGCAAACGTCGGTGAGGACGGTACTGTGTGGCTGGTCTCCCGAACGGAATAAGCTGCAAAAATGGTCAGCATACAGAGGGGAAATCCATTCATACGTTTCCATTCAAGGAAAAAGACAGGAAAAGACACCAAGCTTGGGTCAGGTTTGTGCGAAGACCTAGGCCAAAGTTGAGCAGCAGCAACTCGTCTTTTCTTTACTCTGACCAATTGGATGAGAACTGCTTTACGAAGAATCAGGAAATCGCTGCCAAACTTGGAATGAAAAGGAAGCTAAATCTAGATGCTGTTGCTTGATTTGTCGTTGGCAGACACAGCCGATACCATTGATCAGTCACTGACAGATAGAGCTAAAAGACAGACGAGACTTATCTTTGTGTTTGTTTTTTGGACCCTGGTCAAGTAGTACCAATTAACAATGTTGAGGAAAACAGGGCAGGGAGGTATGTTGCGTTGGTAGATTGGAAATGGCCTACTAGTAAAAGAAAATTATAATGCCATAGCAATGTATTTCAATTCCTTTCATGGACTATCCGTGATATGTATTCAAAAATAGATGACACAATGGAGGAGGAAGAAATGTTCGCAAGCCCTAATACTGTTTGTACCGGATGTCCAGTTTTGGAAAAGAAAATTGTATTCTATCAGAAAAAGATCAGTTGGCTTAGAAGCTCAAAGCGTAAATTAGAAGACTCTAATCAATGCAAACTCTACTTCATCTAACGCAGAAGCCATTACCCTACACATTGTACAGCTTTAACCCTTTGCTTATAGGTCCTAAGTGACTGTTTACAAAATCTGGAAAGCTATGAGCTGCAATACGTAATAGATACTGGTACTCACCATTCCTGAACTTGGATTTGCCTCTCAAATCCAGCCTCAAGAGTTTCTGGTAGCAGTCCATTGGGGTCATTGGTCTCGACATTTTCTTTATCTTGTGCATCCAAATCATCAGCTAGTGGCTCTCCGTGGCATGCACCTATTACCCTACACGTTGTACAAGTAGTAGTAGGCCTGGCTGTGCAAGCACACGGTTTTCATTGCCACCATCTTCTAATTGATATTCAGTAGATTCATCATAAAATGACGATTCACTGTCACTGTTTACGATTTTAATGAGCCGTTGCACGCCAAGGCGAGAAGCTTTCTTATGCTTTGTTTATCAACTGATATAGGCCTAAAGAATGCACTCGGTTTGATCCATAGAGATAAAATTTTTTATCTCTATGGTTTGATCCTCGTTATGACATCACGCAATGGCTACCAAAATTCACACCTAGTGCCTCAAAACACGCGCTCATTTCTACACCTCTCTCGCCAGTAAGAACAAAAATAATATAATATTCATGCATTAGAAAGACCAAAGTTTCGATCTTAGCTAAAATAGTATATTCGAAATTTTCGATGCATAAGCACTTTACATCTCAATGATCCTGTACTGAACTTTCTTAGTTTTTGAGCAACTGAGTACCAGTTTCTTATAAACCACTTTCGTATAAAAAGAAAACATGTAATCAATCCTACAAGGTTGTTGATGTTGTTTGTGAACACAGGAAGAGGTTCTTTCCTCATTTTAAAAGTTCATCACAACACTTCTAAATGTTGCCAAGCCTTCATGAATCCTCAGAGGTGTGACGATGCAACACCTCCTCATGGCCTGCAGCATGGTTGTGTTTTGCGGGACTTCGGCACTCTACTTGTTGAAGGTTTTGTTGGTTATTTTATCTTCTTTAGGTCCAATATTCACAGGTCAATATTTGGAAAGACGGGGCAATTTCAATTACCACGAAGAGAAGACTTAAAATCCTTGGTCTTTAGTATTGCAACTTATGGATCTGAATCCTGGGTGTTGAAAACAACTGACAAAAAGAAAATGAAGTCCTTTGAGTTGTGGTGCTATCGACGTTTATTACGAATAAAGTGGACTGATAAACAGACGAATGAATATGTTTCAAGTAAAATTGCAACTAGTGAAAGACTATTGACTACCATTGTTAAACGAAAAATGGCTTTTGTCGGACATGTATTCAGAAAAGGTGACATTTGCAAAGACTTATTAATTGGGACTGTATATGGCAAAAGAAGAAAAGGTAGACCAAAAACCAGATATAGCGATAGGCGATAACATTCGAGACTTTGGTGGGAATTTGAGCTTTATTCATTTGTATCGACTAGCACAGAATAGAGAAACATGGAGAGCCACGGCTGTTCAGCTAAAAGCACTTCCCGTCCAATGATGATGATTAGGTCCGATATCATTTTTGTCGACAAAATCTTTTCTTGGAACCTTTGAAAGAAGGCAAGATGTAACATGTAACTGCAGGCATTTCAATTAGAGTAAGATATGACACTATACATAAGTGACAGGTATTCATATATTGGCATCCATTCAATTGTAATGAGAAGGAAGGTGCTAGATGACAAGAATTCGTAATATTTGGAATTCCATACCTGAAATAGGATTATAAAAACACTTTGTAGAGACTTGAAATGGTAATAATCATCATCACTTGGAATGCAATTTTTAAAACCGGGTTTTTGAACCCGGTCAGCCCGGTCTAGATCCGTCCCTGCTACTCTGCTTTCACCACTTTAACTCTATTGCGCAGTCATCATTTTCTGTATATTCTTCTACCGTGCACTCACTTTATTTCTACTGTGCAGTTACCATATGTATTGTGTGTACACCTTATATGTTTTGTCTCCTAAGCAGTCACCCTACAAATTTTCTTTTTAGACTTTTGTCTGGTATGATGGGAGATAGAAATGCTTGTGCGGATTATAACAAAGGAAGCCAGTTGTATCCATATAAAGAGGGCCTGGATCAAATGTTCAAACCATAGATATAGAAGCCTTTGGCGCTTCTATATCATTGGTATGCTTCAATCATTTAACTATCGTTCAATCAATGATCCTCCCGAAAGTACCCCCCGTCTCTTGATGGGTCAAGGATAAATGCCATCCGTCAGTTTCAGGCAACATAAATGTCATTGAGGTCTCGCAGACATTGAACAATGGGCAGAGATGTTGCCATCTTGCTAACTTCCCGCCGACATGTTATCAATGTCCTATATGGTTTGTGGATGCAGTATCCCTGTGCACCCCTATTTGGATACGCCAATAGGCTCAATTACATATTTTTCTTATAAGAAAAAGGTTATAAGATAATGAGGCTCAAATGGTAAAAATCTTACGAAAATCACGAGGCTCAATTACCAAATTTCGTGTTTTTGTTGGCCAAAATCGATATTTCATCATTATTGCCTTCAATTTTTCTTTATGACACACCCCTAATGCTTTGGAGGAATACAGAGAGTTTTGCTTGCAGAAGTACACATTTTTTTATAAGAAACCTTGCTCAAGGCCAAGTACACAAAGGTTCTTAACTGATGGCCACATTTTAGTTGCAAAAGTTTCTGAATTTAGTGAACTATATAACAGTGAAAATTTAAGCAAGACGTGAATGTAGTGACCTATTAGTATAATAATAACGTACGCCAGTGCGAGCAAAAATCTAAAGCAATATCATTTTTGCATTGCTTTGATTCAGCTTTGCGTTAAAAAGATAGAAAAGAATTCGATGTGAAATATTTGTCTAAAGTTTCTTAGCTCCTTTCTTGTAGTTCTACAAGTTTCTTAAGTTTACGTTGTCTAGTACTAGGTTGCTTGTAAACTGATTTCTTAAAAAAGCTTCTATTATGACTGAGAGATGCGAGACCTCTTCCAGAAGAACTGTACCTGATACTGACGGATGGCATTTATCTTCTACCCTCTTGATGATCGAATAAAACGATGACAAACACTAATTCATAGTTATTGTCGCTTGAACTTGTCTCAAATGTCGTCGAGAGAGACTTCAGAAAAGTCTCGCCTACTTTTGGATACAGGCGGATATGATTCAAATGCGGATGTTAAAGATCCAACCTCGAATATATTAATAAATGCGGCCACTGTTAATAGTCTGTATGGCGATGCATCTCTGAAAGACGATGATCATGACATCGATAGGAGCCATTCTGCACCACTGACGGCATCAACTAAGTCCTCAAATTCCAGGAGAAGACCAAGGTCAATATCAGTACTCAGTGAAGAGGTTGATAAGTATGATATTTTTGTTGGTGCTGGAGAGCCTGGAACCACGTAAGTTGACTTCTCACACTTAACTCAATATATTTCCCCTTCTAGTCCAAAAGATCTACGGAGGGGACTGAGCTGTAGGTAAAGGGGATGTAGAGCGAAGTCCCCATGTGAAAATGCTTCCATAACCCCCATGCAAAATAATAGGCGTATATATTAGTGCCCCTGGTATTCGAAATTTTGAGTAACTGTTACTTTCTCTCATTTGATCTTTGACCTCTTTTGCCTTTCAACATTGAACCCATTTGACACCCTAAAACGATCGTGGCTGTGTGCAATCCCAAGTTAAGCATTTCATTATTCCTGTTTAGAAATTGGCAGACACTGATACATTTGTTGAAAGGGAACATTGGAACTGGAATATTAGGATTACCTATAGCCATTGAGAACTCTGGAATACTTGTAAGTAGTTCTTATGCATTAACCATAATTGTCCGTTAGAGCATAATCGTGTGCTAATCCTTGAAGGAACTGCATTTGCATACATGCAATTTATATTTTCAAATATGACAAGGCACCTACCAGCATCTTTCCATATAGGTATCACTGTAATACACATATCTTATCTTTTTCTCAATTCCAGTATCAAAACTTTCTTAAGACTTTCTTAGCAAGAAGTTTTAACTTCCAATGTTTTGTGCATGCACAGTACTTAAGTCATACAGTTCCTTGTATGAATTATATATTTTTGTGGGTGGTTTATTAGTGTAATTTTTTAGGAATGAAAGAGTAATTATAAAATGCAGGAATCATTTTTCTAGAACACTGCAATTTGTTGCAAGAATATGTTGTTCAGTTTTACTGTCATCTTTGAGTGATCAGCAATTTAATCATCAATATTCTTTAGGTTGGACCTATTTTGCTGCTTTTTATTGCATTGATGTCAATTCACTGCATGCATTTGCTGGTGAAGTGTTCTCATGCCTTATGTAAAAGGTATCTACATAATTTCACTATGATATCCATGTTATTGGAGTAGATGCACAATTTGTATCAATTCTTTCTACTATTTGTGTGTCTATACTTCTAAACTATTCTTTAACTTAAAATGACTTGGAGTATGTGCACTATTAGCCTTCATTTGCACATCTCACAAATGTAAATTCTGACAAATGTAAATTCTGGCAAATGTAAATTCTGATAAAATCCTATAGATTTACCACCTTTGAGGGCATCAGATTATAAGGAAGGGTATTGATTGACAAGCTGTGTACAGAAGAACCTTTTAGCCCATGTTTGGCTAATCCATCCATACCAGTTTGCATTCTTTGATTTCTGCATAGGGAAATGCCACCAAATTATGATTTGTGTTGGTGGAAGAAGTGAAAATAGCACAATCAGTAGGGATTTCCCAGGTGGAAGCAGCAAGAGTGGAATCACCTCATTCTGTGGTTTAGTGTGTGTTTGGGTGGAATCAGTTAAAATTTTGTGGTAAATGGGCATTCACCAAATTTTGCCGCATGCGCTGGGGGAAAATGAAACTAGCGTGGGGAACATATTCCCCTTGCACTACAAAGAATGCAGTCTAGCATCAAAGGTGCTCTCATTTTTGCCCCAACACTCTATTTTTCATGATAATCTGGATAAGTCAGCCTGAAACATGGGGAATTCACCTCATCATCTGTTAAGAGCTAATATTCAATGCAGGAAAGAAGGCCTTATAAACAAAGCAGATTTTGAACTTAGGTTGCAGATGGTTGCATTATGATAACCTACCCTAGTTCATGAAATTTTCATGTGAGCTTTATTTTTGCACATCTATTTTTGTGCATTCAATATTCACTCACCTGCACTTTCTGCACATTTAGTTTTGTTTATTATAAACTGTATTTTATATCCATATGCAACTCTACACATATTTCCATATTTTTGGCATTTGTTCAATTACATGATATGAGAAGCTAGTGATAGCATGAAGTTTTAGTTAGACAATGCCCTAAAAACTGAATATTTGATTTGCATGCAAAATCAGTATTATACATGAAATTTTGAGATGTCGCAAAATGTTGACTTAAAACTTCATTTAGGGCCAAATGTTTTTACTATTTAGGTTAAATAAGGATTCATTAGATTATGGAGAAGTAGCAGAAGCAGCACTTCAAGTATATGCGAAGGAAAAGTCTCGTTATGGAAGGTAAGTTGTGATATTTACTGAATTTTGTTTATTATAAACTGTATTTTTTATATTCAATATTGTAGCAAATATGAGAGGAAGTAGGTGGTATAGAAACCCCCACATATATGCCACAGTTAAAAATTTGTAGTGTCCATTGGAAAAAATATTTCTGAGATTTTTCAATGTAATCAAAATCTGCATGATCAATTGATTTTACTAATCTATTGGATAGACCCTTTGAAAGAAAGACCACAATTCTTCATTGTTCTGCATTCTTCCATGGGCCAAAGTTCTTAATTACTATACCAGTTCACAAGCATAGAGTTTAAAGCCATTCTTCACATCTTCATCATCTTAGAACATTTTTCATTAACATTAGGTTGCTATCTTGCAGCATGATTTTCATTTTCCTTCACAAATAAAACTACTTTTTAAGTCTCTATATGTATATGAAATATGGAAGGTATTTTGATTATGATCAAAATTGAGTTTACATAGTATTTACTGCAAAGGAACATCAAATGTTGACACAGGAATAAATGTGGTAGTGATTGCCTCAAGGTTTCAAGCCTCAAAAAATTGCACCTGTGAGATTTGGGGTTTTAGTAGATCTGTTGTGCTCAGATAGCTTGAAGCTACATCATTCAAAATGCTTAGAAGTCTTCAAATTTCTGCTATTTCACATTTAAAACATAGTTTAAAGCATTCCAGAAAAATACTGAGAAATGGCTTTACTAATATGGGGAGATAAATGGAGCTTAAGTGAGATATGCTAAAAATAGGATTAAACAATTATAGCAATTAACAATATTAGAGTGTATTTTCAAATGACTATAATTTTTGAATAATCAATCACCTGACTCTCAGTTTTTTCTTAATGTGAGCTACCATAATTAAAAGTTTTCATGATATTTTTTTTTATTTAGGGTATTGGTTAATACATTCCTTGTCATAACTCAGTTGGGATTTTGCTCTATCTATTTCATGTTTGTTGCTAGCAATATCATAGAGGTGAGCTTTTGTATCTGAGATATATTATATAGTTAATATTATGGCCTTTTCTATATCTATGCCTCATGGTTATTGGCAATGGGTATGACTTTATATAAATAGTTTCATACTAATTAAAGCACTTATTGCTGTAAGCATTTGCAGTGAAAATGGTGGCTTCAAAATATTCTTATAGGGATGCAACGGTATTAATCCCTGATCATTTTATTAAGTAAGTATTCTATTGTAGTATAGTGTGCAAGATAAAAGTCTCAATTAATTGGGAATATCTTGAAATGCTTTTTGAGCATTGTTTTTTTGTCTTTTCTTTCTTCATATTTGATAATTGGAAATTCGATCATTATTAACTATATTTTAGCAGTGATGTGAGTGGTGGGGGTGAAGGCCTTTTGAACATTGTTTTTTACTGGTACCTGTGAACCATTGCCAATGCCACAATTCTTCACTTAAGAGATAATTGTGGAGCAAGTGTCCCACTATGTTTCTGACACTATTTTTTGATATTTTCTTAATCTCTATATTTAGAGACTGTTTTACACAGCACCCAATCAATCCCATAGCATGCATTTTTCTATTGTTCTTAGCTTGTAAAGCTAACTAGCTTTTGTTGCTTCTGTATCCTGTTTATTTTCTTCTCATTAGATATTCTTTTGTAATAGGACCTTTGTTTTATCAAGCTTGTCTTTGAAAATTGTCTCTCAATCAGTTAGTCTGCAGAGTCTTAATATTATATTGCTTTCATATTTTCTTTAAGTTTAGATTTTTGCAAAATATTAATTGATAAATATAGTTTTGCAATAAACACTCAGGGTACAAAAGTATTGAAAGTAAGGGCCTAAAAATTTTCAAAAATAGTGTATAGTAGTGTTCAAAAAGCATGCTATTGTTTCTCCTTGGAAGTGATAACTGACGTGACAATAACAAATTCATATGTAAATAAGCAATTCTATTTTTGAAACATGCTAGACTTTTTCAGCGATTCTTTTGTAATTTAAAGAAAATATAAGCATGACTAAAGATTTTGCATTACCAGACTGCCAAAGAATATCAATGAAACATTCCGTTTTATTTGGCTTTCCTGTCTTGACATTTGAGAGTAAATGGTGCAGAATGTTTGGAATATTCATAGGTTTCAAAATACTTTGAACTGAGTTTTAGTGAAGGAACAAGGAGAATGTGGCCATCTAAAAAATTTTAGTGAATTGAGGAGAATGAGCTGTGTACAAATTTTATAGATAAATGGATTTTCAACTATGGGTAAGATAAAATTTGCAGCTTCAAACTATTTCTCCATCAGAGCAAATATTAATATGGCTTGTGAAAAGAATTTTGCACCAATATGGTATCAAAAACTACAAAAAAGATTAAGCTTTCTGAGAGCACATTTTATGTTGTTGAAGGCCATTGTTTCAATGCTTTTTTACCACAAGTGTATGTATCAATAGGATATCTTGTATTTTTATCTTTGAAGGTCACAGAAAAACATATTGATTTGAGGATTATTATATCTGCATTGGCTTTGCCTGTGATACTTCTCTCATTAATCAAGAGCCTTGAGAAGTTGGCATATTTGTCAATGATTGCTAATGTATTGTGCTTTGTTGGCCTGATCATTACACTACAATACTTAGCAAGGTGTCTGCAAGACCCAAGAAAATTCAAATTGTTTGCTGGTGTTAGTAAGCTTCCATTGTTCTTTGGGACAGCAATATTTTCTTTTGAAGGAATTGGTGTTGTAAGTAGCATTTAAAATTCATATTCATACACAGGGCCACCACAAAGGTGGTGTAGGGGCATCCTGCCACCTGGAAAAACTCTCTCCCAAAATTATGCCTCGTTTTGGTAACTTGTACACCTTTTGGGGACATATAGACAAAAAATTCAAGCTATTTGCAACTTATAGATGAAAGTGTCAGCCTTCCTTAGCTTGTGTAATATGCTGAAGTAGGTGTGTAGAATTCTTTCAGCAATATCAGTAGCTTCATACAGCTTCATTGGCAAATCCTCTGATTTTCAATAAGCTCCCAAATTGCAGGTGGATTGATTACAATTTTATGCAGCAGAAAATCAGTTTTATGTATACATAAAATGGTAGAATGTGCAATAATGCAAGCAGTTGAATGGGGAGCCTTATTCAAGATATGAGCATTAAGTTCCAATTTATTACTTCCTTTTGATACAATATTTGTAGCTTGCAAACCACAAACAAAGTCTCCTTGTTTTCTTGTTTAAAAGCTCATTAAAAATAGAAAGGTAAACACAAAGATTGCTACTTTTCATGCTTTTCCGTTGCCTTTGTGATGCATTTGTTGCCCTCAAACCCCCTATTTTCCCACACCCAAATAGTATCTTTCTCTTACCATTCATTGTAGGTGCCATCCCCTTCACAATGGCCCTACTCACATATCAATATGACTAAAGCATACAGTTTTGATATTATTAAAGCTAGTTTGATAGTTTTGTGAAAGGTTTTGCATTTCTACATTCTGATTTGAGCCCACATTATGTTGCTAGTTGGTTAACATGAATGAAAGATCTATTAAATTTATCTGAGGTCTGAGTGAATTCATGAAAAATCTATAGAGAACCTGCTCTCTTGTTTTTGACAAATAACCAGCTGCATTTGTTTGAGTTTGTTTAGAGGTTGCATTGAGCTTCAAAAATGAATTAGAATGAGACAAAATTTTTTTTGCCATTTGTGTTGCTTCAATGGTATTGAAAAAGTGCATTCTTTGATTAAAACGTTTGCCACGTGATGAGAGATTGGGCATGCCCCTTCAGAAATCCTTACTGAGAGATCTGTATTTACAGAAAATCATTATGGACCTATTTCTTTTCAATATGTGTACTAGTATCATGAAGGTGCATTTGTAGGTAGAACAGTTTCACCATATTACTTCCCTCTTTATCTATATTAGGCTTTTTTTCTTAGATTTTCCCTTCTTGGACTTTTGTTAAAAATGTCTTCCTCCTAGACTTTTCCTTCTTTTTTGTTATAGGTGCTTCCTCTGGAGAATGAGATGCGAAACCCAGAAGATTTTGGATGGGTTTTGAATCTTGGCATGGGTATTGTCACTACATTGTTTCTGACTGTAGGCATGTTTGGGTTTCTAACTTATGGGCATTCATTGCAAGGCAGTGTAACACTCAACTTACCTGATCATTGGTATGTATATATTTTTATCAGTATTTTTGGGTACTGCTTTTGATTTTCAGCTTTCTTTTTGCTACCTACTAAAAGATTTCTCACTTTCAAACAGTAAGCTATGTAAAAGATCCAATTAGTATTTATTTTTGAATAATTTTTGTTGCTATATTTGGTACTGTGATACTCTATTTGTGGGATGCAATTTTTAACTAGCCCCCTTTTCAACCTGTTCTATAATTTTGTAGAAAGTTCTCATTTCTCATAGCCATCTCTCATTTTAGGCTTTATGACGTTGTGAAGATTGGATATGCGTTGGCAATGTTTTTCACTTACTTCTTGCAGTTTTATGTTCCAATGCAAATCTTGGTTCCAAGCATACGTAGAAGGGTTCACCCAAAATCAAGAAATTGTGCTGAAAATGTGTTCAGGGTATTAATGGTTATTGTAACATGTATGTTGTCATCAATTAATTCTATCTGTATCCATTTTTCCCTTGAATTTTTTCCCTTGTTTTTTCACATATTCTTCCCACGTTAACTATAAAAGACTGTTTTATTTCCTATTCATTACCTAATGATGAGACAGGTTTTCTGGAAACATTCTTAATTGTCAAAATCATATTTTCTGGTTTATTGTCTTCTGCATTGTGGTATAGTCCTACTTGGTTGTGTCTTCCATAATTCTGGTTATGTTGCAATAAAGAAAATCGTCAATCACAACCAAAATTTTTTCATTGTGGCTCTCCTATTGAAGGCTAAGCAGGTAGTTTTGTGAACTGTACATTATCAATCAATCAATCAATCAATCAATCAATCAATCAATCAATCAATCAATCAATCAATCAATCAATCAAAATCTTTATTTATGTGTCAAAAATATTTAGCATATATGCTAATTGAAGATATAACATAAAGGCAAGTACACAAATTAGAATTATATTACAATGTACAGTCTAGAAGGCTTTCCACGTTAGTTCTTCATGTCATTCTTTTGAACCGGTTCACTGTTGGCACTTCTTTAATTGTTCTGTCTAGCTTGCTGCACAACTACTGGGCAAAGTATCTTGCAGAATTTTTCCCGTATTTCACTGTATTGAATTTTGGAATGGCATGATTATTGTTTCTTAGTTCGTAAGGAGCTTCTATTAATTTAAATATTTCTGTTGTATGTTGTGGGGAAAGACCACGTCTAACTTTGTACATCAGTAAAGCAATGTCCTGTTGTCGCCTTTTCTGGAGAGATGTTAGATTTGCTTTGGTTAAGAGTTGTGCATATGGTCTGGATTTATCTCAATAAACAACTCATAAGGCTTTCTCTTGAAGTCTTTCTACCTTTCGTTTGTCAGCTGCTTGCAGAAATGCCAAACTATACTGCCATATGTCAAGTGAGGAAAAATTGCTGTCTTGTAGCTTGCTAGTTTTGCACTGGTGGGCATTATACTGCGAAATCTTGATAATGCCCTTTTCTATGGCTCATTCTTCTGCTCAAGTTGCTGATGTGAGTACTAAATGTTAACTCATCATCAACTTGAACTCAAAGTAGCTTGAGACTTCTTGTTTTCTCGGCCTCATTGCTCTCGTCAGCCATAACTTTTATTGTTAAATTACTATTTGCATTTTGAAGTGTCATTGCTTGATGTTTGCTGTTGTTTGCTTTCAGATGGTTTTCCTTATACTATTGTGAAGTCATCTTGATATCTGATATCTTGATTTAGTTGTGACTTTAACTTTGTTTCTGCTCCCACCTGAATAATAAATTTGATGATTGCCAACATACATTCTTATTTGATAGTACTTTATGCGGAAGGCCAAATCAGTTTGAAGGATATTCGATAGCATGGAACAGAATGCAGATCCTTTTGGGCATCCTCTTGTTGTTTCTTTCCATTCACTTCTTGTGTTATCCAGTTTGATCCTGCTTTGTCATTGTTCAAAATATGAAGTTGTCAGTCTCAAGGAGTCTTCAGAAAAGCCATAAAATTCAAGTTTCTTAAGAAGAAGGCTTGGCACCATGAAATCAAATGCTTTGCTCATGTCTGTTGACAGGATGGCTGTTATCTCGCTTTTATCAAGGGCAAATTTCCAGTCCTCAATGAGCCCTAAGATCGTAGTTTCTGTGCTGTTTTACTTCTTATATGCGGGTAAGCTAGGGCTTAGTTTGTTTTCAAATGAATTTGTAACTTGTTTGCAGAGTACTTTTTCAAATATTTTGTCAACTGCATTAAGAACTGTTATTGGCCTGTAGTTTTCATCACCATCCTTTTCTGCCTTCTTGTGTACTGGTGCTCATTCGCCTTTTTTCCAGTCGATGGGCCATCTTCCTTGTTTAATGCACGAGTTTTATAATGACGAAAGAGATCGGGTTAGTTGCTCAGCATTCATTTTCAGGAATCCTGATGTTATTCTATCGCATCCGATGGCCTTCTTTGGGTCTAGTTATGACAGAGCTTCTTCAGCATTCTTTTGAGACATTGAGATGAAAGAAAAGCTGAACTTCGAGTCAACTTTTATGCTCTCCTTGATAGTACCAACACTTGGATGAGCATCAAGAGACTGTAATTCTTCCCTTTGAACTTCGTCTGCGTTTCCCAATGCAGGAAAGTAATTCACAAAGTGACTGGATACTAGCTTCTGTTAACATATCATGTCATTATTTACTTTCAGCTTAATAGCAACTGTATCAAATGCCCTCGCCTTTAGATTGTAGAAATGGCCTGAATGCGTTGAAAAATTCTTTTGGTTTGCTTTTCATCTCTTCTGATAGTTTTCCCAATATGCCTTTATAGCTATCCACCTTTCTCGGGTTGCATTAATCAGCCGTTTATTTCTAAGTTCTTTATTTTCATCATTCTTTTCCCTTGCCTATTGCTTTGTATATTTTCTCTTTCTCCTGATTGCTTTTTTCCATTCCAGAGTCCTGTAGGGTACATCTTTTTCTCTTACTCTAATCTTTTTAAGTGGTAGGTATTTATCAATGAGTGAAATTACCAGTTTATACCAGATATGGCTTTTATCTTCAATGGAATAAAAAATTTGCATCACCTGCCAGGGTATTGCTTCAGTGCCCTTTTTAGTTATTCATGGTTCAAATTCAAATTGAACAGGATTTGGGTTTGGATTCACATCACCAGCTATAAGTAGCAGGTATTCATTTCCCATTTCAAACTGGAAAGCACCGTCTGTATTACTGTAGTATGGGATGCGTCATTTAAGACATTTCCTTATGACGTTTGGGCTTTCTTGTAGGCCATGTCTATCACGATGAAAAGCTGGCACAAACAGACATTGTAATTCATGTGATGTCCTGATATCCCAACCAGTCTTGTATGTTTTGGGATCTCTGCAATGTCTGTAGCACGAGAAAGCAAATTATAGCACTAGCACCTTGCAGTTGCT
The DNA here is from genome assembly GCA_900291935.2 of Cassiopea xamachana. Classification (NCBI taxonomy): domain Eukaryota; kingdom Metazoa; phylum Cnidaria; class Scyphozoa; order Rhizostomeae; family Cassiopeidae; genus Cassiopea; species Cassiopea xamachana. The sequence goes on along the minus strand of OLMO02000001.1, from coordinate 593,289 downwards.
GTTAATACCACTTTACGAGCTGAGCGTTGAAAAACTACGTCCTAGCGCCATGTGAAGTAATAGGGTCATAATAGTCTTAAAAGTATTGGTTTTGTGGTAGTTCTGAAAGTTGCAGTTTTATTCAACCATGAATTCTCATCATATTGTATTTTTAATTGTCAGGTGGACTTGCTGCTGGTATCCCACAGTTGACAAATTTTATTTCATTACTTGGCGCAGTTAGTAGCTCTGCATTGGCGATCATTTTCCCGCCGTTGCTACATATCTTAACTTTTAAAGGCCATGGCCTGAGTTTTTGCAGCGTACTGAAAGATATATTTATTATACTGGTTGGAATTCTTGGCTTCTTGTTTGGAACATATACGTCAGTCATTGCAATAATTAAAGGATTTGAAATGTCAGCAGATGTTCATAGCGGATCTTCGCTGTCAAATTCTACTGCCTTTCGTAATGCAACAAGAGCATTTCCTAGTATGTGTAAATATTCTTATTGATTGACCAACGTACATGATGTTTTTGTGTAGCATGGTTTAATTGCTTTGAAATTAGTACAGTTTGAATATATAGTTTGCTTTAGAATTTGGTTCTACAGTATTGTACAGAAGTTTTTATTGTTGGTTTTATTCCATGATGTAGTAACTATTTTGATACAGACAATTCCCATGGCAGTGTATTCGTATCACTTTGACATTCTTTATTTAATGTCATAGTTGTGACGTAATTCCTGATTTCTGCTACTATTTATATATGATTTACATGCTTGGCTTGCAAGCCACGCATGCGCATTCAGTTTCTACCAAATAAACATATTTTCCTCTGACTGACATTATGTAAATCTATTATTTTTTCAAAAAACTTTTGATTTCATAGATAACATGTTTCATGTAGAGAATTTTTTCTATTTGCCAAGTATCTGAATATGCCCAACCGTATAACGCAGGAGCTCATTTATTCTTCGTAGTCTTTATTTCACAATTTTCCCACATTGCCCCAACTCCCCTTCCTATTGTAGGGCATTAATTTTTAGAATTTGGTAAAATTGCTGGAAGTCACCACTGCTAAGATGTAATTGTTGGTAATTGCATACTTTACTCCCACTAATTCTAGTGCCTAGGAATTGTGTCTAGGAGAATCACTCCACAATTATGTGGCGAACAGAGATCTTGATATTCTTTTGCGTCGACAGGTTTAAAACTGTATTCAGTCGTGACACGAGTTGTTGTAGAAATTTTGGCTTGAACTTAAGAAATAGGACAGCAGTGCTTCGATTTTTGAATTCGCTTGCCCACTGCAAATGTGTTGTGCATATGATGACCTTGTTGGGGAGTAGCAAACTCTTACTCAAGACCTCGAGTGTGCTGCATGCACAAATTTTCTTAGTGTGTAATTTGCAATAACTTTGAATTCTGGTCATTTGCCATATTGCTATTGTCTCCTCTGAAGATAAATTATGATTTAGAAATTGAAGTTTCCTAGTACCAGTTTAATGTCAATTTGCAGTCGCAGTAAAATAAAGAGTTCACCGTGCATAAATACGTAGTAAAAATGAGTAGCCGTAAATGTTAATTAGAGTTTGCCCAGCCTTTTGGAGTGTGGATGTGTAGATGTTAAAATTCTTTACTGGGGCAAGCTTCCAGGCCTATATTTCCGAACGCAAAGACTATGGAATTGGATTTCCACAGCTTTGCCCCCACCCCATTAATTTAAGCTGTGTTTTTTTGTCCTACTTATACGCATAGCTTTTTGCATATAATAAACGCCTACTCTCAAATCCAGAAACTTTACAGAGCTTTTGAAATATTCACCGCTGGTAGTATTCTTTTGAATTCATGACACTTAATTGCCATGAGCGGTTTTGTTTTTGCACTAGAGCATGTGTGTGCTCCCCACTGTATGTAAAAGAGTGTCCCTCCCTTTTCAGCGAAAACAGTTGCCCAGTTTTGACTGTTAGGAACACCTGAATGCATGTGCCCCCTTGACTTTTTCAATGCTTCCTATGACCCTGAATTGAAAACTTTAGGCACAACATCAACAACAAGGCCAACTTCTCCATTTGCACTCCCAGTTACTTTTTAAATGCTATGGACTTACTCGAGATGCTTCCTGTTACATACAATTGAGACCCGTAGCTAAGGGGGGCCGGGGGGGAAAGGCCCCACGAGAAAAGTTCAAAGCAGGTACTATTTGCTCTGTTTTCGCTTTTCCTGTGCTTTTAGTTCTCTAAAAGAATAACACTTTATGAATCGGAGTACATAGTCTTTAAACTTCAATTAAAAAAGATTGTGGGGTTAAATTTTCCTTCTCTGCATAGAGATCAATGACCAACTTAACTTCCATCTTATTTCAGAAAAGGCATTTTTCGACGTTGAAGAGTGTATGAACTTAACAATTTTTCTGGGATCGAACCCCCCAGCCCCTATGATTTTTCTACTTACTGAAAGCTCTGCCATTCTACTTTCTCGCAGCAAGTTGGAGCTCTTCCATTCTACTTTCTCGCAGCAAGTTGGAGCTCTGCCTTTCTACTTTCTCGCAGCAAGTTGCACTTTATTTTTGCTAGACCACTTCAGTTCTATCCCTTTTAAATAGTTTTCTTCATATCCTAGATATTTTGCAGAAGTCTTGCTGTTTCTCCGTCTGTGTGCATTTTGTCATTTTGATAACTTCGTTCACAGAGGTCCCCCTGCTCATTCTGTATTGATTCATGCTCACTACTCTCACCCCGACTTGCTATACTCGGAATTACTATGCTCAGAGATGTGCCCAGACAATTTTTGTTTGTGGGGCATTTTCAAGAATATTTTACAAAAACTTGGCCAACTGTGTAAAAAAGGTTAAGAAATTAATGTAACCCACAGGCAAGGACGTAGCGAGGAGGATCTGGTTGTGTAAAGCTCCCAAACTTCTGGAGCTTGAGAAAATTAAAGGAAATTTGGGTCACTACATCATCAACATCAGGTAATTTATGAATAGTAGGAGGTTTCATAAAGCTAGCACAACAGTTGAAAGAACGTATAGCTAAAGTATTCACTGCATTTGCAAAAGTAATCTCAAAAAATTGTTTTCCAGCCTTCTGACAGCCATTATTTTGAAATTTTTTTCTCCGGGCCCAACCATGGTGGGCCATATAGTAGACTCTGGATACGAAAGAATGTCTAATACAGGTCCTGTCAATTCAGCTTAAAAGATCAGTAAGATGGCTCTTACGAAATACTCTATTTGCAAAAACCTATCTCAAATCCAATTTCCAGCCTTCCAGCCTTTATTTTGAAAATTTTTTCTCTGGGTCCAACCATGGCGGGCCCTATAATGGACACTGGATACCAGATAATGTCTAATACATTGAAAATTTTTCATGTAAATAGCCAAAAACATTGCCTTACGAAATTTGAGCGAAAAGTGATCGGTGGCATTGTGACATCGCTGCCTACAGGATGCTATTATCTCCTGCATTAAGATATATGTTCTTGCAGCCTCATACACACTGGGATTAGCATGCCCATCCTGTTGGCATTAGGGTGTTACGCTGATCGGCCAATTCCAATCCAGTGCCCCCCTTACAAAACCGTGCTGGCTACGGGCCTGTTGCAAATTATTTTTTGCTTGCAACAAGTGAAATGAATCATTGAAGTGAACTGACATGAGAGCTTCTTAGCCTCATTTTGAGAGTGAGAATGTAAGGACAACCAATCATTGTTAGCACACACGCTTTCACTACCTCTTTGAACGCTTACAGAATCTGTAAAGGCCGTTGCATACCGACAGGCAAGAAATGGTTTAGCTGTTAGCAAAATAAGTGTCAATTTCGTTGTATTTATCCCAGGTGAATCAATTTGAAGCAGGTTACATTTTTCAATTTGCCAAAGGATTTGAAAAGGTGCAAAATGGCTCGATACTTCATCGTAGTTTTTGTTGGCCTAGCCCTATGTATATCAATTGCTGCAGCAGATAAAGAAACCTCCAAGTCAGAGGTTTGTTATTATAATTTATATTTGACAGTAGAAATATCTCGTATACGGCCTTTTTTGTATGAGGTAAACTAAAGTAGAACGTAATAGTACAATTGTTGGAAAGGGCTTGAGTTTCCGCAATCAACGCTATTGGATAAGCGATTTTGCCGGCACTGAATTTGAAATTTGATCATGGACTTAATCCAAATGTAACTTCATAATGGATATGATATAAATCTGAGTTAAGTATTTATATATGAACAATAGAATATTAAAATAGGTATCCTGTTTGGCAATTAAGTAGCACTAAGAATTGCAAAAATATCGATGCGATAGTAGTATAGACAATTTGAGTTGATTCCTGCCTCTCACCTTCATTCAACACCATAATTCAGTACCGTGAATTGAGCATCTTGTATTTAGCCCTTTGCTTCTAGTATCTTACATTTAGCTCTTTACATTCAACACCTTTATTCCACAATCTTAACTCACAGGTCACAGATTATTGTACTGTTGCAGTACGCATCAGAGTCGCCAATTTGGCATTTTCTAAAGCAAATTCTGAAATTTGGCACTTTTGGAATGTGTTTTGCTTCAAAAAAATGATTTGGCTTGAAGTTAAAATTTAACCTAAATTTTATTTTTCTGAAAAATGGCTCTTTTACAAAGTCAGTTGGACCAAAAAGAATAACACAAATGAGATATTTCAAAAATAGTCAATGAGGCATGCCTTACTTCATGAAATTTTTGTGCAGATCTAATTTTCACACAGTGGCTCTGCATGAACAAGTGGTTGCACAAATTTACTTTATTTTTGTGCATTTTGCTGTATGAAAATTTGATGTGCACAAAATATATCTTTTCTGGAGGTGCATTAAATTAAAAAGAGAGAAAACAGAGTTATAGTTTGATAAGGCTTCTTTCTAAAAGCAGCAAGTAATTAGAAGCTCTTTTTTTTGAGCCAAGGCAAAGTCTTATAACTCTAGGTTTATCAGAGTTTCTTGTTTGATAATATGGGACTTTGGATTTCCATGTAAATTGATTTTGAATGTTTCAGTGCATGTTCTGTTTATCATTTTTTGTGACATTGCTAGCTGTTCATATTTTGTCACAGAATGAATGTTGCGAATGTTTGAAAATATGTAGAGTTGCATGTTAAGTGTCTTATATTGTTTTACCTAACATTGGTATATACAAAAATGAAATGTGCACATCAATTGAATTTGTGGAAAAAGGATGTGCAAAATGAAGCTTATGTAAAAATTGCATGGTTCAAGGTATGATACATTTGTAGATGCAAGTCTCAGCACAAGTGCATTGCAATATATTCAATAGAGATTAAAATTAAAGTCTATGCCCACTTCTTAACATTTCTTTCTCATTGATTTGTAGAATGGAGCTATACCTCCCTTTGTTTGAGTTATTAGTCATTTTTATTATTCTCTGACCTGGTTTTCACATTTGATTTATTGTAACTATATTTTTTCCACCCATTTGCAGAGCTCTCAATAATGTTTGGAGCAATCAGCTGATCATGAATAATAGTTAGCTGTTTTCCATGGAGAGCCGCCCACTATGTCTACTTTTTTAGGTTATTTTAAATCAAAAGTAGACTGCAGTTTAGACAGAAGTAGCATGCAATAAATCACTTGTAGCTGCCTTCAATTGAAAGCTCTGTCCAGTTGTCTTACCAGATTTCTTAGGACCTGGGAAACCTGCTATATATTTTGCATGCAGTACTAGCTATGCAGGATTGTTGCAGTATATTTCTGATAATTGAACTTTCAATCTGTTTTTCTATCTTATTATATTTGCATGTACCTATTACAGTGTACATTGGACTTTGAGTGAACTTTCTACCTTTTTTAAAAAGTTTTGGTTGATAGTTTTCAGGTTATAAATTTATCTGATAGTTTGCTGGTTATAACTAGGTTGAGGATCTAACTTACCAGAAGCCAGAGGTGCAAGGATTTGCCTACATTGCAGAAACATTTGATAGTCAGAAAGAGTTTGATGAGCAGTAGGTCTTCTTTTTCATGTTACTTTTGAACAGTTATTTACTCTTCAGTAGAAGGCATTGCTTTAAATTTGCTATGCCAATTTATGAAAGCATTTGAATATCTGTAGTTTTATTTTTAGAGCCAGTATGTTTACTTTGGAAACTTTTGTAATTGTGCATTCTGCATATGAAAGATGCATATTTTACCAATATTTGGTGTGAGATACAAAGACTGGTCACATTGCATTTATATTGTCTTTGATATGATCAGACAATGTGTTATGATGGGCAAAATTAAGAAGAAGTACCTGGATAGTCAAAGTTGCAGAAATATTACCAGCCTCTTCCAAGAGCTCAAATACCAGGGTTCATTACAAACCTAAAAATGCTGGAAAATAAGTAATTTTCAGGGAAAGCCTAGAATATTCAGGTAATTTTTGTCAATAATTATCTAAGTCAGGGAAATAAAGTTGTTACTTTGGGGGTAGGAGCATGGCTAGAGGATGATGTGAGAATTGACTGGAAATTATGCATTCATGACATTGCTCATGCTTTAATAGTTGACCTTGATAATGGTTTGATAATGGTTGATACCTTGGTTTGATAATGCAGTCCATGCCCTGAAGAAATTGGACACAAGCAGCAATTTGCACCCTTGTTTGCATGAGTTATTGCACGTGCGATCCAAGATTTGTGTATCCACAAAAGAGAGTTTCTTGTTGCTGAAGCTTGTGAAATAATTTATTTAGGATAGACAGGATAAAGCAGAGTTATGAAAGCAAGAAATGACAGTCACTAGTGTTGCAATTGCGACAACATCGTTCCTATTTGGCACATGTGATGGAACAGTTAATAGTGATGTTGGCATGGATGATTTTTCATTCATGCGGGGGATTTGGCATATGTGTGGACATACGCACTTGCAGTAGCACATGTCTCCAGGCATGAACTGATAATGGTTGATACCTTGGTTTGATAGTGGTTGATACTTCAACACATTCTCCCCCAAATTCTCCTTCATTTTCAATTGTAAGGCTCATTGTAGTTGAAACACGTGTGCAGTGAGGTATATATAAGTATTCTCTTTATGGTTTTTCTTAGGTTTCTGTGATCAACTTGTTATTGTTGATGTTACTGTTGTGAATTTAAAATCATTGCAAATAAATTGAAGATTAAATCAAACTGCTTATATCTCATAAAAGCATGAAAAAGAGGCCTTGTTCTTTTCACATTCCATTCTTAGTGCTCATGTAGTTAGATATTGTTAAGTTCTCTCTTTTGTACTACAATTTATTTCTGCTATGTTTTTGTCATTTAGCATTCCAAATAGCATCTTTTGAATGTCGTACCAGCAAATCAAAATGATATTCTTCTACTGCAAATTCAGAGTGATGTCATTATTTCATTTAAGTGTTTTGGAATCTGTTTACATCAAGACTCAAACCCCAGTCTTGTGTAGACAAAAAGAGTTTGTTTTCTCATTGGGACTCTTTAAGTAAACTATGTTACTAGGTCCTAATTGGTCACACTTGGGGCCAATTAGACACATCCTAACACATGAACTGCATCTGGATATATATTTAGGTTTACCTTTAGGTCATTATCCGACATTTTCATACTCTGATGAGTGTCGGACAAAAAAAGCTTTCAGTATGTCAAAATAATGTTGCCGCCTTTTCGTGCTGTGGTAAAATTTTGATTTGGTAAATAATTTTGCTTCATGTAGGAATCTATTTCTTACTACCCCAAACTCTATTTTTTTGGTATCCTCAAACTGTTTAGTGTTGGCTAGACTGATTTGATGGGATTTATTTTTGCCCACCAGGCCTTATTGCCAAATCAAGTTAAAGATGATTTTTTGCATGATCAGTCTAAGTATTTCAAGTAGTTGTTTATGCTAATTGCTATGTTTGTCAGGTGGATCCTATCTCAAGCAAAGAAGGATGGTGTGGATGCTGCTATTTCTAAATATGATGGTTTGTATCAATGATTTGGCTAATTTTTCTCTGTTGTCAACTAAATTTGTATGTCATCATTGAAGGAATAAATACAAATTCCATTTTTCTGTAAAAATTTTTTCAAAAGGGCTCTTTATACAGTGCTCAATAGCCCCCCCCCCCAGACAGCAACTTTCTCCAAAATTGCTCTAAATAGCTGCTTTGCTGGATTGATTTTAGCTTCACCAAAATTTCTTGATCATTACATTCAGAAATAGATGTTTGATAGATCTTAAGGACATTTTACTTATTTGTTAGATTATACTAGCAAATAGACTACTTTCATGTTTTAAGGACAGTAGAGCTTATTGAAATTTTTATAAATGGCAGGCAAATGGAGAGTTGATGTTCCAAAAGACAGTGCACTGAAGGGTGATGGTGCCCTCATTTTGGAGGTAGATATTTATTAGTGAATATGTACTCCTTAGCATCTGTCAGAATGCAAGTATTACCTATATTATTATGTGACCCCTTTCTCCATAATGCCTTAAAGGCTTAGAGAAATGTACTATTTAGTAGGCTGTACCAAACTACCAACTTGTAGACTGCTTTTGCAAAAGGAGAGGTTTACAATTGTATGTAAGATCTTATTCAATGAAAATAAGTTTTGAAAAAGCTTTTTCTCTACTGTATATAGCAGAAATGAGGACTTTTGTTAGGAAAAGCACTGCTAAGCCAAAAGATATTGACAAATGGTAATCAAGTTTATTGACTTACTTAAACAGCCTTCGTCATAAGGAAGATATCATGTGTGTGGTAGACCACATGCATAATATCTTTCATGCATGCAATTCACACTCTTATCCATATGGCTTTTTCAGGTTGCTAATTAAGAATTTACAAAACCACAATAGCAACTGCAATCAGAACACATTTTTGCTTTACTTTTAGAGCATGGCATCATTTGGCTCCTTGTTTCTCATACAAACTAATTCATGTGGAATAAAAATGCAATAGAATGCTATATAACTGTGGTGAAAAATGCAGCAAAGCTATTTTCCTTCAACTTGAGAATTTCTGTCGCTTTAAATGTTGTGAGGCATTTATAAAGAATCAAAGTATTCTGATTGCATTTTGAAATGACTTAGTACCAAAAATGTGACCATGAAACTCTAACATATCAAATTGAAGGAGAGTTTGGCTTCAAAAATTGTGAGACAGGTGGGAAATAGGGTAGATTGATATGTTCTGTTTGCAGGAAATTTGATCAGGTTTTCTCATTGGCATTTGCTCATAAACTTAAGGTAAAAATCAATGATCAAACATCTGACTCATGTGTGATGAATTGCTCACATTGTCAGCTCTAGACGTGTGCCCATGCAATCACATGCATCAAATGACAAAGACTGCTTAAATAGATCTGAATCAATGGAATTTATTCTTGATGGTTTTCAATTAGAATAAGTTTGATTGGTTTGTACAAGGCTATCATTATTGATGTGTGCACTTGTGTGTCTGTATGTATACTCTAGTGTCTCTAATAGATGGGCCCCTCATTTATTAATTTCAGGGGAATTTTCCTTCTCCCCCATTACTTATTACCACCCCCCTTCTATTAGCACCCTCTTTTTGAAAATTGGCTGACATAAACACCCCCTTCTATTGGCATACTCATTTCTATTCAATATTAGAAAGGAGTGTATATCATGGCATGGTAACACTGCATAATAATTATTGTATGGAAATAGGAGTTTTGATATCATTGTTTTTAATATCTTCATGCCCAATTAGGAAAAAGCTAAGCATCATGCTGTATCCACCATTCTACCAACAAAATTTGAGTTCACTGACCAGCCTTTTATTTTGCAGTAAGTATTTTGTTATTTGATAGCATTTGCTTTCTCAGATATAGTCTCTCCCCCCAAATACAAGCCCCCTATATACTAATCCAAATGTCCTTCTGAATTTAAGCCCCCCCCAGAGCAGAAGCCTGGGGCTTATATTTGGCATTCAGTGTGTATAGTTAGGATTCACTAAAAATATTGTACCCTGAGGTGACATTAACAAAGCGACTGTTGCTGTGGTAACAGAAATATCAAAGAGAGAGTATAGCATGTCCCTGTAGTTACTTTTGTTCTTTGTCAAGATTTACACATAGATGTTGTTATTAGTCTCTCTGATTCGACACCAAGTGCTAAATGTTTGGAATACACAAGTCACAAGTTAACCACCAAAATATGATGGTGAACATCAGTGTTCATATTTTGCTCAGCATTCATATTTTGGATTTTGTGGTACTATGCAAGTGTCACGAAAAGATGAATTGCTTGCTTAATAAAATGTTGTTTGTTAGAGATTTGAAGCCTACATTGAGCATGAAAACAGATCCCATCACTGCCATATTGTTCACATAACATAATTTTGCAGTCACATCTTTGTAGGACATCCACCAGTCTTTCTGTCAGTGCCCATGTTTCTGTTCCATGAAGAAGAGAAGATCTCACACAAGCATCATAAACCCTTCCTCTGGTCTTCAGGTCTATGATAGCATGTCTGTGTGGAAGCGCTTGTACTCAATCAAGTGCTTCTCGTGTCAAGGCCTGACAGGAGCCATCTCCAAGTGGCATGGTTCTAGAAGGGGTGCAACAAGTTGTCAGAGGGTAAACTCAAAAGAGTTCATTACAAAGAGACTGTAGCACTCATGAAGGTAGTTGCTTATGCCCCCTCCACCCCAAAATAATTTTAGTAAGCATTCAGTGTTATTCACAACTAAAGGCAGGGCAGGGGTGTCACTGAATCCTGCACATATGTGGCTCCGTTTTAGTTCTTGGTTCTGAAATGTGGCCCAACTTAACATCTAATTGAATTTCCCTGAATTTAGGGGCTCTGTTTGCACTCCTTCTAAGAATGCATTTAAAAGTCCCTTTTTTTATACCATAGTCACTTGGAAAGCACAAAAGATTTGAAGAACACTATTGACTTTGGTTTTTAGTTTTTATTGGCTCTTGATGTCTCAGGGTAGACATGCTCTAATTTCAAGACCCTAGGGTCGTGATTTTAGGTTATGCCTATTCGCACAGCTGTTAGAAATAATGTTGTCTGACTACTTGTACATTGGTTGTTTAAGAATAAGCTTCATGATAATTGAAATTATGAGGATTGAAAGTCATAACAGAGAGGATATTTTAGGGGAACCCCTTGTAATTACTTCAAAAACTTCTCCATAAGATAGATGGTACAACTATAGGAATTTGGGTTCTTGATGAATTGTGCTCCAGGCATAATTTTAGGTGTGGCATTGACACTCATGCTTTTCCAGTGAAGTTTGGGTCTTATCTTTATATGAAACACGTCACTAGTGTATTTAGATAGAGATCTTGATGTTGCATTAACACATTGTGACAAATGTGTTAAGTCTAGCATTTATTGCTATAGGTATGGTGAAGTACTTTGATTAATTTAGGTACGAAGTTAAATTCCAAAATGGGCTGGATTGCGGAGGTGCGTACATGAAGCTGCTGTCTGATTTACCGGAGCTTGACTTGGTTAGTAGTTGCCTAGATAATGTGTTAATTTCAAAGAAGTTCTATATAGAATTGAAGTATATGATTTATCAAATGATAATTGTGAGTTTTAGTATCACATAATGATAGGATCAAATTTTTGAAATTTGATGAAGCACTTTGTATTTGTATGCAGAGCTATGGTTCCTTCATGTCCCCTGTGCTCTTTTTAGTTTTTCCATTTTGCTTTGTAAGTTCATAAATGAACTTCTTTTACTCTTACAGAGTATTGATTTACACTAGATCAATCTATTTTTGTATTCAGGAAGAATTTAATGATAAGTCACAGTACACAATTATGTTTGGTCCTGACAAGTGTGGTGAAGATGCCAAGGTAATTATATTTGCAGTACCCTCCACCCCCATAACTGGCTATTCATTGTTGCAGTTTTTTGCTCTATATTAATTTCTCCTCGGTTAATCCTCTGTATTAATTTCTGTAAAATATTTATTTTGATATGTTAAGTCCATGTTTTGCACTGAATATTTTCTGAAACTTAGAAATTTTGCAGCAGTAAGTTGCCACAAATTCAAAATATGTTGCCAACTTTCTTTGTTTGTGCATAGGTGTCTTTTGGAGAGAGAGAGAGAGAGAGAGAGAGAGAGAGAGAGAGTTCAATGTGTATTCAAGATGAATTCAAGATGTTTACTTCTGTTTTTCTAGCTGCATTTCATATTCCAACACAAGAATCCAAAAACAGGGAAATATGAAGAAAAACATGCCAAAAAGCCTACTGGAGACTTTTCAAAAATATTTGATGACAAAAAGACTCATTTGGTTATGCTTATTGTTAACCCTGATAATACTTTTGAAATTCGTGTTGATAAGCAAGTCGTAAATTCTGGTAGTTTGTTAAATGATTTTGAGCCACCTGTTAACCCCCCTGTTGAAATTGATGATCCAGAGGATAAGAAACCAGATGATTGGGATGAAAGAGAGAAAATTGTGGATCCTGATGCCAAGAAGCCAGATGATTGGTATGTGGTACAAATTGCATTTTTTTAGTATATTTGGTTTGTTATGTTTTCTCAGAGACGAATGTATATGTTTAGTTTATAACTTGAAATGCTATAACTTATATAGAACAGCTAGGTATGTAGTAATGACAACCTTGGGCAATTGGATATCTGTGTATTGCATATCACGGCCAACTCTTTGAACCATAGTCTTGAAAGAGATAGCGTTGGATATATTTTAAATTTTAGAGTAATGCATATATTGCACTTTTTATTAGAATTTGAAGAATAAGAATAATATTTTGTGGTAGCTTTGGTTCTCAATTTTTGATTTACAATTTCAAATTTGCATTGAGGTGATTTGCAATTACAGTTTGGGGCGATGTGCTTTTTATTTCAATTTAGACACTGTAATGGATATAGCAATTGCTACCTGGTGGGGGGGGGAGCTTATGTTTGTTAGTCTCAATCAGCATTTGTGTTAGTTGTCTTGGAAAATGTTGTTTTTCATGTGGGATTCATAACTACTCACTCATTGAAGATTGCTTTCATTAAAGAGTTGTTCTCATTCTCTGCGTCTAAGGCTTTGGGACCATTAATTTATTACGTCATCATGGAAGTGAGAGTGGTAGTTGCTAGAAATGCTCATGTTTGATTATGGGAGGGGGGTAGGTTGTATAATGACATAGGAACCAAGCGTCTGTTTACACTTAAGATGTGATTCAGTTCTTTCTTTTCCTTAATTTATAGTTACTGAACATTAGACATTATTTATATTAATTCATGGTAACAAATTTGATGTTCATGATGATAATCATGCATTGCTCTTCTTTTATAAGGGCAGCAGAAAATTCCATGGTGCCAACGTGACTTTTTTGCACTTTTGAGTGTCACTCAAATGCAGTAAAACTCTGCGCATAGAAACCTTAAGTCGTGCCCCCCTTCCGCCTTGTCTATAGGCTGTTCTTGTTTTTATGTAATGAGTTAGTTCCAGTAGGGTGAAATTTCTTCAGTCAGGGCTCAGAACTATGGCAATATCAGTTAACCATCCAAACGTTAATCTTAAGAAATGGTTTGCATTTTTATTTTGGTTTACCCCCCTCCCTCCCCCATCCTATCACAATCTCCCTCCCCCATCCTATCACAATCTCCCTCCCCCATCCTATCACAATTACATGTCTACTATTTTTGGAACACCCATGAAAATGGGTTTGATAGGCAAAACAAAAATGAGCTATTACTAAGACCTTAGCTAGATTATTACGGCGAAATGATTCTAATTATTTGAAATAAGAATATTCAATTTCAGTCTGTAAATGAAAGTTCTTATGCGCTGGCTATGGTGTAGTCCATAATGCAAATGATGACACGTTTCAGGAGGGGAGTATAACCAATGACTATGGGTAATTATCTGTTGTTGATTCACTATATAGTTATAAAATCACTCTTTTCTAAGGGATGAAGATGCCCCCCGTAAGATTGAAGATCCAAATGCCAAAAAACCAGAAGGATGGTTGGATGATGCACCAGAAAATATACCTGATCCAAGTGCCGTGAAGCCTGTAGACTGGGATGATGAAGAGGACGGTGAATGGGAACCACCACAAATTCCCAATCCAAAATGCTCAGAAGTTGGATGTGGTGAATGGAAGCCACCGATGATTGACAACCCAAAATACAAAGGAAAATGGCAAGCACCTCTTATTGCCAACCCAAAATATAAGGTTCATTAATATAAAGATATAGCTATTATACAAAAACATATATGTTATTTTTTGCAGCAACATATGATAAAATATATAGAAAAAGCATGTAGACAAATTTAATTGCGCTTGAAATTCACATATTTTGAGAAGGACCATCTCGTGAAGTGGACAGAAACTGAAGGGTGCATTTGTAGTGCATTTTGTTAACGGGATTGAAGGATAAGCAGACAGCCCAACCATAGAAAATAGAGTGGTTATGTTAATGATAACTCGTTTGCAATAAGAGACTACACATTGAAGTTCAATTCAGGGATGACCAAGTGGGATTTGGGTTGGGGTCTGTGGGTCATCGTTGTTTATTAAAGCGCACTGATTGTGAAGCGGAATATGTCCAGCATGCTTTTTCGTGAAAGCAAATTAACACCTACGTATATTAGAGCCTATTGGTGTGTATGAAAACTCATTGATATGTATTTTGAGCAGTGGCGTATCTAGGGTCGAATCTTTTGGGGGGGCAAAAAAGGGTATGACTGGGGGAACAAAGGGAAAGAGTGTGGACCTTAGAGGGTAACTAGGGAGTCAACTAGGGGTAGAGGTCTATAGCCCCTTGTCTTGGCCAGCATTGAAGTGCCATCCAATATAAAGAAAGACCGCAGGACGAGGGTCGGGGGGCTCCGCTCCCTGGAAAATGTGTTTGACTACACCCATTAAATATAAGGGAAACGCCGATGCCTTCCATTGTATCGATTTTATTGCAGAGTTTTCATCATTTAGGAGGCGACTGCCCCCCTTACCCCCTGGCTACCCCACGGATTTTAAGCGTGAGCTTGCTGTTTCATACGTCAATCGAAAATGGCTTAAATACAATTGATCATGAACCTATACTTTACAACATAGATGTCGTGATATGTTGCATTTGTTTTGGCAACTGAAAATGTTTGATTTCAGCAATTTACCAAATTATTGTCTTTTTACCTGTAGCTGTGTCTCTATAGAATTTTTAATAATCTTCAACACTAACAATGCTATAGTTTGAGTAGATATATACATTGAAACATAGCCTTTATTTTTGATAGGGCAAATGGTCTCCTCGAAAGATAAAGAACCCGGACTATTTTGAAGATAAGAACCCATTCAAAATGACATCTATAGTATGCTCCTAATCTTTGTTGGTTTTAATTTGAAATTCACTTCTATGTAAACCATTCTTAGTTTATTTATGATTAATGTGTTCAAATTTTCATATTTAGCTTTTATGAATATATCTCACATTGTCGATAGGCATTCAATCTAAACTTATTTTAGCCATCCCTGGAGCTCCTTCTATGAGATTTGTTTTGTGGTTTATTGAATGATTATAAGTACTTTTCATTGTTTTCCTCTCTTTTAACCATAGGCAGCAGTTGGTTTTGAATTATGGTCCATGTCAGATGGTATCATTTTTGACAATATCATAATATCAAGTCGACAGTCAACAATTGATCAGTGGACTGCAGATACGTAAGTTTGGCGTAGATTTTTTGTGAAGGATACTCTTTATAGACATTGAATTTTTCTCTTTTGAATGTCCCTTGTGCACTGACTGTAGATTTTGCGTTTACTTTAGTTGTGGTGATGGTTATGGTTAATGCTTCCAGTTTCATGACCGTGCAGTTTTAGTCAATACGGTGCTGACCATGCGCGAGTCGTGCAAGCTCGATGCAGTTGTCAAGCGAATTCGACATTTCACCGAGCAACACAGAGCAACATCTCAAACAAAAGAACTGTTAGATTGCTCTTCCAAAATATTTGATCGCCACCAAACAACGCAGAGCAGCACCGAGCACAGCACAACACGTGGCCAAATGAAGTCAACATTTCAACAGGCTCGAATTTTGTTCGTTACTCGGTGAAATGTTGGATTCGTTTTACCCGTTTGGGTCTTGAATGGCTTGGGCTACAATGTTGTGATTCAAATCGTCTGGGTTGCAGTTCTAGAGGATACACTCATTAAGACTGCTATCTTCTAGGTTACATTTCTTGTTGCTTCTCTCTACTGGACTACTTTCTCTTCTCACTTTTATTTTAACTAGCAAACAAGTCCAAACTTGAAGATTAGCATAATTCAGAATCTTAATTTTATATGTTTCATTTCGGCACGTTTTCTAGCTGGGACCTCAAGTTCTCAAAAGAGTTTTCAGTAGATGGTGAATCAAGCGTAAGTTAAAACTTTTTAGTAATTTGTTTAAAATTATTGGTTTTGATACAGTAATGTGTTAGTAATCTTTAGTTTGCATTAAGATGTTGAGGAAAAATTTTATCAACTTGTAGGAATTTTATTGCTTGGGTACCATTCTGTCTGCTAGTTTGAGTTTGAAGTTAGCGCTACATTATTGATGTCCAAACTACACTTTAAACACGAGGATTCACTACTATCATGATATGGTAATATAACAATTCATTGCTTTCATGGTATTATTGTTTTCAGGGTGGAATTTGGAAAACTCTGCAGGATGCTACAAATGAAAGACCTTGGCTCTGGGCAGTTTACGTTGTTGTCATTCTGCTTCCCATTATCCTTGTCATTGCTTGTTGCTTGCCTGGTAGAAAGGTAAATTTTGTTTTAAGGCATCATATTTTCTCTTTTATTTGATGCTTATTATTTATTTTGCTAATACCACAATCTTGAAAGTGAGACAAGGGAAGCGTTGTTAATTGACAAAGCTTTTCTAAGAAGAACAGCCCAGAAAGAAAGTAAGTAGATAATGGAATCAAAAATAGTGGTTTACTTTAGACAGTAGCTTGGAGTTTTTTGGACTATCGTTTTGGAAGGGAATTTTATAAAAGTTGTTCATAAAGTCCATTTTAAAGTACCTATTTCATGAATTGCAAGCCATTGTCCGTAGTAGTCTGGTGTGTAAACAGATCCGTTTTGTCAAATTGGCGAAGTCTGCATGCGCTTGCGAATGTCATGAAAACTTCATTTCATGATCCACCCTTTAAGGTTTGTTCTACTTCTTAAAGTCCTCAAAAATTCCTTGTATTTAATTTGCGTTTTTAAAGGCGCCTAAAACTCCTTAAATTCGTACATTTTTGGAAAAACTCCCTAAAAACTCCTCATTTATAATCAGTTCTTGGAGGAGAGGTTATTCAGCGAAAGAGTTACTTCGGAAGTGAAAATGATTTTAGTCATGGAACCCACAAAAATTCTCCTTAAGCCTGGATCACATATAGCCGTAACATGCCGGCGACTGCCGCCGGCACTGCTACTACGGTATGCCGCAGGCAGTTTATTCCTTATGTGAACACTTTGCCCCCGGCAGCCGGCGGCAGCCTGCGGTACCGTGAAGAAAGTATGCTTTGCTGAAATATTGGAGAACCTACATGTTTTTCTTTGTTTCAACTTTTATGAGGTTAATTTTACAAACGCGTAGTAGGTCAAAATTAATCCACAGTGAGTTGCTAACAAAAGTTGCCTGTTAGAGCTGACGCCATATTTCTGCAGTGCATCGGCTTCCCGCGAGAAAACAACAGAAAGCAGCAACAACAAAGATTCAATAATGAGTGCTTGACTACCGACATGGTTACCGGCAAAAGAATGTATTTGTGAACATCTCGCCTGAGGCAGCCTGCGGCACATGTACCTGCGGCAGGTTACGGCTATATGTGAACCAGGCTTCAACTTTCTTCACGGTACCGCCGGCTGCCGGGGGCAAAGTGTTCACATAAGGAATAAACTGCCTGCGGCATACCGTAGTAGCAGTGCCGGCGGCAGTCGCCGGCATGTTACGGCTATATGTGAACCAGGCTTTAAAATCGATTTTTGATACCTAAAGGCTCCTTGAAAGTCCTTACACTTTATCTACTCACAACAATACGAAGTGTGATCCTTGCTCTTATTAGTACATTGATCATAATGGATTTATCATCTTGGCTTTTTTATATCAGAAGGACGATGCAGGTGAGAGGAAGAAAACTGACGAGCCTGTACCAGATGATGAAGCAGAAGACGAAAGTGAAGTTAAAGAAGGCGAGAGTGAAACTAAGGAAGAAGATGAAAAAGGTGATAAAGAAGATGATGCCGAAGTGAAGGAGGAAGTTGATGGGGCAGATGAAAAGGTATTGAGTGAAACCCTTTTAATTCAACGTAAATGAGTAATCCTCATGTTTCATATAAGAATTGGTTTCAAAAGGCTGAAATGTTGCTGGCACTTTGGCTCAAAATCTTTTTATAGTAGTTTTTTTCTCATCAGTGATCGTGTTTCCAATATTTTCAATTTCAATATTCAATATTCTCGATTTCAATATTCAATATCTTCGATTTCAATAAGATGAATAAACCATGAAATGAAATCTTGAAATTTCAAAGTGAGATATTTACTGGCAACATTTTCTGTATTGTTGTGAAAGAAAGACTATCTTTCCGTATGGAATTTTGCATTTGTCTATGACAACACTCAAGTCTTAGTTTGCATTCAAAGAAATAGCTCATTTTCTCTCCTAGATTATTGAACTTCCAGCATTCCTTTCACGTGATTTAAATTGAAGTCATGTCACGTAGTCCCAGTTTTGGAACATCAGGAATATAATTATTGTTGTCTCCTTCTGGTACAGGGAATGTAGTACACGGCTCGTGTAAGACCGCAGTCTGAAAAATCTGGAATGCTTTTAGGTTATAATAGGGGAGGCCTGCAATAGTCAGGATTTTTTCATTACAAGAAAGTCAGAGAAAAGTCAGGGAATTCTGGCCATTCATTTTATCTTGTAGAATCGTCCGAAACTGCCTTTTGTGCCTAAAGAACTCTAATTGGCACTAAAGAATATCTAATGTTTCCCATTGTGATTAAATTTTGTTCTGACAATGCAGTTAAACAAGCATTGCGAATAACGAAGTTCTGAAGTATTCATCCAATGCATTTTTAGTATTTATCTTGAAGATGGCATTAGAAAAATTTTTCGTTACTGCAAATGGCCGGGAAAGATAAATCTGATTTAAAGGACAGTTAGGGAAAAGTTTGGGAAGCTTCACTTGGGGGATTTTGTACGAACCCTGTTGCAAAAACAGTTAATTTAAAGGCATCATTCTGTTCAAAGTTTGATTTTCCAGGCGTTTATGAAATTTATGATGCAATATACCGATATAATGATTTTGTTAATGAAAGGAAGTGCTGACGTGTACATTAATGATGATTATCAGATGCATTTGCAGGAGTTTGATAATGCAGTCATCTCAGCAGAAGAATGTAGAGATTTGAAGTCAAATGATGAGGTAGTTCATATAGTGATGAAGTAGTTTTTGTAGTCAGTGACGTCATTAGTGAAATTTTAAATTTTTCATTAAAGCCTGTTAAGGTGTTATTACTGTTGGTGAAAGGAAGTGCTGACGAGTACATTAATGATGATTATCAGATGCATTTGCAGGAGTCTGATAATTTGAAATTTGTCATTTAAGTCTGTTAAGGTGTTATTACGGTTAAGGCGATTTTTTGCGGCTTTGTCATGAATATCTTAGGTATAGCATATTTTTATTAATGAGAGCGAAAAACTTTAGCTTAGTCCAAGTAGAAAGATTTCAAGTACAACCAAGGGAGAGGATGTTACTTAATGCTAGAAAGTGGAAGTGCGAGAAAGTAGTTGAATGAAAAGGCAGGTTTCAATGATACGTAGATGAATGCCTAAAATGGTGAGTGAAAGTAAATAATATTGGGTGCCTAATAGACGGGGAGTTGGAATAGTCGGGGGGCTGGGAAATTCCGCAAAATCTAATAAGCGGGGATTGGCTGGAAAATGACTAGAAATGTTACGGGAAAAGCAATGGTTTCTTGTCACAAATTTATATCGAAGTAAGTCCACAGAATGAAATAACGCTGAACCATATAATATATGATATATTTTACTTGCAGCCCAGAGTAACAAAAAATGGCCTTTGGTGAGACCTTTCTTCAAAACATTAATAGGGGCATATGCGAAAAATAAAAGCAAAAAGGAATTGCTGACTTTTTTATTTGGCTTATAGATAAGAACGAAGATAAGAGTTTCGTTGAGCCAAATTTCGAAATAGTATTGAAATCTTTTGTAGGAAAACAGAAAGTACTAGAAAAGACAGCAAGCTTAATGGAGATGTAGTTGAATGTAGCCTAGTTGGTAGGATGAGTTTGGCTTGTGCAATGCAAATTAAATGTTTTAGCGTTGCAGTTATATTCTTTGATATCTTGTAGTCCTATGATATATTTTCATACGATTACAATTACAATTGCCGATTCCTACGTTCTCATCTTACTGTAATTTTACAACCCAGTCATATTATATTTGATGTGCTTGGCTTCTGCATAACACTTAATACTACTTATATAATCCAATCATATCTTTCTTCACTAGTGCTTTATGGAGAGCTTTTAAATTCTGAATTGCGTTTGCAGAAGCATTTTCGGGAAAACGTAGTCGCAGAAGATAGTCAGAATGATCTGTCTAGTGAGGACGAGGAGCACGATGGTCCAGTCGAAACTGAAAAAGAGGTTGACAGTACAGTTGAGGTTTTAGAATGTTCAGTATTAGTTTGTTGTACATTTTTGCACGCTGTTAGTTAATTAATGTTGTTATGCATGTTATCTTAGTCAATGTTGCTATAGGCACTGTTCGCAGGGTATGATAGCAAGGTGATGTTGTAGTTATATTTTATGATGTATAATGTACAGTTCGCTTTGTGGTTTGCCATCATCTGATGCGTTTTTTAAAGAATTGTACGGCTTGAAATACTTGTTTTAGGAACAAAAAGCTACATTGGAACAAGAAGTTGAAGCTGAAAGTCCACCCCCAGATTCATCGCCACGGTACTTACACCGTTTATTTTCAAAACTTTTTCTTCTCTTGATAATTTCTTGGATTTCATTTACCACAGCAAGTCATCCTTTTAGCGAAGTAATTTAATTTAGTTTCTTACGAACGATATTAGAAACTTTTTTGCTTTTAGGAGGAGGGGTCCAAAGAGAAGAGCTAGAAAAGAGTAGATGCAAGGCTCCCGTAGGGAGAATGATATTGCCAGTGACGTCATGATGAAGTCTGCTAAGAAGAGAATGCAATTAGCATAAAATGGGCAACTTAATGAGTGACTATTTGATAATTCGAACTTTCAGCTGCAGAAGTTTAAATGTCATAGTTTTTCAAAAACTGTTAAAAGAATGTTTGATTTCTGTTCAATTGTTAATTGAGGTATGAAAGAACAGACCGTTGATTTCTATTGAATCTCTTTTCCGCTTACTTTTTATTCAAAATGGGACAAAATGGCATTTTTATTGATCCAAAGTATCTCATTTGTTTCGGCATCTCTGCAGTCATTGAACCCAATTCAAGCACACTCGTGCTTGGGTTGCACAGATTTGGCAGAAAAATCCCAGAGTTAAGTGCTTTCTGGTATGTCCGTTCTCTCTAGTTCTTCCCGGCAGGATACAACCCCTTCGTGGCAAATCAGAATTTTGTCATAGTAGAGCAGAATCTCCATGCCGAAAAAAGTTTTATTGGCTGCCCCTGTTAATTTTTCCGTGATCATATATTTTGTGCCTGATATTTCATATAACTTTGTCACTGCCTTTTTCTGCAGGAGAGTTAAGGTTGCAAAATAATTATCATGTCAATTGCAGCTGCACAGCGGTCTGCGTTCACAAATTGCTATTTATGAATTATAAAATTTTTTCCATGTATGCAATTCTTCGGTTTTTATTCATTGTTGGGGCAAAGGGTAAACACATTTTTCAAGCGACAATATATAATTTTTTGTAATGATTATTAGAATTTATATTAAAAACACTCTGCCCACCCAGCGTGGTATTAGATTCTTGGCTCATCCAAATGTTGCCAGATGATATTCCACATTCCCGCAAAACCCTATGTTAAAAACAGCCCAAAGCACGCCCAAATCTACGGAGAAACAGTCCAAACCCCCAGCCTACATTGCTATTTATGCATATACCTTCAATCAATATAGATATGTGGTTTAAGGCCGTATTTATTTCAACAACATGCATATTGCATGAAATTGCAACAAAGTCAGTATCCTCTTTTCATAGCACAAGTAATAAACATCTGACTTGTTATGAATACTTTCTTATTGTAACTTGGGCCTAGTACATTTCATGGGTTGCTAAGATTCGGTTTCTTCCAAGTTAGTTTCTTATAAAAACTGCAACGTGTTTCTTATAAATCAGTTTCTTATAAAACATTACGTACTTTTTTCTTATGCATTGGTTTTTTACAAGGCATGGCGCACGCGTATTTTATCTTTTTAATTCAAAATCTTGCAGAAAAGTCAGAATCCAAGACCATCCCAAGAACCGCACACACCCCCTACAACGGAAAAATCCCGCAAAGCGACAAAAAACCAAGCCCAATTGGGCGTGAAAACCGCCCACCTGGCAACCCTGCATACAAACAAACCAGATTCCAGAGCCTACCATTTACTTTCGAACCTGACAAAATATGAGAGTTTCGGCCCCAAATGCGGCCGCAAGTAGTAAGCGATTGAAAGTAAGGAAGAAAGTGGGTTTTGTCCCAGAATAAGATATGTGCTTCGACATTTCCCTTGGGAAGGGTGCATTTTGAACGCATTTGACCAACTATTATTAAGGAAACATTCACGTATGATACAATGATCAATGGGATACTGATAGTGGCGTGTCTAAGGACTTTTGTGCGGCTACTAAATCTCCCAGAATTACCGACAAGCGTTTGCCAAAATGTCCTCACCCATAAACACATTATTCCTAGAATGCGAAAATTTTGCCAAACGAAACAATTTGACAAGAATGCATAGCTTTTTGCTGAGTTTCAATATTCTTAGATTTTTCCACTTTTTGAGTCTTCTGAGTGTATTCTTAAATATTCTTAAGTGTTAAGGTTGTAACTTCATTTGAAGTTTTAAGAAGTACATTCACGTCTTTGTTGATGTCTTGCTTCATCATAAAGTAAATTAATATAGGAAATGAGTAATAGATATTGCATCGATAGTTCAAAAGTTAATTTACAAGCAGTCTTATAAATGGAATGCACAACATTTTTATCAAGCATTTTTAAAACTTGCACAGTGGCTTTTATCAAGAAAAATCAGGTGGAACAACTGCCGAATAAGGGTTCCTTAGCCCTATACCTTCAACTCCTTAAGAACTCCTCCTCGGATGATTAGATTTGTGATGATAGTCTAGTCCTTCCTCTAAAATTGATTTTCGAAAACGGTCTAAGACGAGTGCTTCCCCCGACGTATGGAAAAGAGCAAATGTTCCAGCCCACAAAAAGAACAGCAAAAACCTTAAGCAGAATTATCGTCCTATTTCCCTCCTTCCAATTCTCAGCAAAGCAATGGAAAAGCTAATGTTTGATTATTTGTACTAACATCTTTCCTTTTATGAACTGTTAAATCCCAATCAATCTGGCTTTCGTCCTGGAGATTTTACAATCAATCAGTTGATCTCGATAGTTCATTCCAACTGTGTGGCATTTGGCTGCAATCCTCCTTTGGATGTACGATCAGTGTATTTAGATATTTCTAAAGCATTTGAGATAGAGTGTGGCATGCTGGCTTAATCCATAACCTACATCAAAATGGCGTGTCTGGGGAGTTGCAGGAGTTCCACAGGGATCGATTTTAGGTCCTCTTTTTTCCTTGTTCACATAAACGATTTGACAACACATCTTAAATGCAATGTCAAGTTTTTTGCTGATGATGCATCCATTTTTTCAGTTGCGCAAAACCCAAGCGAAAGCGCTGCAGACCTGAATCACGATTTAGATCTTATCAAACGTTGGGCGCATGATTGGATACTGTCTTTTAATCCTGACCCTGCAAAGCAGGCAGTTAAAGTAATGTTTTCTAAGAAAAGGTCCTTGTTGACCATCCACCTATCTTCTTTAATGATGTAACCATTATGAAGGTTGATGAACATAAGCGTCTAGTTGTTGTGCTTGACAGTCGGCTAGCACTTTCTAGTCATCCAATCTGCTATCAACAAAGCTAGACGTGGGATTGGTATGCTTAGGTTTTCATCTAGGTAATTACCAAGACATACCCTTAACCAACTTTACAAACTCTAGGTGCGTCCACATCTTGACTATGGGAAGGTCATTTATCATTTCCCACAGAAACTGAATGACTTCGGCCATGAAATAACCCTGGATCGCCAGATGGAGCAACCTGAATCCGTCAAGGTACTCTGCTGGTTTAACAATAACAGGGGCATGAAAGGGCACTTCAAGAAACAAACTATACGAGGAACTTGGCTGGGAATCACTAAGTAATGGAAGATGGAGCAGACTCTGCTCTTTTCTTTAAGTTTCTCTACAAACTCACTCCTAAATATACAAGGCGCCCAATTGCACCAATTAAGTGGTGGTTAAATTATACTCTTAGAAACCAGGGGGAAGAATCAGCTCTCCGCTCTTATCAGACCAACCCAACAGTCTATTTATGGTCTTCATGATCCTAATTGTATAGCAATCCTTCGTCAACTAAAATGCGGCCTCAGCAAGTTCAATTCTCATAAAATCAATGACAACTTTCTAGACACAGTCAACCCGATGTGTCCCATAAATGGTGGAATCGAGGATACTGAGCACTTTTTGTTGAAATGCCATGCACATGACGATCAGAGGAGTGATCTCCTTGGTGCTATTAATGAAATTTTGCAGTTACACAATACCCCAAGCTTGCAAAATCACACCTTTGTGCACGTTATTATTTGTTGATAACAGATTTAACCATAATCAAAATAGACAAATTTTAGAATCAACGTTAAGATTCATTCATGCATCAGAGCGTTTCTTATAACATCAGCAAGTTCAACATAGGTAAATTAGTATTCTGTCTCATCTCTCTCTTCTCCTCTACTCATTATTTTGCTACTATTCCAACCGTAACTGTATTGTAAATTTATCTAGTTTACGAAGGAGTATACAAAAATCTACAAAACTTCATACCTTCTTTTCTACAGTAGTACCGTCACGT
Organism: Cassiopea xamachana; assembly: GCA_900291935.2. Taxonomy (NCBI): domain Eukaryota; kingdom Metazoa; phylum Cnidaria; class Scyphozoa; order Rhizostomeae; family Cassiopeidae; genus Cassiopea; species Cassiopea xamachana. The sequence continues at coordinate 568,211 of OLMO02000001.1, read as the reverse complement.
TAATCTACTGTCATACTGCTAATTTATAACTGTTAGATTGGAGCTATGCATAAAAGATTAGGACAGATGAAGTAGCTTGCGTAGTACTTGTTTAAACAATAGAATGGAATGCTGCGTAATTCACAGTCATTATTACGGGGTTTACAGTGGTGTGCCTAGCTTCACGAAAATTACTGAGTTTGCATTACTTATATCCAATCTACATTATTTCTTAACGACTAGTATAAAATACTTTTAGACGAATACGCGCGTCTTACAATTTAATGAATAGAAACTAAGGATATACACATATGCTTACATTTCCTGGAAACTATGATTCCGTTGGCTCATTTCCAGTCGAGCCCTCGATGTATCTCACGAACAACTAGTGTGAAACGGCCCTCTCAACCTTTCAACCTCTCAACCCTAGACCTCTACAGCCCTCTACAATGACTGTGAGTCTAAATACCTAATAACGAAGTGTGAGACTTCCTAATACAAGTATGTCAAATAGTTGCTTTTTCAATTTGGACAAAGGTCAGTATATTTAGAAGACGGGCAAACTTTTTCACCATGGGCTCTGCCCCCATGTCCCCCTGGCTTCGTGGCTGATTCTGCCGCTGACCGTGCCAGTCATCTGGTTATCTGGCACCCCTTACGACTCATAAGTTACGAGCAGCGGCAAATGAGCAGCTGTGACAGACAAGATGGATGCTACGAAGCAAAGTTTCTTCGATTTGTTTACACGATCACCTGTCCACTTACTTACCCGTGCATCTCACAATGACTCTGATGAAGAAGAGAGCCTTACAAACGTATTATAGCTATTGTTTACTTTCTATTGAGTATTTTGCCTTTCACATTGGTTATTAATACAGAAGGGCTGCAACTTATATGGGTAGCTCTTTGGGACAACGCTTAACATGGGCACTTCCTTGAGACATGTTCATTCCATCCTTTAGCAGAACCTATATTTCACATAAATGTACAAATGGCTTTCTCTTCCAGTCACAATTTACTTGTTTATATCGCTTATTTGACTTCAGTTGTATCATATCACTGTCTAAACAGGGAATCTATTCCATTTCAAAAAGGACACGTTTGCAAGAGGGGCGCTTGCTCCCTTCTGCACCTTCTCCAGCATCCCTGTACATATATATTCTAAACGTTATTTGTTACATTAATTGTATTGTTCCTTCGAGGGAGACCCCAATGATCGCAGGTCGTGGAGTTGCTCTGCAGTTTCAATTAAATATAAGGATACTCTTTGTACAATGTACTTCATCTCGAACACCTTAGGCCTGACACCTCTAGGACTTTTCTAGCGCTGCCCTTCACGTTGAAACCGGAGAAAGTTGAAGCAATCACAGCATTTTGTACAGTAGGAGGACTGTGTGGACAGAATCAGTAGTGGTGTACCCAGGGGCATTGGGGCGCGTGCCCCCAGTGATAAAAAGTTGATTTCCGAGAAACGCTTAGATCTGCATTAGGATCAATATACTTGAAGGGCGTTTCCCTAATGCTGAAAAGGTGTGGTCAAAAAAATTGCCATGAGCTCTGTCTCTTGACCCCAATCACTCTTTCCTTCTTCATAGCAGATAGTACTTCAATACTGGCTCAAACAAGAGGCTATGCCCTATACCCCCTGTTACCTCATAGTTACCCCTATGGTCCACACCCAGTTTACCCCTCCCCTTCCTGGTTCCACCCTGTCTTGCCCCCCAAAGATGTGACCCTGGCTACTGTACTGAGAATCAATACCATAAATAATTGAATTATCCCCCTGGGGGCTTATTTATTTTTTGGATGTTTGCATGGGGGTTTATTTGAATGGGGGCTTAAACAATTTTCCTGGTCATATTCCTATTGAAATGTTTCTGCTAGCAAAACTGTTACTTTGATGCTACACATACATGCAATAGAATGCTTTTTGAAGGACAGACAAATTTTTGTTAATTAATGGCTGCTCTTTCTTGCCTTGCTCTATAAAGCACTAGCACAGACTCTCAAATAAATACTTTCATATGCTTGGTTGGGGGCTTATTAAAGGGGGGTTTTTTAACATTTTGTGGCTCTGGGGTGGGGGCTTATTTAAGGAGGAGGCCAATTGGAGGATTTATGGTATAGCTTAATGTTGAGATTGCTAATTGAGGCATTTGTTTAAAACAATGTTGTATTCCATGCCTGTAGATAGCTGAACTGAATTGTGGGCAGGGGGCATGGATGTAGAAGTCAAGTTAAAAGCTGGAGGGCACTTGTGTGTTACATGTCCATGCCAATAGAAGAAAAACATATGCCAAAATAGTCTTTTCTCACCTAGAAAAAGTTTTTTGAAGTAACACCCTACAGAATGTTGGAAAATGCCCTTTTGCAGAAGCAGCTATGTAGCATGAAATGTAGCAGTATTCATGATTGATCTTCATGCTAAGATGGAAAAAACTGGCTCATTTGCCTAGTTTCATCAAAATTTGAAGATTTACAATGAAAAAGGAAAAGGCTAAGCCAACTTTTTCTCTTTGTTACTACATCAACATCTACACAAACAGAATTTCTTACAAAACTTGTGCCAAGACTGAAAAGAATTTAAAGTTCATCAGGCAGCTAAATCATGATGTATGCACACTTCATATCTGTGTTGTGATGCTACTAGGTCCTAGATTGGATTGAAGTCCAATGAAAAATGGTTGCAAAGTACAGTGTAGAGAGTACTTATACATACAACCTCAGTGAATTATTAGGGAGGCAATGCCCCCTATGCCCAGTGTCTATGGGCCTGCATTCCAATTAAAAAGTATGGATTTGACCCTTGCCAAATATATTTTTATTGACTTGATTGTAGGATGATTTCTATGTAAAGGGTTTTCTAAAGAAAGAATGTTCAGCTTTTGTACCTGATAGTGAAAAGATGAAGCAGAGGTAAATTAGTACCTATTTATATTTAAATTATTAATGCTGCTATTTGCCTCTTGTTCTTGTAAGGTCTTCAAACAACTTCATTGGCTCAAGGCTTCTTCTGAGCATGTATGCTAGAGGAGCAATTGCACACACAGTTTTCATGCCTGCCCCTCCAGCGGCAGTATTTTACAGAGTTTTGACCCCTCAGTTGAAAGTTCCATCTTTCTCTTTCATGTTTTATTATATGGATAAAAGGCCCATTGAAGGGTTTTACATGCACATCAATGACTTCACATTAATGCTTCTGAACAGCTACCTAAAATTAGAAGCTGTCTGCGGAAAGCTGTATTGTGGGGTAGTATGTATATCATATTTTAGTCACTGCTAGCATTTATTGTTGTAGTTGTCTAAGGCATCATGATATGCTTCTGCTTGTACTTTGCATGACAATGATATTTCCACAGCAACTAGGGGTGTCTCATGTTTTTGTGTTGGAAGGAAGGACAGGCATATTTATGGTGCAAAATTTATATTTACCTCACAAGCAATGAAAATTTGCTATGAAAAGTAGATTTTGCTCTGCAAAATAGGCTCTCTTCAATATTGGTGGAGTTGGAGTAATCCTTTCCCCATAACTCCATACAAACCTGTTTAAACTACACATACAACTGGGTTTGCCCCACATTAAAACTAACTAACTAGTGCATATTGATTATGCAGTGTAAACAAAATCTGGGGCAAACCTAGGTTTGTTTAATAGCAATGAATCACCAAACCAGAAAACCAAAGTATGAGAATTCCTTTTGGCTGCTGAAATGTTCTTTTGGAGCAATTTTGAACCTCTAAGCAAGCTCTCAAAAATATGCTTTCTCATTTTCCTCAAGTTAAGCTGCTGAATTGCTTCTTCAGCTTAATTATTGCTAAAACTTCAATATTGTCCTAAGAAGTGCCTCTATCAATGTTTACTTCCGCCATGTGTATCTAAGTTATAGATCAAAAGCAGAAATTCTCTAAAAATTGGAAGCTATCTACTGTTTTGTTTAAGTTTACACAGTGTTTCAATAACTTAGCATTCATAGAGGAAAAATATCTTAGGCCCCAGGTTTGCGTTTACACTACACTTCCATATACCTAACCCAGGCTTGACCTAGGACAAACACCTCCAGAATTGTGTTGGCTCAGCCCAGGGTGACCCCAGAGTAGTTTAAACTTGCACTAGCCTGGTTTAGTTTTTAGCTGGGGTAAACCCAGGTTAGTTCATGTAGAGTAAGCAGGGCTTAAGTGATGCCCATTAGTGAATTTATTTCTTTTTGGTCCATTAGTAATTGCTGTCTTTATTTGGGCTTTATAGAGTTTTGTTTTGTTGCTGCCATGCATTTTAGTCAACATCATTTAGTTAAATGACAAAAAGTGTGTGTGTGTGTGTGCGTGTGCGTGTGCGTGTGTGTGTGTGTATATATATATATATATATATATATATATATATATATTTATTTATTTATTTATACATACATACATANTTATATATATATATATATATTTATTTATTTATTTATACATACATATATATATACATACATATATATATATATATTTATATATATAAATGATGTATGATGAATGATGATATATATAATGATGAAAGGGCAAAGACATTGCTTTGATTAAGTGGGAAATTTGAGTGTACATGTTCAAATAAGTGGGAAGTTAGAATGTAGATGTTCAAATAAATGAGCAATTCAAATGCACATGTTCAAATAAGGCTGTTTTCAGACTGCTCTGCACACAATCTTGTCCGTTTTTGTAGGTATCTTTCAGCCAGTCACACTGCTCCATTTCTTTGCAAATATCCAGATAAAAATACCCTTTTTTGTTTGTTCACTCTGCTCACAGCAACAGAGGAAAAATTATTCATCTCTGTGATTTTAATCCTTTGAAAATGCTGTGGTTGAGTCAAATATCCGTTTTGTGCGTTCACACTATCTACTGAGGCAGTGGCAAAGCTGGACAAAAATAAATGGTCATGCCCATTATGACTTTCAAAAATGGGCCGCCAATACAGGAGGTTACTACCCCCCCCCACTTTTTCCATACAATAGATATTAAGATATTGTCTAAACTTTTTTGCAGTATTATGAACTGATGCTTTGAAGCCCCCAGTAAGGATACTTTTCAGCGATGCATAGTAGCAGTTCTATTTCCATGCCAGCCACATCTCAGTCTCCCGTCATACTATTTCGCCTCAGTTGATAAAATTCTCACACCACCCCTGATAAGAGACATTTATTCTCTCACCTTCCATCTCAATGGTTTGTAACTGAGTACCAATTTTGCAGAATATTTTCCTTCAATGAGTAATGTAATGTCTCCCCATGTGCTATAAGTTAAGTTCAAGTTGCCAGGCAAATTGGTCCTCAATGAAAATGATCAATGAGTTAGGCTCAAGCCCCCACCAAGGGTTTGCCCATTGCTTGAGTTTCCATTTTTTTAGCAGAAGGAGCCTCAGCAGCTTCATGGCAACTTAGAAACTCTGGGTAGTCAAACTGCATGAAAGAAAAGATAGCAGTAGCCATGTAGCATTTTTTCAAAACTTTCTATTTAAAAATTATCAATAATTTTTTTTGCAATAAATGCAATAAAGATCTGAAATGATTTGGTAATAAATGCTAGTGTTAATTACTTTTTTGAGTGAAATTTTGTTGTCATTCTAACACCATATCAAACTAGTTAAGAATTCTATGTAACTCCCAATCCAATATGTAATTGAGAAATCTGAAAGCAGCAATAAAATTTAAGGCTTTTTGGAACAAAACTGTCAATAGAAAAACTCTTAATCCATTGAAAAATGTGACCCTGGACAGTCCGAAATTTTGAGCCATCCCCCCAAGAAATATCCATCAAGTTATGTCCCTAAGCACTCAGAGGCTCATTGGCAGTGTGATGCTGAAGAACTTTTGCAATTAGACAATAGGTTCCAAAAGACTATGTCTATATCTTAAAGATGATAGAATCTTGTTGCCTGCTAAATGCAAGCTTGAAATCTGTAATGAAAAATGTTTCATAACTTGGCAAATCAACTTTCCTTCAACATCTGCACACATCTTTCAAATCACATTTCCAAGTTAATAGGCTTTCCTTACATTGCTCTTTAGTATGGCAACTAATAACAAAGGCCAAATGCTGTGTGTGTCTACAAATATATAGCCAACATATGCACATAACATAGATCAGATTGAAAAGAGTATTTTTACGTTGTTGGCTTTCAATACAAGGCCTATGCTCCTCAATGTACAATCTAAGGCTTAATGGTAATCAGACATCAGCTCATCAAACTAAAGTGAAGATTCTTCTATCCATGAAATGCATTGCAAAAGCATCTAAGTCAAGTTATTTGGGGCAAAAAGAATGGAATGGGGATATACAATACACTCCAATATCAGAAGCTACTCAGTCGAAACAGCCATCTGAAATCCAAAATTAATACCAGTAACAAGGTAACCTTCATAATCATAATACAAGCATAAATTTCCAAGGCAGAAAAATCATCATAACCAGAGACAAGATCAACTCAGAAAATAGCAGCCATTATAAAGACTACCTATAAAGCTCATAGAAATAAATACTTACAGAGTAACAAACTATTTTCTGGTTTCTTTTTTTGGCAGCTGTACGCCACTTTAAAGAAAATGCATGCAGAATTAAAACATGCGGCTATTTAAGAAGAAAGTTCAATCTCCTTGGTTTCTCCACAAATTTCTGAATTGCTATCATGGAGAATGTTTTTCTCTTCAACTTCCTTCAAGACATCTTTATGCGGTGATATTCTAGGCAAGGAACCAAGGCGGTCTTTTTCGATTTTATTGTGCAAATATGTTTTCACTCTCTTTAGACATGAGAATGATCTCTCAACAGATGCACTGGAGATGAAAATTACAGGATTGAACTTTAGTAACCTAACAGCTTCAGGGACACTAGTTTCTAAACCACATTTGTAAATATTTACAATATTTCCAGAGGGCTGTCTTTGTGAAAGTCAGTTTCATTGTAGATAAAAAGAAGCTGACTTTCAAGGGAATTAATGTTGAATAGAGGGCCATATTTACTCTTCAAGGATTGGAGCATATCTGGTGGCACTTTTTTCTCCATTGTTTGCAAATGCAAGGATTTACCAGATCCACGAAAGCAAAGCTATCAAAATGCGCAAACCTCTCAGACAACATGCAGTTGGTGTTATCAATTACCTGAAAATACAGACTTTTATAGTTATGTCTTCGATCCGCATTGGAAGATGGCCTTCCAATTAAAGAGACAGTTGATTGGAAGAAATCATCGTAAGCACTGTCAGTCCGCAAATCACACAAACTGTCAGCAAAAGTAGCTATTTTCTGAACACCACAATTGAAATCTGTATTTCGATTTTGAAGAACCATGCAAAAAAGTGATAACTGTTCCAAAATCCTATTGAAAACTTGGATTAGAAAGCAAAACAAAAAGCTGTTCATGAAATGATATAAACCACTGGCTTGTGATATGGATGCATCATCCCAGCCTTGTGGGCTTTCAATAGTCTTCTCCAGTAACTCTAAAAGGACTTTGTACTTATCATAAAGAACACTGATGGTGCGTGAACGATGATACCACCTAGTTTCTCCAAGGTTAGAAATATCAATTCCATTTAAATGCAAAAAAGTTTTCCTTCTGAGACTATTACTAGAAAATGTGCTGAAAGCAACAACATTTGCAAAGAAAACTCTAACCATGGGGATAGAAGAGACAGACTGACATAAAACCAAATTTAAGGGTTGAGAGGCACAGTGAAAAATATAGGCAAAGGGATAATCTTCTCTTACAAGAGATTGAACACCAGAAATGTCCCCAGACATGACAGAAGCCCGTCATAAGTTTGCATGATCAATTTATGGTGAATTGAATCCCCAAAATGTGTAAGAATATCTTTAATAATAGCACTAGTTGCAGGAGCAGTTCTATCAGAACTCACATTGTAAAATTTCAAAAACTCTTCTACAACATCATCATTCTTATCAAGTCGAATGATCACACTCCGTTGCTCCTTAGTTGACACATAAGTAGTTTTATCAACTTGCACACTCAGAAAAATGCACTTCTCTACTTCCTCATCAATTTGATCTTGAATGACAGAGTCCAATGGCGGATCCAGGGGGTTGCGAGCGTCGCTCAAGCAACGGTCAGATTCTGATGAGTTCTGTGCAAATGTAGATCTTTACAGTGCAATTTAAGCGCAGAATTTAAAAAAGAGCGGAGGCAACTGTAGTCCATCCGTTGTGCGATACTTTTGTGGCGGGGGCAACTGTTCGTGTTAAAATTTTTGTCCTCTACCAATCATAGCCTCTGAAAACGCATATTATTTTGGCAGGAGCCACGGTAAGTGACTGCTGGGTTCAAAATTGCTATCCTCTACCAATTATAGCCTCCGAAAATGCATATTATTTTGGCGGGAGCGACGGTAAGAAACTGTTGGATTCAAAATTTCTGTCCTCCACCAATCACAACCTCCAAAGATTAGCAAAATGGTTGCTCGCTGCGACCTGATGTCTTGAAAGACAAAGCTGACCTACTTTGCACCGGTTAGGAATCAGTTGAGAATAAAAAATCTCCGTGGGAAGTTCTGTGGAAGCTGTAGATTGGTTTAATTTTGGTTTGCTGCAACGCTCCACAGCTAAAACATGGGAGCTCTGTGCCTTTGAAGTACATACTGAAATTCCTGTTTATATCAGCATGATTTTTTTCCATTTATAACCTCATTCGCTTAGAGAAGCACTGCAGAATTCTCGGTTGAAAGAAACGGCGGTATACTGGTATACCAGTGTAGTTGGAAAATAATTTAAATTATTTTCAGGCCTACCCACCATTACGAATATAGGTTTCTTGTGTGAGTAATGGGGCAGCACTATCTTGATTTTTATCCTCAAGTAAGAATGATGACTACCACAAACTGACTCTTATCATAGGAACTATCACAGAATATTCTACTATGAGGAACTAGCAACAACTTTTCAGTCCTTAGCAACAACTTTTTAAATGGTATGCTTATCTCATTTGTCAGAGAAGCAAAGTAAGAAGTGTGAAGGTGTGGGAGCTTTTTGAAGTTCTTTTTATCTGTAAATTTTAAAGTTCTTTGAAAGGAACTGCAAGAAATTGAAAACCTTATTTCAAACTCATATTTCTCAAAATGAAATTATGCAGATGCAATATGTACCCTTGGAAATGTAGAAAGTGATGTGGAGTTCTGAAAGTATCTAATTTAGTTAATGAAGTAATTTTTTCAGCCAAATTGTGCCCACTAAGTTCAATTTTTATAGAGTGCTCTGTTGAAAAGTTGGACTACCAATGCAGTTTATTTCAGGAGGATCTATTAGGTTATTGTGGGGTAAAACAGTGTATCATTTGTCCCGTGGTAATCAGCCTCTTTTTCCAACAACGGACAAAAAGTGTCAAGTAAAACGCAGAATGAAAGGTGGATGTGTACTGTCAGAAGATCTATATTTGATAATTATATTTGTTGAAAGCATAGTCAAAAATACCCTAAAATTAGGCAGACAATCCCCTGGAAACCCTGGAAAATAATTTCATTTCACTGTTGGCCACCCTGTTTCAACTAATTGTAGCTTCTTAGAGGTAGCACATTATTCTAATTTTATAATGGGTGTGGTCACTTGACCACGCCCATTTCCATGAACAATGGTCAGATTTTGGTGCTGGATCCGCCCCTGAGAGTCTAGACATTCATTCAGATCATTCTGTGTATCACTAGAAACACCAGTGAAAACTCCAACATCACCCCTTTTTGATTCAGCAACCTTACTATACAGACGACGCTCAAAAACAGTATCAAATTTCGAAAAGCATTCTAAGGGCTCCCTATAGTTACCACGATTTAGGCTACCACTAGATTCATCGTGCCCCCTAAAAGGCAATTCTTGCTTCGAAAGATATAGCACAGCCTCAGAAAGAGTTCTTAGCATACCTCTATTTTGCATCACCTCATCATTGTGCCGTTCTATTTCATTTCTTCTCGCCCTAGAAAGCATATCATCACTCCCTTCAGAGACGTCAAAAGCTTTCCACATTTTTTAGGCCTCGCTATGAGTCTTCGATCTCTCGTGTTTCCCTCCGTCTGACAAAATATTTCTCAGATTCCTATGTTAAGGGACAATCATTAGCTGTCGTCTATCTATTTTATGTTGACATTGTTTTTACTATTATGATTATAATTTATGTGCATAAAATTAGGGACTTGATTATTCACATTAGAGAGCACGCCTAAAACGAAAAAGCAATGATCGCGTGCTGAACACAATGATATCGCAAATTATATGATTACAATTTGTTGCATTCCTAAGATTTTGTAACAATTAGAATAAGAATCTATCTTTTTGTACATCAGTCCTAATATTATGGCTACGTCGGATCGACAAGGTTTCCTAACATCCCATACCCCCATTCCGTCCATGACTGGGATACTCCAGGTCTAAAGAGAAGGCATGGCCAGCAGAAAAGACTATTTCGAAGAACACTGCCACAAAGCCAATCCTTCTTCGAGTACCAATCTTTTTGGAACGTTCTGTTCCCTGTCTTCAACTTCAATGCTGGCATTGGTCGTGGTTGTTGCATGGTTAGCTTCTGGTCTGCGATATTTCTCGAGTTAAAAGGCCTTTGCAAAAGCTGCGCAGCAACATCTATGAACTGCTGGGCATTTACCTGAGCCATCTCTCTGAAGTTTTCTTATTGTGAGAAAAGCAAAGTTTTCGTTGTTCACTGATAGCTGGCTAGCAAGAGAAAGAGCTATAAGAAACTGTGCTGCACTACGCATGTCTGCACTTCGTGCTAGTAGAGATGGGTACGACCATGGTATTGTTATCGCAAGCACACGACTTCATTTTAGCCAATATAGTCACAGTATTTTACAATAAGTTATTATCTTATTTCGTGCTATTTACTTTTGGGCATGCGCATTGTGATCAACAGTCTCAACACAGGGCGTCTGAAGCTTGGGACACAACAATGATACAGGGATAAAAAAGCCATTTAGACTTTGCATTTTATCGAGAAAAGCTAAGAAAACACTTGTTACTAGTCACTGACACAGAAAAAATCATGATAAAAATGTTATGGTCGTGCCGGGCACGACAAGCAGGACCTTTGGCTTCGCCTTTGTACTTTTTACCCGATGTTTTTTATTTGAAGGGTACTAAAAACGGCCAAAATTGGCTGTGATGGGTATTTGTTGACGAATTCCTAAATTCTCATTGGTTAATCCAGCAGCAAAACTTTGCATGTGATCAGGGCTCTCAGCCAATACCGATTTGAAACCTATAAGTATAACATTCAAATTTATAAATGTTCGAATAAATGGGAAATTCAAACATATATGTTCGAATATGCGAAATTTTTTAATGTACATGTTCGAATAAGTGGAGATCTTGTGTACTGTTGTTATTGATCTTGGTTATTTGTTTATTTCAATAATCTCAATTGGATTCAATTTTAGGTGTGGATGTGGTCGTCTGAAAACAGACCATGAAGAAGGAATAGAAACAAGCTTAGGTGAAACATGGTCGTCAGAAAAGCATACATCAAAGAGACCAACCGATAGTTATGGTTTATTGAGTTTTAGTGAAGAGGACCAAGATTCAGGAATATCCACTAAAGTAATTATTTTAAGACACTTTGCCAGGTACTATTATGTGACGATAGCATAGAAAGTATTCATAGTTATTTCATGCATGTAGGCACAAAGATCTCCAGCTTGGAGTTAGCTTTCCTGTCGGCGAGGCGGCATGGATTTATGTTCTGACATGATGAAATGCAACTCTCAGAGCATGGCTAACTCCTCCAGTATTCAAAATCTTGAATGTTCGCGTTCACCAGAGGAGCTACTTATGTACCTCCAGCTTGACTTTTACACAGAACGCACCCAGGCTTTATGGCCATCATTAAGGTCCGTTTTGAAATATCTTGTGCTAGCATCAGCTGTGAATTATCTAGTCTGATAATAGGTGGTTTCGATGGTGGTGGTAGTAATGTAGCTGGTGCTGCTGTTAGTTGTAATGGTGCTGAGGTTAGCTTGGCTCTGCTTGTGCTAGTTGTGGTGATAGTTGCACTGTATTAGCTTGTGTGATAGTGTTCGCTGTAGAAGTAGTACTGGTGGTGTTAGTTGCGGCTGTGGTGCTGGTGCTGGTGCTTGTGCTGGTGGTTATTATGGTGGTGTTGGTGGTAGTGCTGGTTGTGCTGATGGTTTTGGTTGTGGTTGTTGTGATGGTAGACACTTTGATGACTACATTGAACAGTTTGGAGTCAGTGATGATTCCAATTTTATGACTGAAGACCTCATGTTGGTGAATGGACACTAAAAGGCAATTGATTATGCAACATTTCAGATGTAGAAAGCTGTCCTTGACTTATGGCAAACTAACCACCCAAGCCCTTTCCGGAAAAAAATTAGTTCAACGTCGCACCCTATAATGTACTCCATACCCCTTGGACAGCAAATGGGGTTGAATGTTTCTGAGGAACCACTAATTGGAGGGCCATATTCCCATGCCTATCGGGAGCAAAACAAAAGGTGAACGTGATGGATGTCGCTTTTTCTCAAGCTGATAGTTGACGTATTTCCTCAATTCCACTCTCTGATGAGCGCTGCACTTCTAGCCAAACATATGTAGAGAACGCCGCCCGCTAGTGGATGCTTCGCTTCCACTTAGTAGATGCCGCTTTTCAGTGCCGATCAAACAAGAAATAGCAAATAGTTAAAAGAGTTTTACTTGCTTACTATCAAGAAATTTTCCAGAACTAAAGATAAAACGATAATTGTACAAAAAGCGGATGTTCAAAACCTCCACCACGGTGAAAGTTTGTGGACTGGGTCTTAGAATCTTGGAATGGATTAAGCAATGAGATAGTCATCTAATATTTCAAGGCATGTGACTCAAACTNTTGGCTACAGATGGATCAGAGGAGGCTATGAATGCTTTTATGCCATGAAGGAGAATTTTGATGGAAGCAATGCTGTTGACATTTTTTGATATTTTTCATTGGGTGAACATGTATCTTGTGAACTTCATGGCATTACGTTACCTCCTAATTGACAATCCCCCTCCCCTATATTGTTGCATCTGACTTGTATTATTGTACCTATTATTATAGCACCAATGCTGCATACCATAGCTAGTTTTAGGGCTATAGCACGCCTTAACACACCTTAGCACACGATGTAGCCTAGCACAGAACGCCAAAGTAAAGTAAATTCCGTGATTTGGTACAATCCTATTTGTTTTTCTTTTGCATTTCATCATCTATATATTCTTATAAGCCAATGAGACTCTAGAACATGTGACAGACCATTATGTCATTTTTATCATGATTGGTCAATGAGCTTGCTTTGCTTACCAAAATCGACGTTTTTTGTGAGCAAAGCAAGTGCATTTACCAATCATTATAAATTTGACGCAATGGTCTGTCACGTGTTTTAGATTCTCATTGTCTCAAAGCACATTGCAATTTTTGTTGTATTTCAATTTTCGCTTTATTTTGCATTGTATTTTTCATTTTTAGTATATAAGGATATCAGACAGTACAAGCATAGAAATGGTATGGTCCTTATTAACCAAGAGTTGGGACTTGAAGTTGCCAAGACTGGTACTATCTGTGCTAGGAGGGGATGGCAGTGAGAAACTTAATTCACCCATTAAGCACGCTCTAGAGGAGGGAATCCCAAAAGTAAGTAGTTTCTTCCGAAAGTTGGTTCATTGAGTTGAATGTGAGAGTTTTGCTGTCTCAGTGTTTTGGTTTTGTCATTGTATTTTGTAATCTGTTGTTGCTTCTTTAGGTTTTTGCATTTAGTTGTATGGTTATGCTTATGAACTAAAATCTTTTGTAATGTAATATTTTCAACATTTAGTGTAACTTTGTTTGTTTTGTTGGTGTTCTTCCAGTGTTGAAAATTTGTCTTTCAGATAATAGGAGCAATGAAGGTTTGGCTACTAACAGGTGCAACTGATGTGGCTCTTACAAGAATAATATCATCGTCACTTCTTCGTGGCTATCACAAGAAAAGAGAGCAAAAGGTTGCATGCATAGGGATTGCTCCATGGGGTTGTATTGCCTGGAAGGAACAACTGCTAGGAGAGTCTGTAGGTACATTTGGCCTATACGTAAATCAATAATGACATTAGAAGCTGCCATGAGTTGCATTTTCTTTTCAATAATATGTTGAAATTCTTAGAATATGTATCTATATATGGGATTTCATTGGAATGGAAGCACTTTTGATGCATGATAGAATGCTCAATTGTGTTATTGTTTTTTGTACATTCATCAAATCTCATGAGGCTTGACAGACACTCACATTTGATATGCTTCCTTTCTGTTTATCGCTTTAAATTGCAACAGACTATTATATTAATGAAAGACTGCTAGGAAATAGAAAGAGTAATAAATAGTGGCGTTTCATAAGATTCTTCATGAAAGTCATGCCTAGTATGCATGGTTTTCGGAATTTCTTAACAAAGGAACTCCATTATTAGCCTTAGAACACCACCCCCCGCACCCAGAACAGAATACATTTCACTGAACAGTACAAGGTTGAAGTTGCCTATTAGAAATACTTATTGATTACAAAGTATGTTAAATGTTTGTTTTACATATTCTTTCAAAATGAAGAGTTAGATGGAGAGCTTAGAAGTTCTTCTGTATTTTCACATTTTTGCACTCAAATGCTGATTTTGCTCTGCAACAGCCGTGTTGAAAGCTATTTGTGGTAAGGGATGCATTGCCACAATATTTCTTGCATAGTGTTGATGAATGCATGGAAAAGGAAGGAATTTGTGAGAGCGCGATATGTGTTACATAGAGTTAATGGATTCACGAAGAGAGTATAAACTGTTAAAGACTGGTAGACTCATGTTTTTGAACGATTTGAATACCAAACTCAGCATTTTGTATTTCGCCTTAGAAAATGTAAGGGTTTTCGAAATGGGAGGATTATGAACATGAAGTATACACGTGAAATGGTCTAATAGGAGTGATTACTTGTGCTGTATTCGGCAAGATTTTTGAAGTAGTAATATCACTTTTTACTATTTTTAATCAAGACTAACTTTATTTCATGTTAGTAACAGAAAATGACAGAAGCTCTGATGAGGGAAGAAGTGAGTGAATTGCTAGTGCAGGAAGGTTCGATGACGTGATGTACAACATATTAAGGCTCAGGAAAGAAGCTTTCAAGGTTGAATGTAATTCAATACCAGAAACAGTAGTTTCTTCTTTTTGCTATTGTTGGGACCATGTGGCTTCAGTGCATTGCGTAAATGGCATTGATAGATGTTGGAAGTATCAGAAGATCAGGCATTGATTGTTGTGGGGCAGCAGATGTACTTTTGAATGTCCATTTATTGTGCCATATTTACACCTTTCAGACAGATAGAGCTTACACTAGTTCCAGACATTTTCTTTGATACTATGACACTAGGTGGTGCTTGGTACTGGTGCTGTTACTAACATAGCATCTTGGCTGGCAGTGTCAAGTCATTTTGGAGATCAATCAAAGCACCAGAACCAAGTCACTTTTATAGCAAGTAATCTAATCCCCCGCTATCGTGCAAATCAATGTATGATCAAAGGAATAATTTTCTTGAATTCNCCACATTGTAGAGGATCCATAAGTATATTTATGACCTTTCAAGAAGAGTTGGGGTCTTCTATGCATCAGCTTTTCTTTAATTTTCTTTGGCAATCGGACTATTATTTAACGATATTGCTGGGTCACCATTGTTAAAGCCAAAAGTACATTGAAAATATAAAAGATCTTTTTGCNCACCGTAGAGTAATGTTGTATACAAATCTGAGAATGAAGGGGAAACTGTTAAGAAAACTTTATGTGCAAATCATACACACTTTTTATTGGTTGATGATGGAAGCATAACTAGATTTGGCACAGAACAAGTACTGAGGACATCTTTAGATGCTTTTATTGCTTCTAATGGTAAATATTTAGTTGATAAATCTACTTTTCGCTTATTGCATTCATATATGCATAGAAGTTATACTTTGAAAGTAATTGCCTAGTTATTCGTTTGACAACCAACTGTATGATCATGCCATATGCTGATGAATTAATATTTTGTGTCTTTGTAGTCGTATCATGCATCGTCTTATCTTCGTTTTATTGTCTATTTATTTCTTTCTCTTTGAGTGAATTCTTTCAATTTTTTGCTGCAGCCATTCCATTGATAAATCTCCTTATTGGTGGTGGAATCTCAGCTTGTATGAATATAAGGACCAACGTGAAAGCCTGTAGAAGAATTCAAATTGTTGTCATGAAAGGAAGTGGTGGCCTTGCCGATGTTTTGGCTGATGTATTGAGTGTTGATAGTGAAAAAGATCTTGATAAGTTGGTTCCTATTTCCAAATGCATGATTGTTTAAGTCAGCTTTTACATTTCTTGTTTTGAAAATATTGCATGTAGTTTCTTCACTATTTTTTCCATGACCTCTTTTATCATGTAGATGAAGGGGGCACTTGCTCACCCTACTTTTATTCTTGCCCTTCCAATTGCATTTGCCCCCCTAGCTACAGTTCCTTAGAAGAGGCTACGACATATTTCGTAACGTTTGAATGTTATTTTTGATATTTTGAAATGTACAAATCGTTCATTTATGCAAATAAACATGTTCATGTGTAATTATTTACAATTTTCTTCAAGACGCGCAAGATTTCATTAAGTTGCTTCGCCATTTTGACAATTTCGCAAAACTGAAGCAGTTGTTTTATAGACTAGCTCTCGCTGAGAATGGATACCGGTTTTGTTTTTGTAGCAAAATGTTGAGCTTCCGAATGTTTGCATGTCGTACACTAATTGCAGACACTTAATCTCTTTCTCCAGCATTCAGGAAAAAGTTGAAGAACACATGATGCTTGGTAGAGATGTAGACAATGTGGATACAGTTGTTATTGCTGTCAAAGAAATTATCAGACAGCACAAAGNGCACAGGTAGGCAGCAAGTAAGATGCTGGAGGCATTGTTCTGGAGAGGCAAAACCCGCCTGTAGCAATAATCTTATCTCAGTATTTCGTAGTCAATTCAATAATTTTATTGGGGACAAAATCGTGTCAGATTTGTAGCTTAAGGGATTGCCCCCTGCAATTTTTATTACGCAACTCATTTTATGTATTGACGCATTTTTCTGACCTTTGCTTAGGCTTTTGTTGTAGTTCCTTGTTAAAATTTTTCACATGGTACATTTAGAAATTGTTTGAAGGGCTGAAAAACTTACCAACTTGGTTTTAGTTTTTTGCGATTTTTCAAACCCTATTCCAGACCAAAGGAAGTAATGAATTTCAGGATTATATTTCATGTTATCAGCGTTGCCAAATGTCCATCAGTGATCCAGAACAAAATACTGTGGAAGTGTTTTTACCCTCCCTGGTTGGTGCCACTTAAGAATTAGGAGCGTTTGCTGTAACTTGAATGTCGTCATAGATATCTTGGAATGTTTTTTTTCTTTTAGATTATTGTTTTTAACCCTTCGG
>OLMO02000001.1:538758-550669 GCA_900291935.2 Cassiopea xamachana | reverse complement strand
AGGCTGTTATACGACAGGAGTCTTATTAACAACTACTGTTTGCTGCAATGCCTGGTCTTGTAACAAATTTGAAAGATTGCGACAATTATAAGCCTTCATCTAAGCTTCGTTCTGGAGTGATAATTTTAAGAATATTTCTATTCAGATTTTTAGTTTATGTGATGCTGAGATGTAACTGTTTCTTATTTTTCCTTTCATATTTTTCTATGGTTGCATTTTTGCGAATGGCAGCAAGTTTTCCATTCTAGTTTCTCTTATTTATTTTTTATGTAATTGTACCCAGCCCATTTAATGTTTGAGAGATTGCTTTTTCNCATGGTGAATGCAAAACAATATATAGAATCCTAGAAACGAAAATCGTAGCCTTCATCAATAAAGAATTTCTTGTTGTCTTCAGGTCGAGTTAACCAATAAAACGTTGTTCGAAGCTATCAAGTCTGGTAAATCAACTTTAGTTCAGTTTCTATTAAAGACTGGTATCAGTTTGACAGATTTTGTTAAGGACAACTTGGAGAAGCTGTACTACAAGGTAGTTATTTGTGTATTATGTCCTGCCTCATGGGCACTTCCCTGGTGCTCTAGTGGTAATTTGTATTCTCATGGCACCATTTTTGAATTGGCTAGATTTTTGCTGCTACTTGAAAGGTCTTTGCAGCATTTTCTTGATTTAATCCTAGAAATTAAAGAAAGGTGAATTTTTCAGAGAATTAATATCCTTTCAAGAAGGAAAGGAGGTTTGTTCTGGACATTTGTTATTGGCTATGTTTCAGTAAAATTGAATTGGTTACTTTTCGTGTGTACCAGCAGTTAGAAGTAACTAGATTGATGTCTGCTCTCTTGTTTGGCTTCTATATAGCCATGGGTAGCTCAAATGGTTGGACGGAATGGAGTAAATTCCATGGAAATTTGCTTCCTTTTGTGCTAATACGAAGGGGTGCATCTCCATTCCCCTTTAAATTTCGAAGTGAATTGATGATGCTGAAGAATATAAAATTGAATTTTTCGCATTGAAGAATTTGAAATAGTCATTTAGTATACTTAATTTTACTAAATGTAAATTCCTACCATTTAACGTACGGATTCATGCAGTTTAACCGCATAATTACTCTCTCTTTTCATGTTTATCTACCTCTGTTCAAATTCTTTATTTCTTTCCAAACATAAGGAGGATCTCGATTTGAGTATCATTAATGAAAAGCTTGACAATTTCATGGATGAAGATTACTGTTCAAAAGAGGTAAGATGTTCAAAATAGTAACATGACAAGTGACGTTTCTTAGAGTGTTTCTGCTTGGTCACCGGGTGTTTTCCAACGGTTGGTGCTGGTTATTAGATCTCTAGCAATGGTGCGATTGAAACATAAATTGATTGCAAGGGTTGTAATGCTAAAGATCATTTACAGGGATTTGAAGAATTCTTTGCTGTGATTCTACTTTTCTACAGAATTTATGCATTTCATTTCATTCTGTTTCGCATTTCAGTCAATGACGCCCTGCCAGGAGCTCATGATTTGGGCTGTTTTCACTGGTATGTTCGAAATGGCTGAAACATTCTGGAAGCATGAAACAAGCCGATCGTTGGAAAATGCCCTTGTTTTGTTTAGGCTATATCGGTCAATGTCAAAGAGATTGAAAAATATAGATGCTTTGAAGCGACAGGCTCTGTCTTCACAAGCGTGGTTTGTATTTCTGAATTTTTCCATGAGAATTCAATTGGAATAAATTATCTTCCATATGTGCCCTTGTTTATTAACTTCATCTAATTTTGTCCTGGAAAGTTGCTTCTTTTTGTGAAAATTGGGTAGAAATATGTACCACTGTTGTAAGTGATATGAGCGATAGACCATCGCTGATTGACGAGGTTGAGGATGACGGCAGCAAAGTAAAGATTAAGGGTTATTACTTCAGACTCCTAGCCAGAAGAAAGAACTGGTATGAAGAAAAGCTTTGTAATTAGTGCTACGGTCAGAAAAGGCAGCAATGGGGGGGTCAGAAAAGGCAGCAAGGGGGTGAGCTTTAGGGAATATACAGGACAGCATTGTTGGTTGAAGCAGTTAGCATGTACCGTAGAATTTTTTAAAAAACCAGTTTCACGATGTGATTATGTAAGGCTGTCAGAATGTTACTTTAGCGTCCATTTATGATTACCTTGCAGTGCGTATATTCAATGAAATTGTTAATCATTAAAGGAAAACTGAAAAAATTGTTTTGAAGTACTCCTTAGAATTACGACCTGCGTTTGCAGCTCTTTTTAATTTGCTTGTTTCTCATATTTAAGCACATTTGAACAGCGTGCAGTTGAACTGCTATCCTTATGCTACGCAGAGGCACCAGAGTCAGCAACTGAAATAATTGCAAAGAAGCTTCCATTGTGGGGTAACCAGAGTCTTATTTCACTTGCTGCTGGTGGAATGTCTCGAAATTTTGTGTCACATATTTGTTGCCAATTATACTTAAAAGAAATCTGGCATGGAAAGGTATCAGATTTAGTTTTTAGTCCTTTTTCATCATATTTTTAATTGACTAGTCGTGTTCTAAGAGGAGATTGAAAGATGTACTCTGTTTTGCATTCTCGCCTTCTGTAATATTAATACCTCCTTAACAATAGCGTCAAATCTCTCTTATATAGCAGGAAGCGAAAAGGAGGCCAAGAAAAGGCATGATGTGGAAAAAGGGAACCAAAGAAGTGCGATATTATGATGAGATTGATCGAATCAAACGCAGAAGAGGAGGATGTACGAAAATTGCTAGACATTATGCTGAAATTGTGAATTTTTTGTTTTTGGTACCAAAAGGGAAGGTTGTGCTTCACATGGTAAATAAAGATTTTTGCCTGAAGTTGTTCTCTTTTACATAATTGTGAACACAGGGGTCACTAACTTTATCAGAGCTGAGGGCAAACTTCAAATAGCATGTAGGGCGACTGAAAAGAATCTCACGGCGACCGAGTACCCGCGGGCATAGAGCTGATGACTCATAGCTGGGCAGAATTTTTGCCTGAAACAAACTTTATTTTCACGCCGCATTTTAAGACGTTCGCTAGTTAGTAGAAAAGACTAGCAGCAAATCGAAAGTAAATATTATTGGTTGTTGCTCATCAATCATATCAAGTACTGACAATCAATCACATCACTCACTCAAGACAATCACTCAAGTCAATCATGCCAATAACTCATATCAATCACATCAATCACTCACGCTAATTGCGTCAATTATTCATGCTAACGATATGCCAATTCGCAATTGCTTAGTTTTCATGGTGCATGAACTAATTTCTTTAGCCTGATGTATGGGAATATCCTTAGATTGGGTTCAGTATATCCATGCCTTTCAATGAGTAGACCAGACGCGCGCTGCTGTTCGCGCGCCTACGTTCGTTCGCACGTGCTGTTTATCAAATACAATTTTCGCCAATTAACAGAATTAACTGCGGGGCTATATTGGGGATTATGAAGTATTTGCTCCCCCTAAGTTTCTATGTTGAAAAAGCCTTGATGTATAAGCTATCAATTTCATCACTCGCTATCAATGAAATCGATAGACTTGTGTGCGCGATCAATGGAGCGCGTGTGACGTGTTGGGTGCGTGCCTGCGCGCGTCTCATTATTTTTATTGTCGTATAGTTTTAACACAGGCAGTTCTTATTGCCGACATATTCCTCATGGGCGGGCTACAACAAGTAGCCAAGGGCCAAGTGGATGCTTTCTCTTTACATGTCTAAGACCTACCTGAGTATCGTAGCAGTTCCCAACAAGACTGATTTCTGTACCATTCCTATGCTTAGTTTAATACCAAGTATGTCCATCCATCTACTAAAACCCTTGCTAATGCACCCCAGAGCTCCTACAGCCACTGTTACAATCTCTACTCTTTTCAGCGACCAAAGCCGTTTTGCTCTATCTTCAAGTCTTGATATTTTTCAATCTTTTCGAGTTCTTTCTCACGTACTCTACAATCCCCTGGTACAGCAATATCGACGATGTCACATGATTTCCCCTTTTCATCCACCAAGATTAAGTCGGGTCTCCTTGCCTCCATAATATTATCGCATTGAATATTTATATCCCAGATCAATTTTACATCATCATTTTCCACAACTCCTTTAGGGCAATGTTCGTACCACCTCTATGTTCTCCCTAGGTTATGCTTCTTGCACGATTTCCAGTGAACCAATTTTGCAACTGTGCCATGTCGTCTCTTGTACTCACGTTGCGCTAGTTTTTTACATTCACATATTATATGCTGCACAGTCTCCCCATTTTCCCTACACATTCTACATAATGGATTTTCCGATGTTTTGTCAATTTTATTCTTTATATAATTTGTTCTTAATGCTTGTTCTTGTGCGGAGCAAATCGTTGCTTCAGTTTGTACTTTGAGGTCACTTTGCACCAACCGCTACCAAGATACATCTTTATCAATCTCTTCAGGCATCTCACGCGCACACTGTCCATACATTTTCTTTCCTTGCCATCTATATCTAAATGCATTTTGGCTATTTTTCTTGAAATCTTTTCTGTCAGTAAGATTCTCAGTGTTAATTATGCCCACTTTCTCCAAACCTTTGAGAAGCATTTCATTTGATTCACGCACGTACAAGCCTAAATTGTTCTCCTCCAATCTTACGCATGTTTTAATACTGATCAAGCTCCTACCTCCATGTTTTCGTTTCAGATATAGTCAGTCATTTCACTATTTGGATGAAAGGCCCCATGCATCGTTAGTATCTTTCTGGTTGTCCTGTCAATTTTTTTCAACTCAGTTGCCTTCCAATTAATAATTCCAGCTCCATATCGTAACAATGCAACAGCCCAAGTATTAATTGCTTGAATCTTATTCTTGCCATTCAATTTTGATTTCAATATCAGCCTTAACCTCCTTTTATACTCTGCAGTAACTTTATTCTTCATTTCGTGTTCTTTTGTCAGATCCAACTCTAAAATACCAAGATAAGTATATCCTTTCTCATCTACTTCTTTCATAATTTCACGGTTAGGCAAATAAATTCCATCAAACTTAACAAGCTTTCCTTTCTTTAGAGTAACCACTCCACACTTCTTTAGCCCGAATTCCATACCTCTGTCTTCACTAAATCCAAACACTATTTGTACTAGGCTATCTATTCGTTCATCACTTTTTCCAAAGAGCTTGAGGTCATCCATGAAGAGAAGATGATTAGGTTTAAATCCTTTCCTACCCCATTCATACGAAGCCTTTACCTTTCTTAAAAGAAATGAAAGAGAAATGCAAATAACAAAGATCAATGGTGACAGACTATCGCCTTGGAAAATACCTCTATTGACGCCAGTCTCGCGTAAATCCAACCCATTAGAAGCTAACCGGAGTTTCCAATTCTTCATGTTGTTCTCCAAAAATTGTCTGACATTTTCAGCAATGCCAAACATATCAAGACACTCTAGAATCCTGCTATGTGGTACAAAATCGTATGCTTTTCTATAGTCTATCCACGCCATAGCAAGATTAGTTCTCCTTTTTCTAAAATCTTTATGAACTGCCTTATCAATCAGTAGTTGATCATTCGTTCCCCTGCTTTTCCTCCTGCAGCCCTTTTACTCCTCTGGAAATAAGTTCTCATTTTCCATAAAACAGTAAATATCTTCTGAAACAATACCTGTAAGTAACTTCCACATAAGCAGTAGACAGGTTGTTGGTCTGAAGTTCTCCACAGAGTTTCCCTTTGCTATATCCTTTTGATATGGTACTGTTCGTCCATACGTCATCCAAGAAAGTATTTCTTTTATCCCTTCTAGGATCTCATTCAATTGGGTAGCTATCCTTCCATGCATTTTATCTAATCTTTCTATCCAAAAACCTTAAACCGCATCATGTCCGGGTGCCTTCCAGTTTGGCACTTTACTACATTGCGTCTTCACTGTCTCTTCGCTGATCACCACATTCTGTTGTTCTAATTTCACCATTTCCTTTTCAGATCACTCAACCAATCAGCCTGTTTGTTGTGTTCTTTCTCTACACTCCATATTGCACTCCAAAATGTCCTACTTTCTTCAGTATTCCATATGTCCCCTCTATTACTCCCTATTTGACCATTGAATCCGCTGTAAACTCTCTTTTGATCCACTTTGAACAATCTATTAATCCTGTACTGATGAATCCTCTGTTCGTATCGAGCTATTATAGCAGCTTTTGCAAAGATCCTTTGTTTTAATTCTTCAATCACTGTTGTTAAACCTTTTCTTTTTACCCGATACTTTTCTACAGTCAGTTTAGCCTTACCCTCTTTGTGTTTACCAATTTGGACTTTCTTTTACCCTTCCAAACATATTAATAGCATTTTTCAGGTGCCTTATATCTCCCTCAATACGTCTTTTCCACCATGGGTCCTTCCTCTTTCCGCCTTTGTACTTTTTGAGACCTACTTGATCTGCTACCCAAACACCTCAGCTTTGATAAGATTATTTATCTGTGTTAAATTCTTTGTTTCAATCAATTCAATTACCCGGTTCACCTTGGCCGTTGTCTGCTTTAAGATCTTCACATCACTTTTTTTAAAGGAAATGCCATCAGCATTTCTGTTGCTAGTAATAATGTCATTCAGCTTGTCAATAATATGGTGCGTTTCATCATCTAGTGCTTTCACATTAGCAGCCACATTGTTTATTATTTCATCCGGCTCATTCCCAATCTCCTCGTTTCCCTCACTTTGTCTTGTCATGTCTTCCTCTGTTTGGTTCTCTTCCACATATTGAGTACTTTCATTCGCTATGTGACTCTCTGTTTCTATCATCCTACGAATGTTTTCAAGCTCCAAATCAGAAAGCCAACCATGTTCCATATAGCTCTTGCTTGGTCACACAATCTTTGCTCAGTGATTTCAAAGACCCCATGATTTTTCCATTCTTGCATCATCCGTTGCCTGTAACTTCTAATTGGCTTGCCTTCATCATCAAAAAGCTTACTTCTAAAAAAACATTCCATAACAATCATGTTCACGGTCTTAGACCACTTTGTTCTGACAGTAGCAGGATGATGACCGGGTCCCCGCTGTCGAACCAGGGAACACCTGCTGGGCGAAGAGACTTACCTTAAAGGTCCAGGTCTATTTACGCCGTTACCTTCAGATTTTGACATGTCACTAATAATAGGCCTAGTGAATGTTAGGTTGCACAACTACAAGTGTTTTTCTCGTGACA
The DNA here is from genome assembly GCA_900291935.2 of Cassiopea xamachana. NCBI lineage: Eukaryota > Metazoa > Cnidaria > Scyphozoa > Rhizostomeae > Cassiopeidae > Cassiopea > Cassiopea xamachana. The sequence continues at coordinate 543,498 of OLMO02000001.1, read as the reverse complement.
CCACCACTAGGAGGGTTGCCAACTAAAGCTGAAGAGTCCCCCCCTACCCATAAGACCGACTATCCCCCGCCGGTTGCCAACCCGGAACCTCATGGTCTCGGGGGAGCTAACAGGCCCTACACCTTGCTCAAGGGTGACCTGGAGGTAGTTGCAGCAAAGGGTAACCTCATTATCCCACGTCGAAGCTCTGCAACCGGATGTAGTTCTAAGTCATACCCAGGACTTCTCATTATTATTATTATTATTAAAACCCTCTCCTAACTCTGACATAGAAGCTTTGTGGCAGCATTCTAGCACCTAGCCAACATTCAATATGATCAGTACAGAAATGCAAAGCAAGTTCTGAACTCATAGTATAACAAGTGAATTAACATCACAAGGACTAGTTATTTCATCGGTTTTTAAATACGCTTCAAAGGTTACCACAAGCATTTGGTCAAACGTTCAACAAAAACTACCCAAAAATATTTTCAACTTTTCTCTGAAATACTTAACAAACACATTGGCAACTCGAAAAAAACCTTTCAAAGTGGTCCATCTCTCAATCATCAGCATATTCCTTTTGCCTGCAATCTGAAACTTTGTAACACATTGTTTCTAGCTGTAAGCTGTATCTAGAACATGGTAGGTATACCTGGAGACATGAGTCTGTCCTAATTTCCATAGCTAAGACATTTTCCACACTTACAGATTGCTCATCATACGCAGATTTTCCTGCTTTTATAGCTCCTTCTTTTATCACAGGTAGTGCTTTCCGACCCGATCTTTTCATCATTACTAAGGAAAAGATTCTGTATATTCTTGAGCTCACTATTGGTTTTGAAACTAACATACAAATCAATAGTGAGCGTAAGGCTTCAAAATATTATCCTCTACAACAAACTCTACTTCCGAATTATAAACAAATCAAATTTATAAATCTTTCTATGGGAGCCCTTGGCACTTTTGGGTCTTCTTCTGAATTTTTTATTCATCTTGAAAATCTCTCGGTTTTAACGACAAAGTACAAAATCACATTTTATCTAACCTCATCAACATAACTATAAGAAGCGCATACTTTATTTTCTGCTGCCCAAATAAACCGTGGACAAACCCTAACTTACTAAACTTATGAGAAATACTATTGATTTCTTTTTTTTATGTTATTTTACATTCTATTCCATTGTTGTCACAGTTATTTTTTTCATTTTGTTTAGTTAAGTATTTAACCTGACAGCCAGTTGTACGTTGCCTAGTTTTAGAGAGACGTATAATTGTATTTTAGTTGTTTGAGAATGAAATTGAAGTTTGAAAAAGAAATTATTAATTTTTCATTGAAATGCCTTTATATCGTTAAAAAGAAGTGCTTAGAGCGTAAGATTGATTTGAAATTTTATTGTAGCAGTTGACTGACGAAAAACAAATTTTTCTGCATTCTAGTTCATGTATTTGATATTCCTTGGCTGCTTTGTGTATAAATTATTGATAAAGAATGAGAAAGCTCGTCCAGGTCTTTGGATCTATGTCAACATTTTTGTTGCAGCTGCGACGATTGAGAGCATTTGTGAGGTATATATTTCCTCTAGAGAGTAGTATATATTAATAGACTTTGAGCCAGCATTTGTCTCAATTTATCCTAACAACAGCCTTTTTATATGCTTTGACATGTATCACGTGATCATGATCACATGGTCATGATAGGTATGCTTTATTTCTGTCTCTGTTATTTGTTTACCTTATCAGTTTCAGTCCTGCCCTTTTGATACAAACCAAAACTCTTTGTAGATATTGAGCATACGGAAGAGAACAGTAGGAATGAAAGCAAGGGTGTGGTTTCATTCAATGTGGAAAAAACTAGAAGTGCTATCAATACTCATTTTCTACTTGGGGATGGGGTTGACTTTCAAGTTTGATCGCAGTAGTCGTGCTGTATTAGCCTTGGCATTGGTAGCATGGATTGTAAAGTTCTCTCAGTTTTATCGGATGATCCACTCCCTGGGACCCTATCTGACAATGGTATATAGAATGGTAAGCAACCAAAACGGTATTTGCAACGATTTTTAGCGAATCTCATCATCTCATCTCTTCGAATCTCATCAATTCCGCATCTTTTTATATTTTTAACCATTACTTTGCACCCTCTTCCATGCATTTTGTAGAAACATTTTCTGACAACTTCCTTATAGACAATGTTCCACACTGCTTCTATGTACGTAATTGTGAAGCTTTGCTCTTATTATCAATAAGCAGGTTCATCTTGTTTGTTTCTGTGTACTATATCTTGCTATAATCAATCTTCCTAATTGCGGAGTATGATGTATTTGAGTTAGGATCATTCTATTCAAGAAGAAACATTACATTTTTTATCACATAGGCTTTTACATTACTGTCTAACTTTGTTTTCTTTGTCATATTGATGGCTGTTTGTTTTTGTATCTTTCCAGCTGTTGCACATGTCAAGTTTTCTTTGGGTTTTATTGACAGTCGTCGTTGCCTTTGGAATTTTCTTGTTTTCATTTTTGTATTCCGCTGAGAGCCTTTCTTGGATGATACTCTTCAAGTTGTTGTTCCGTCCATACCTTTTAGTGTTTGGAGAACTTGGAATTTCAAATTATTCGAGTAAGTGTTAATCAAATGATCTTTAAAACCAAAGCATGGATATTAAGAGAGGGAGTAGGATTGCTTATAATTGCAATGTATAATCGTTAATTATTCCCTACGTATATGTATCAATTTTTAAAGGGGAAATTGCCTACTTACCACCACTGATCACTGATCACTGATCACTGATCACTGATCACTGATCACTGATAGGGTATTTACTAGTCTACCATAGGATAGTTACTAGTAAGCCTACTGGAGTTTACTACGCAACCCTCTATTATTTGATACTGCTGGTTTGCTGTCACCAAGTGGACATGCTTCTTTCAGCTGTTAATTGAATGTACATTTTCTTCTGCATGATCGGCCACTAGTGCAGGGACACGTGACACATCAGCATTCCATCCCAGCTTCGGTTTTCTTCTAGTTGGAAAAGTGCAGACAGTGTTTGGAACAACGAAATTGGACACAGCAAGAGAACTCATTGCAGTCTTTGGCATGTGTGTCTACATATTAGTCGCAAATGTTTTGCTTCTGAATATGTTAATAGCCGTATTTAAGTAAGTCTTTCAACCAATGTTAAGTTTGACATTGGATTTTGAATCTTTTTTTCGCACTTTCGAACCACTTTACTCTGTCAGATTTCTCTGTCAATTTTTCATTTTCATACTTGAAAGTTATCCATCATAGATTCACTATGGTTGAAAATTTCTCATTTGCTTTCTGTATCATAGCAATATCTATGAGGATGTTAAAGAGAACAGTGAGAAGATATGGAGATTTGACCGTTATCACTTGATCATGGAGTACAGTAGCAAGCCATCTTTTCCACCTCCTTTTTCAAGTTTATTTTACCTGTTTCGTCTCAGCTGCATGATTTGTTCAAAGTGTTGTTGTCAACCAAGTGACGTTTCTCCTGATAAAGGTGTGTCATTATTCTGCTATTTTCATTAGGATTTAATGTTGTTGTTGCTGCTCGGGCTCACTTTGCGACAATCAAAAAGGTGGTTTTTCATTGTTTCATTTAGTTTGCACAATTACTTCTAGAGCAATTCATTTTTGTCTTCCTCAATATTTTTCAGGGCTTATATCTTGCAGTGCCCAATAGTCTTTATCACACTTTTCCCACCTGAGTTTTTGACATTTGATTGTAAGCAAACAGGAAGGCGATCAACATTGAAACCTTCCCTGTATAGACTTCTTTAAAGTGTTTGACGGGAATATTTTTTTGCAACTCAGATATGCCCTTGGAGATGGAAAGCCTGCTACAGTATAGTATGAGAGAGTTTTTAAAAGTGGATGACCAGAAAATGCCCTACTTTGTTGAGGATACCTTGAAGAGCATTAATCAAAAGTGAATATCTTTCTATTTTTTGCGTAAATGCTTTACGCAGTATGATCTTTGTTTGTCAAAAAATTGTACATGTTATCTTAAACATGTTAACTTAAATAACGTTTTTAGCAATCAAACTGTGCATTAGTCAGACTATAGGAACTGATTCTATCTCTTTTCCCTCTATTTCCCAATATTCGGAATCATCATTTTACCATCTCTTTTCATTGAGCACTAACTTCATTTTAAGTGTCAGTTACTTGCTACCTAATTACTTCGTAAAGATTGTATTTTGGTTTTTTTGCAGGCTGTACATTATCTTGTCTGTTTTGACATACAATATGGATTTGAGGGTGTATCTTAATGTTTCGCTTGTTTGAACTGGCATTATCTCTTGAAAAACAAGCTTCTGCGTAGTTAGTAATGTAGTGAAACATTGAATTGAATTGAAAGCATTGCATGCAATAAACTTGTGTGTGTTGTTGTTGTTTTGAAGGATTGAAGGAAACACCAAAGCATTGATTGAACTTAACGAGAAAATTGACGAAAAATTTTCAAGGATTGAGAAACTGTTAACAGATAATCATCAACAAGGAGCGACTACTTCATGATGAATTGACAGTTAAGTATTTTTACTCTAGATAGAAGACTTTTGTACAGTCTGTAGTTCTTGAACTTTGATGTTGTCTAAATTCATGTCGGTGAAATGATATTGACATATTTCGCACCGTGCTCACTTTTTCATATGAACATAATCTCTGACAATATAAGGTCTTAAATACGCATTAAGAATAGTTTATGAATAAAATAGAGCTCAAACCTTTTCA
>OLMO02000001.1:497823-513812 GCA_900291935.2 Cassiopea xamachana | reverse complement strand
CAATGAATTGATAAATGAAAAGGTGCTAGTACGGCCCACATCGACAAAAGTGGTCTAAATTCTATTTGAATGTCCATCCCTTGGCCCATTGTGCTCTGGGGGCGTTTGGAAGCAAAATCCAGCCTCCAGAGATGTGAACCTTGATTAGTCGAAACCTCAATGACTCGAGCAAATTCTTGTTTCCCTGGCAGTTTGATTTATCGAAGTTCAACAGTAAATATAAATAGATAATGTTAGCACAGTACTTCAGGTTCAGCTGTGTTCCTAACCTGTCCTTAAGTTTCCAACAAATTTCAGGCTTGTGGTCTTATAAAAATTTTTATTATAAAAAAAGTGTGCTTGTTTATAATGAGCTGATATGTTCTTGATACTGGCAAGACACCACAACGTAAAAGATTTCATTGCAAACAGGACTTGCAGCTTGGGAAATCGAAACTGAGTTGAAATTCTGCATTGTGCCTACCTTTTCCAAGAATGATGTATTGAACTTTGAGGTGCAAGATGAAAACATATCAAAACGAATCTTTTCATAGTTTGCATCAGGTGCTTTCCATACTATGATTGACTCTTTGCCATTATTGCAATTCTTTTCCTTTACTGTTATTTCATAAACTTTCTCTAAGGATGGTAGTTACATCACATAATAAAAATTTGCTCCAAGGATGGTTGTTACATCAAAGCAGAAAGCAGGTGATAAATGTAATCATATTTTGCTAAAATTACTGAATAAAGAAGCCTCCAATATAGGCATGTGAAATATTTTTGAAAGCTTGATGACCTAATCTAGATTGAATAATGAAAAATTTAATGCTGGATCATCAGAAAAGAAAGATGATACAGCATAGTGAGATATTACATAAACTAGCATTTGCAATGAAAGGAAGAGCATATGCAGAGAATAGCTAATAATGAAAGTACGTCATTCTTCCACAAAGGTAGAAAGGAACACTTTTTGATGCTAGATATATTTCAAGTCCCTTTAAGTTAGGCTGACACTGAGGCCAGCAAAATATAAACTTATATATGAAATGTGAACTTATGTATTAATTAAATATGAATTCAATATGAATTCAGCAAAATGTAAACTTACGACAAGACAATGGAAGCTTCATACGATTCCTTTTAAGGTAATTGCACCGGTCTAAAATTGTACAAGAAGAGATTGTGCAAACTTCTAATGAAGTAGTGATGATAATATAACCATTATGCGAATATAAATATAATATAACAAGAACTAAATTTATATCGTCAGTAAGTGTAATTTCTTATAGCTGTCCACGTGATAATATGACTGTCGATGTGACAGTTAGGGATGTAGGTTCAATTAATATTTTTGGAGTTGTCAAAGTTTCTCCTGCGAAAATGCTTTGTCTGTGACTTTCTTCTTTTAGTAGGATTAGTTAACCAATGTTCCTGGGTCCAGTAAGATGCCGTGCAGAATACACTGTACTACCGTTTTTGCCCTGCAAAAATGGCAGGTTTTCAAGGTTGGGGGAGGGGAGTGACTCACCTCCATACCCTCTTGAGTTTCGTCCCTGGTGACAGTATGAAGGTCGGAACGACAACGAATGTCGATGTAACATCATGAAGGTCAATGCAGAAGAACTATTACAACAACTATTTGTTGGATAAAACATTGCAACGACGAAAATATGGAGCAAAATAGAATAAAGTACTAAAAATTATCTTAACAAACAAAAAGAGATGAGCCTGGACAATTTTCTCAGGGGGTTTTTGCAAAATTTAACAAACTTTGACTACAGAGAAGAAAAAGAAAAACTTTGCTCAACAGAATACAAGGATGCTGCATCATGGCAAACTTTCTTGAAGCTTGGTATACACTGGGGGACTTTACTACCACACACTCAATTGACAAATCCTTTCTTGCAAATGGGAATAAATTTCTACATACCAGGTACTTTCAACTTCTTTGAAATGCTGTTTTTCATGTCATACGTTTTATATGGGATACTCAGCACCGTAATAGTGTACGCTCTTCCAAAAATCACATTTTCAAATGTAAAATTTCTGTGTTTCGCATCCTGGAATGGAAATCAGTAAAAGCTAAGCTAGTTTTCATTCCAATTGTGTTTTTAAATAGCCCCATGTGAGTAAATTTCCGGTGAAATCCCAATATAGTGAATTCTGATGGGAACCAGAAAACAGTTTGGCATATAGGGAGTTCATTAAGCAGAAATGAGAACAATCTAATTGAGAATTTTAGTATTACTCAGAAACCATTCTGTGGGCTTGTTCAAGCTACCTCCAACTTCTGCACACATTGTAATCACAGCAAACAAGCTCAATTCAAATACCGTATTTCTCCGCCTATAGACTCTCCACGTAAAAGCTTATAAGCCACCCCCCGCGCAGATTAGCCCACCACTCCCCTAACGGATGCGTATAAGTCCCTTCTCAGAATGATCCTCTAGGAGTGTTTCTTAGATCGAAACAAAAAGTAACATCGCTAATAGTATTGCATCTTTCTTAGGACATCTCCAAGGCTCAAATATTCTTTCTGTGCAGTTTTTACCACACAGTTTATATATACTTGGTATCTCAATGCCCATACCTGAACTTTGAGGCTGAAAGGAGTGACGGTGAAAGTGAACATAAAAGTGAAACTAATCAAGAAGAGGATGCATGGATACTCTTCTGCAAGAACTGATCATAAGTAGATATTGCTCAGATTGTTCTCAAGGATAATATTATTCTCACTGCTTAAGCTAGCAAGCTGAGAATTTTCGATTACACGCACAAATTTCTAGATTTATAATGTATCACCTACCATGCCATTGATTCTATGGCAAATTTCCACTCCACCTGACGAGGAAAGCATCGCTTCATATCCCCACAACGTGTTTTCACCTTGAAGCAAATCACGATATGATCATTTTAGAAGTTCTTTCTTTGACAAAAAACTATACCAACATGATTTAATTAAAGAAAAATATATTGATGCAGCAACAGACTCAGAATACAACATTACCAGTCAACAAAGTGTTTGAGTTATATGTACATCATTGTTTACGCAAGGAGAAAGTTCCTATCTAGGATAGACATAGCTCTTAGATTTTGCTGACAATCCATTCGTTCGTACGCATATGTACCCAGTTTCCACAGAGGAGAGTAAGAGAACCTAATTCAAAAGTATCAATTTCTTTACAGCAATGGAGAATTGATGGGAAGTCGTGATTTAGTGATTGATTTATTGACCGGTTGATTCAAGATCCAGGTCATCCGATTGGTCAATAACTCAGCAGCTTGCACATTTTCTCCTAGATTTAAGATACAACTTACCGTACTCTGGTGGATCCCAAGTGATTTCTAAGCTGAGGTCTTTAGAGGTACTGTTCAGTGGCATATGAAAATTTAAGTTGCGTGGTTGACTCGGATATGAAGAGCAAAAGACGTCTGTAGCCGCATGGCATGGTTCGACTAAGAACAACAAGTGATAGTTTGGATTAAATGTTGCACGCATGATTAATTAAAATATTCATATTTCAATGCATCAGTTTAATGCACTATGCCCGTAAATGAATCTGTGGTACATATTTCCTGCATAGAATACGTCATCATAGGTAGAAGACTCGTGCAGTCTTGTAAATTGACTGCTATTTTTAGTGGCTAGCATTTTAAAATCAGGTAAGCCATCAAAAATTGCTCAAACATTTGCTTCTTCCTTCCACATTTTGCAGCATTCCATTCCTACTACAGTAGCAACAGTTCTATATTCTCTTGTTTATATTCTTTAAAAAAACACACAACAAAACTACAACTAATTCATTACATGCTATTCATAGTGGTGCAAGACATAAGGCCATCTAATCTCCACAATGAGTGACACTTATAATTTTCAATCAAAAAATTATATAAGAACAAAGCGAAAAAGAATAAAGAAAAATAGCAAGAAAAGAAAACAAAAGCAGAACTAAATGGGTACCTCTAAAAAGCAACCCACGCCAACAACTTTTTTACTTGAGCTTATACTTTAAAGATGTCATAAATGAATTGAAAAAAATGAGATGCTGCTGCTGTGCTTAAACTTCTATTAGGAAGATCTTTTAGTACTTTTAATGGATTGAGGTGTTGCTTCTATAAGATGTCTGTTCACAAACATATTTAATCTAGAATTTCCATAAAGTAGCATTTCACAAAGTGCTTTTGCATCAAGGTCTAAAATATTTAACCCAGAGTTGTGAGAAAGTTGACCAAAGAGCTCATTTCACATTGTATGGAACAAATGACAGTGCAGGAAGAAATGCTCATTGTTTTCATCCTCTTCACCGCAAATACGCAAGGGGATCAGACAATCAAAGTTATGTATAAACTGACGGGCATGTAACGAGAATAGTGTGAGAATGTGCGTGGAATTGTGATTGTAACTCGCAGTGTCAGTTGGGTGTGTCGCCACGGTGATAGTTAAGTTTGTATTGTGTGTACTCTCAGTAAGGCCTCAAGCGTGCCGTGTTAGTATCATTGGTTAATAAAAGAAGCAACGTATTGCAATCATGGAGTTCGTCGATTAAAGGAATAGATGCTAGTCAGATCAGGTTGTTATATCTCCTCAGGGGCTCGGCCATTGGGCCTTGCCCCACAAATGGCACATCCATATGAAAGAACCCATAAACGTTACAGGCATTTCAGGGACTGACTGCAATCGAAGTTGGGTTAAATTTTTTTCTGCCGTCGCTGGAGAATTTATTACAAAGACCGGGCTTTGGCAGCTTTTTTTAGAGACAACAACTTACGCTTAAATTCTGAAATTGATTTCAAATTTTTATTTCACTTCTAAGAAGATCAAATTCATAAACTGCATTATCAAAATAACTAATTGAAAAATCCTCTGTCCAACAGACTTCAGGTCATACTTTCGTGGGTTTCAAATCATGTAAGGAATCTGTCACTCAGGATAGGGTGTAGAGCAGGGGGGCTCAGGGGAACTCAGCCCCCCTAGTTGTTTTTTTCTCATTTTGGGGGGCTAGAGCAAAAAATGACAAGACTATAAGATTCTCGGTCATGTTCCAAGAATAATCAACATCATCATATCACTTTTTCTAAGAAGTTGTTCCAACGGCTTCCTTTATGTTGAACTTCGTTATAACATCCAACCATCTTCTTTCCAAAGAAGCTACTTCTCAACCTTCTTTAGGGATGAAATCGTGTGAAACCCTCCTTCTCCTTCAGATAAAACCGCTCAATGTGCAGAGCAATTTAATCTCTTTGCAGGGCAATAATGCCTTGTCATATCGGAAATTGAGTGCACATTCTGGAGCAGACTAGCCTTCTTTCGGCGCACTAGCGTGAGATCTTCTTTCTAGCGTTGGACTATACGACAGTAAAAGCAAGAGTTATTGTAACTTCTTTGTATTTCGTTTTCAAGTTAAAGGATTAGTTTTCGCTTTGGGAACAGATATCAATTGTGATAGCAGCCTTAATATCATGTTCCAAAAGGGCGTTTTGTGACGTTCTAGAGGGTGTAGCTCTAAAAATAGTTTTCCGTGGGCAAGCCCCCAGACCCCCACCCTTCTCCCCCCTCTTCTACAATAGTCCTGTCTTGTGAAATGCCATAGAGGGCTTGTGTGCCTCCATTTTCAGTGGTGCTAGGAGCTTCTGGCCAATCGGTGAATTCATCTCCACCGTGCATTACACCTGGCATAAATACACCTTGGAATTAATCAATTGAGATTTTTCATAGCTGGCAAAGACGACATTTTATCTACCGTTTACTACTGCTGGAATGGTATTCTTTTCATTCTATTATCAAAGTATGGATGTAACCATAGAGTTAATAGAACTAGAGCGCTGACTGGCTAATCCCATTGTATACAAAACAGTGACTGTCATGCAAATCTATAATGGCGCCCTAGTTAGTCAAAAAGTTGGTGTACACTAAATGCAAAAAAGAAATAAATGTTTCCGCTGCTTATTTCACGGATATTATATACGTCATGGCTTTGGAGAGAGACTAGGAGTCTTTTGTACTTTTTTGGAGACACTTTTGCGTGTATTAGCCGCGGACTTAACCGTGGTGGCTCAAATATCGAATATTGTTGCTACGGTGCTGTGGATATCTTATTAAGTTTCCTCAAATGCTGAAGGTATTTATGCTCTATATTTAAAACGAATAGTAATAAAGGTTAAAGAGTATGGCTAAGATTCGTCTAGTATATATATATATATATATATATATATATATATATCATGCAGAGAGACTTAGTAATTGATTTATTGCATAATTTTATCATATTTATTGAAATGACATTATCGCCATGGGATTTTTGTAGTATATGGATCTTTCTTAAAACAGGTCCCAAAAGAAAATATTTGACATTGAAATGTAATTGCAGCACTTTTGCCTTAATTTCTCTGGGGTTGAGGTTTGATGGTGGTAAGTGGCATACCGAAAGAGTTTTGATGCCCCACACACCCCCTACACCGGCACGCCCATGATAGTGATACCCCGTGAGCCATAATGCAGCAAAGTGCATTCAAGAGAGTCTAGATATAATTAAGCGATGATATAGTAAAAGTTTATTCTTAGGATGGCAGGGAATTCAGTAGAATAAATTTTTGATCACCGTTGTCCATAAATACAAAGTACTTTATGCATATACAGAATACAAACCTGTTGGCGCAGTTCTTTCAGGCGACGTACAGTCTGAAAGAGACCATAGATTTATGTAGAAAGACACCTATCTATAGACAAGATCATATAAATATTTAAAATACAAAATGATAGTTTCAAAAAGATAATCTAGCATTTTGTGCTACAATTCCTGCAACCATGATAAGTAATGCAATAAATTTCAAGAGCCAAGAAATACTTATAAATTGAGCATTTCACGGGACTATGTTGTTCTTACAATCCTTGCTTCTCTGAAAAGTGTTGCTTCTTTGAAATCTGGATTTAAAATTATCAATATGATTATCAGGAGTCCAGTCAATATGCGGCATTTCACACACAACCTCAGAGTAATTGCTTCAGAATGTCTAATTTGATCATTACATGGAAGATTGCTATGTAAGTAAAATAGAAAAATCTACATCGGAAGAAATTCGAGGGATGCCTCTATGCCAACCCCCGAAGTTTGCTTTGTCAGGGAATCTCCTTTCACCGAAAGGGGATATCCATTTCAGCCAGTAACAGTAGCAAAATACCTCAAACTGATTGCAGAATACTTACTTTCTTCCCTCATGTAGTGTCTTAAGCATAGCTTTAACTATGTTAAAAACGTACATCAATATCTGGCGAGGAGTACAGAAAACAGGCCTAAATTTGACAGCAGAATAACACAACTCTGCGGAGGAGCTATCAAACTTAAAAGTGAACGAAGAAATTTGCAAAGTCCTCAAAATATCGAAATTTAATGTTCAGCAACAGCAATGTGCTTACAGCTGTAAGACCANACAATGTCCTTTTTTCCTGCATCGCAAGGGTGTACAAGATATGTGCATATGATTGTTCTTTTTGGGCAGACTGGCATAAATGGTATTTGACTGGTAATACTATATTGTAAGGATTTTCAGGCTAAGACGTGAGCAACAGTGATACTTTTGCTGCAACCAAAACGTTAGATTGTAATAAGGAGCGACTATGNGTATTATCGAGAAAGTGACAACCTAGATCAATTACTCCTTTAGCAGTATTGGCAGGCAATTGGTTGTGCAAAATAATAGCATGGAAATAGAATTCAATAATGACATAAAAAGCATGAATACAACAACAAAAATATTGCACGAGGACGTTGAATATCTGTATCAACTATTTTTAGGGGTGTATTACTCCCAAACATTGTAAGATTTTGTGATTTTTTGTAATTTTCTCTCAAATTGTGTTTCATTTTCTCTAGCAATAAGTCCCTCGTTTATTTTGACATAATTGCTTCAAAGATTCGCAGTTTTGCAAACAGTCATTCAAGCTGCAAAGCCACATCATCATCTTTATCATCATGATCATCGTCTTCGTCATCAATAGGAAGTTTTAGCACTATTCTTGCATCATCAATGGTGAATTGCTCCTCCGCAGAGGTCTGCTGCTCAAGTATCAGAAACGGACCTCCTTTTTCCCTGTGTTACTCACCATAGATTTATGTCGATTTTTGATGAGTTAAAAAATGGGCTTAGAACAACAGATTAGTGGAATCAGACATTCTATTGCAATTTTTTTGAGGTATTTTGGTATATTGACTGCAAATATGAAGAAGACACCACGTTCTAGTTTACTAAATCATCATTTTGTAATGCGATTCGTCCCTCGTACTTACCATCATGCATAGCTCTGGGCGAGACCTGGTAAAGTAAAAAAATTTTGACTCAGAAAATTGGAACAACAAAAAAGTGTGAGAAATGCAATAAGCGCACATTCACACGCAAACGCACACACAAGCACGCAAACGCACACACAAGCACACAGATGTACGTAAATAGAAATAGACAGAAAAATGCAAAATGCGCTTCTTCCGAGTAAATGTTTCAATTAAAATCTTCAGTAATACTCAATATGTGTTCTGATGAAGATTTTAATCGATCCTCTTACTCAGAAGACAAATTCACTTTCTAGTGGCCTTTACATTGTTCATTGACTGTGTACTTATGTGTTCAAACTACTATGATATTAAAGCAAAAATAGATATCATGAAAAAATAGGAAAAATTTTTAATGTTTAGGCATTGTCGCTTCACGAGTAACTTGCGTCCCCACACCTCCAACTTTGCGCTTCTGAATGGATGTATGTATGTATATTACAGGGGTGGCGGAGAGCAATATCAATACTATTAGTCTAATAGTAAATTTTCCCACAACGTTTTCTAATTATTTTAGTAATAAAAGTAAAAATAATTGAGAAAAAGTCCCAAACGATAGCAAACAATATGAAAGGCCAGGTCTTATTCATAGAAAAGGTCCCATTCCTTATGTTTATTTTACATTGGTTAAGTGACGTGCACTTATTAATCCCATGAAAACAATTGAAAATTTCGTCAACTGCCCCATTGTTAGTGACATTGCAACTATTGTGTCGTAGCTCGTGGAACTAATTTACTATTCGCTTTGAGAATCCAATAGCATCAAATTTGAGTTAGATCTCACAGTGACAAGTCGAGAGAAAAGTTATTCAAAAGAAAGCTCGCTTCAAAATGAACGAAGTCACCTCAGAGTTAAATGGCGGTGTTTTAAAAGTATTGTCCCTTTTGTCAGAACAGGGTAAACTGACCTATGAGCAACGTCTTCGTCTCAAAGACGATGGACGACCACGCCCAGAGGTTCCACTTAAAAACAGGTCTTGCCAAGTGGTTTATGATCACTTTTCATGGATATGTGGAGATGAAGTAAAAAACATGTATTTTTGCTGGCCTTGCTTGGTTATGGGTGATAGACAGAAGGTAAGATTGTTTTTTATTGAAATTTATTGTAAAGATGTAGACATTTTTTATGTTTTTGAGTCACCAGAGCTGAAAGAAGCGGCCATACTATTCTTTCTCAGAAACCAATAGCAAGGTTACGGCATTACGTGGGCTACAAACCGTTGTATAAAATGGCCACACCGGCACCTTTCAGACGCAAAACACTAGAACAGAATATTGTGTAACCTCATGTAGTCAGTTTTGAAATTTTGATTGGGTTTCCTGAGATTGAACGGGGCAAGGAAATTTTTTATAACTAAACAAGGTAAAAAATTTTATTATTCAATTGTGGCAGCTGTTTAATTTACAACTCCCTATCAAATGTCTTGAAATATTTTAACCAACAGTACGAGGGGAAGACAATTGATTTTCCTGAACTAACCATATCAAAAACTTTACTTTTGTCACATAAAAATTGGCACAAATTGTAATTTTTGTCAAAGCTGTACTGTAATTTTAAACAAATTTTTACGCAGATTTTTTTGTGCAACGAAAAATTGCAAACTACTTTTTAATGTTGAAAACTTTTGTATTTCATTTTCTTGTAGCTACATGGGCAACGTAATTTTATATAATTTCAGCCTTAGGCGGTCTTATATTGTTTCTTATTCGTGTGTTCCAATTAGCAACAGAAAACTGATCAACGGTGTTGAACTGATTATACTGCAATATGCTCAATGTTTACCATCGTTCTGTGGCTAGCTTTTTACTTTTTAATGGCATCTGACACTTTATTTCTTGAGTTTTGCTGAATCTCAGCCAGCTTTGTTTCCGATGTTTTTTCACGTTGTGTCATGCTACACGTTTCAAAGGAATTAATCAAAAGCGCTTTGAACGATTTTCTAGAAAATAAACCTTTTACCGTAGTACGTAGCATTATATTGTTGAGATTATGCATATGTCTATATTTGAGAAAGAGCGATTTTAATTTAAGTTACTTCTTAATTTAACTTCACTTTTCCTTGTATTTCAAGCGGGCACCAATGCTCAAAATGGGCGTTCCTAGGTGAAAAAAGGGTTTGGTCGCCAAAAATTGTTATTTCCAATAGTACTTCCATAGGGCTTCGCACTGCCCCTGGTATATTATGATAATACCACTTAACCAAATAGTATACTGAGAGAGCCCATAGGTAGAGGATATAGCGAGAGTATTAGCAAAAGTTGGATAAGATCTAGAAAAACATAACTACAATGGCAGAAAGGGAATGAAGAAATATGAATATTCAGATAGCAACAGGAAGTATATACCAAGTGCAGCAAAATGACGATGGGATCATTGGAGAATCGGTATTTTACATTCATATGAACCTAATGACTTACATTCCTCCCCAGACACAATTTCTTTCTCATTTATTCGGTAGTACTAAATATACTTTCACAGAGAAATACCAACAGGGTTTGAAAGCATAAGTTTCCCGTATTGTTGAGACTTATAGATTAGTGCCAAAAAGGACTTAAAAGTCTATGTACGTGGCTCTAAAACTTGCAAGCTTCAGAAGCTTCTCGTGGACCCCAAATTCGGAACCACTCGTCTAGAAGTATCATATTCATTCCCTGTATATCTTTCTAATTCACAAGTATTTGCAGTAAACAATATATTCGAAATTCAAAATTTTTTACCTATCTAGAAAAGTGGGGGTGCCAATGAACGGGCCAAAAAGAATTTCTGGGGGTCCCGCCCCCCCCGTAGAACCGCCACTGATCACAGGCGTAAAGATAACTTTATAGAGTAGCTTGTGAATGAAGAAGCATTTGCAGTTGATCCAAAGTATTGGCACTTAACCTTTATAATGAGTCAAGAATAATTCCTGTTTTTGTGCAAAATTTGCCACGATTTTATTAGAAGGTTCCATAAATAAATGAATAACCATTCCCAAGCTTGGAAAATTGTAATATGACAGCTTCAATACAATTGGAAGTACAAAACGAAATGCCTTGTGGCAAGCTGTGCCCTAGATGGAATGCAACGAGTGTTCTTCATAAAATTAAGCAATATAAGCAAGTCTTAAAATTTGACCCACGAACAGAATATAACTTAGGACATGCTCAAGGTACCCCGTGTATATAGGGCCTAAATATCGTAGCATAAACTAACGAAAGCTTGGCAATATGTGCCTTTTGTTGACTATGACATCCCATATATCCATAGGATACATAACCACTACCAGTTTACAAAATATAGCTATTTAACGTGTCCTGGGTATGACATAAAACTACATCCGGTTGTGGAGTTTTGACGTGGGCTAATGAGTTTACCCTTTGCCACATCTACCTCCAGGTCACCCTTGGGCAAGGTGTAGCACCTGTCAGCTAACTCCGAGACCTTGAAATACCGGGTTGATGTCTGGCGGGGTTTAGTCTATTAGGTGCTGTTGGCAGCAAGGCAGCAGTTTTCATGGGGGCTAGAAAGGTGCAACCTATCCAATGGTCTTCATGATTAGGTGTTTGGCGTAAGTACAGTCTAACTGAAAATACACGGCAGACATCACCTGCCTAATTAGTTGGCACTGCGGACAAAGAAAGGCCCTTGGGGTAGCTACTTTGTCTTCTACTTAACCCGACTACTCTCCATGCTAATGACAAGGAAAAGAATCTCTTCATGCCACATCAGTCGTCGCGTGGATAAACAAGGACCGAGTTGGCAAGTGGCTGACCAGGCTTGCAATGATAAGTGCGCTAGTGGAACTAGTGGAAATTCAGAATGGGTACATGGAATGTCGGGAGGATGAAAGAACTTGGAAAGTTAAACACTGTCTGTAACGAAACGGACCGAAGCAACATCGACATTCTTGGAATATGTGAAACTAACTGGACAAACAAAGGCAGCTTTCAGACCCATGATAACAAGCTGATCACATTGGCTGGCAAAGATGAAGGAGATGGCTACAGTCGTGGTGTAGCAGCAATTTCGTCTAAGGAAACAAGTACCTCACTTCTAGGATACAGTCCAATTTCAGACAGACTACTTAAACTTAGACTTCAAGTAAAACCTTGCAATATAAGCATTATTCAGTGTTATGCTCCAACAAGTGCTGCAAGTGATGAGGACATGGAACAGTTTTATAATTCGGTTGCAAAATACAATGGATACCGTATCTAACAGAGACGTGAAAATAATAATGGGTGATCAAAATGAAAGAGGTGCCGATTTACTTGAGTTTTGCTGCATTCTCTCTCTCCACACTTATTCAACATATATTCTGAGCAGATAATGCGAAATGCGCTTGAAGATTTCACAGGAGGCGTAAGAATCGGAGGTAGAGTGATCACCAACTTAAGATATGCAGATGATGTTGTCTTGATTGCTGGTGGAATGGAAGAATTGCAGGAGCTAGTAAACAGAGTTAGCAAGGCTAGTTTTCAGTTTGGTCTCGCACTAAATCTAAGTAAGACAAAGGTTATGAAAATCTGTAGAAAAGGTAAGAATGATGAAGAATTAAAGTTTATTACAGTTAACAGCAAAAGAATTGAAAATTTCAAGGGATTCATTTATCTTGGTTCTTTAATTACGAATAATTATGATGAAACAAAGGAAATCAGAAGACGATTGTACAATGCCAAAAAATGCAATGATTTCGTTGACTCAGATTTGAAAACATAAGGGTATTCTGACAGGAACAAAGAAAAGATTACTCGGGACACTTGTTTTTAGTGTTGCCAGCTATGGTTCAGAATGTTGGGTTTTAAAAATGTCAGATGAAAATAAAAGCTTTTGAAATGTGGTGTTACCGCCGTTTAGTGAGAATAAGTTGGACTGAAATGAGATCAAATGAATGGGTCGTGGAAAAGATGGACTATAAAGAAAGACTACTAACAACATTTAATAGACGAAAGATGTCATTTATTGGTCACGTTCAGAGGCATAAAGATATCAGTTTCGATTTGTTTATGGGTAGTGTATACGGAAACAGAGGAAGAGGTAGGCCAAAAGCGAGATACAATGATAGCATTAGGGATAGGGCTGGAATTAGCATTTGAAAAAGTTCTTGGACAAAAGGGTATAGGTTTCGCTCACCTGCAACGCCCACTATGTTTTGATAGACCGCAAGGACACTTTTAGGCAAATTCCCTCTCATTTGCGTTCCGAGAGGAAATATTTGACCAAAAATACAAAAAGTACACATGGCTATGGCCCAATGAACTCTTTGCAATATTATTGCATGACTTATTCTTACGTTTTCTTCAAGTATCGAACCAGTAATTTCGACTTTAAAACAACAACTGTCGAGAAATCTCCTATGCTTCAGTATGACGTTCATTGCGTCGTGCAAGGGTATGCTGTAGTATCTACAATATTTTATTCGTCTCGTATGCGATATGAAAAAAATACACATCGAGGTTGAAAGCAGTTTTCGCGCGGTTTCTTGATATGAAAACGTTCATCTTTGCGCTAGAAAAGGAACCAGTACTTTCAATTTGGAGTTTCAAGAAATTTTTTCGTCCCGCATGAGATTGGAAAATAAACGTCCCTCGCAGAGGTACAATTCGTCGACAGCTCGTTAGTTTTTAACAATATTTCTTTCTGTTTTCCTGGATTAAAAGTGTCCAGGCTGTTCAGCCTAGACAATTTTGTACATGACATTGAACGATGAGTTTTTATATCGCATTTATACTGATTTTGATTGAAACCACTAATCACTGAATGTACCAGATCATGGGAGAGAAAAGCAATGATCGCGAGGCCCCTCTTTCTGATACGAAAGCTTACTCACCATCGCAACCTATTGTTTTTAATAGGCCGCAAGGAAAATTCTCAGCAGATTTCTTGTTTGCGTTCCGTGGCCCAACTTGCGAGCAATAATCAAAAAAGTACACATCATAATAGCCCAATTAACTACTGATAATTCCATTATTTGACTTATTCCTGTATTTTCTTCAAGTTTTGAACCAGTATTTTCAATTTGAAAACAACGACTCCTAGGTAATCCACTGTGCTTCAGTACGGCATTCATTTGATCGCACAAGGGTATGCTGCAGTATCTGCAATATTGTACTTGTCTCGCACATGTTATCAGAAAAGTACACATCGAAGCGTAAAGACCAATTTTTGCGCTAAATTTTGATATGAAAACATTTGTTTTAGCGCAAAGAAAATTACCAGTATTTTCAGTCTGAAGTTTTAAGAAATTTTCTTCCATCGCAGAGGTGCAATTCATAACAGATCGTTTGGTTCTAAGAGCATTTTCCTTCAGTTTTTCATAGTTTTCATAGCCTTTCAACACTTAGCCTGTATCAAAGCCATGTTTATATTTAGAATGAGAAAGAAATTAATGTCTGGTAGCTCTTCATAGCTAACAGGTATCGTCCAGGCTTCGTTCTGCCACTTTGTTGATAACAATAAATCCGCCGCTGCGCAATATCATCTACGGAGCCGCAATTTAGCAAATGTATATTCGAATACACGCACTTTTTCACGCGGGTATTGTAGCCATTTACAGACTAGCGCAGGACAGGGATAAATGGAGAGCCAGGGCGGTCAATTTTGTGCCTTCCGTTTAATGATGATGATGATGTCGCGGGACCTCTTTTTCTGGGGGAGGGGGGTGTAATGCAATTGTCTACCAACAGAACCTGGTAAAGTAGTGGATTTACTGACAGAAGCATTTTTCTGATAAGAATTTATTGGTATTAAATAAATGCTAGAAAGGGGATTTTAAGCAATCTTTTGACTAAATAGTTTCCAAATACACGTTTTTTTTATAAGAAAAAAGTTTATAAGAAAATGAGGCTCAAATCGTCAAAATCTTAAGAAAATGGTAAGAAAATCACGAGGCTCAATTTCCAAAATTATTTTTTTTATAGGCCAAAAAGCGGTATTTCGTCGTTTTTTGCATTCAAAATGTTGTAGATGGAATTCAAATTCAAGTTTACAATATTATTAACGACAGTGTAAACCACTCCAGCTAGTTTATTTCAGTAAAAGTTAAGAAAAATTTAAGAAAATCTGAGGCTCAATTTCGGGAAATGTTAAGAAAATTGAGGCTGAGGCAAAATAATGATTTTCTTATAAAAAAAAACGTGTATGCAGTCACGTACCGACGAAGGTCATTGAATCTAAACTTACCTACGATATCACCGTTAGTTGGGGATGTAATACCCCCCACAACCCCCGCTAGTTACGCCGTTTTCATTTAGACAACCTAATTTTGTGGAATGGCAAGGGCAAGCATGATCTTTCAGTTGGGTGGACAATGCCCCCAAGTGAAATTTCAGATCAAGTTGCATTGCAAGTATCAGCAGATCTATCACACCAAAAGATAGATCTGAATCTCTATGAGCAAAAATCTGAAAGCTTGAAGCATAAACTATCTAGAACAGTCACAATATTTTAACTGTATTACTGGGCGACAAGATGTCACTACATCAAAAATTGTTACCCCATATATAAAGAAAGAGTTTCTTTAAACTTTTCCTTTGGATATTTCTTTAAAGTATTTTTGTGTTGTTTATTGCTGTGAACAAAACAAACAGTAAACAATCACAAATTTCAAGGAAAAATTTGATCAAATTTCAACTTCATTTCAATTGCAACTTCATTTTGCAAAAGGGCGTTCTCCCACATTTGAGAGTAAGTGATCTTACAAT
>OLMO02000001.1:469192-491266 GCA_900291935.2 Cassiopea xamachana | reverse complement strand
ATTTGGGGTGGTCTGTGACGTCATAACATTTGACAATAAATGACGTCGTACAATTTAGATTGAAAAATCGTACGAATAACCATATTTTTATTGATAAGATGAATAGTTAAATTTAGTATATCATTGATGTATGCGCTAAAAACTTCAATTCTGGCATCATAGAAGCCAAATAGCACCCAAACTTATAAAAATGATTTGTCAATTAAATATCATTTTATGCATTTCATTTTCTGATACACTTTCAAAAATTTCAGCCTTCCTCTCTTGCATACTTTCACTATAAATTCTTTTTTCATTGCTGTTTATAGCTCTGTAAATATCTTTTGCAGCACGTTTCACACTCTCACATGTTTCTCGCCATTCCAACCACTATGATGGAACTACTGACTCAGTTTCCACCATACATCCATCCGTGGCCCCCTGGGGAGATGTCATCTATGATTTTCTTGTTGCAATGCAGTGAACAATACAACTGGTGTCACAGAGAGTCAGGATGAAATGGGACTCGTTTTGATGGCTTCTCTATAAATGCCTTATGCAGTCTAACTTTAGTTTCAGAAAGCCTTTAGGTCGATAACCCTGCTTTGGGTAATAATTGCACAACTCTCGACACACTTTAAATTACATTGTCAGGGAAACTATTTTCAAAGCTCAAGCCTTTGAATGAATTAAACTCCTTCTAACTTATTCTGGCTCCTGCGAAACTGTGCCTCTTCCAATTCCTAAAGGAGATCATCGCATCCTGTCAGCTTTTAACAAACCCAACCACTTTGGCGATGGAGGATAACGAAGAATGCATTGACTGTACTTTGTAGGTTGAATGTGAACAATAAAAGCAAGTTGGCCAACAAAAACAACTATTAACATTTTAAAAATCATTGTTAGAGGCTGTTCACAAATTACATTCTCAAGGAAGGGGAGGGGAGAGCCTATGGAAAGGCTTACCTTGATTATGGAGAAGATTGAGTGTAGCGAGAAACACGTGAGAGTGAGAAACGTGCAGTACAATATATTTACAGAGCTATAGACAGCAATGAAAATAGAATTTATAATGAAAGTATGCAAGAGAGGTAGGCTGAAATTTTTGAAAGTGTATCAGAAAAGGAAATGCATAAAATGAGATGCAATTGACAAATCATTTTTATAAGTTTGGGTGCTATTTGGCTTCTATGATGCCAGAATTGAAGTTTTTCAGCGCATACATCAATGATATACTAGATTGTATCTTATAAGCTTCAAAAGTCAACGGTTGCCACCAGAGATACTAAACAGAGATTTTTAACAGGCAATAATGATCTTGCACGCAAGTGCAATATATGACTGTGTAGGAATTGACATTCTGCAAAAAGTACATTTCAAATAGATGCTTGGAAATTAAAGCATTTATTTTTACCCCCGTTAACTTTGACGCCTGCGTAAGAGAGCCCCACAGCTACGGGGGTATGTATGCCTCGCTATGGGAGCAAGTAGTGGGCCTGCAGGGGCAAATTCCCCAATAGTCACTATGTCTAAACATGCCACTATGTAATCAGGGGGATTCAACCCATGAAAAGTTTCCAAAACGCATCTCTAGGACGTAGAGATATACTCTTTCTAGGCAAAGCTGGCAGATAAAGTTATCAATGTTAGTTAACGTGAGGACCTTCAATGTACAGACTATAGAGAGATAGTTCTGCTTATCTACTAACATTGATAAGCAGTGGCGCGCGGAAAGACTTTGACTTGGGGGTGGTAAGGGGATGAGAAACAAAAATTTATCGATAGGCTACTAAATGTCCCAGAATTACCGATAAATAATGATAGATTACCGAAAAGCGATGGTCGCAAAGCAAGTATTTTTCCAACAAGCTATAGCAGTACTGACAGATTCTAACTTGAGGGTGTGACATGCCCCTGTTTCCGTTAGAAAACTGCAGGATAACATTTAGGCTTTATATTTTAAAATAACATCTAAATTTATATATTTTTGTTTAGTTTTTCTCACGCCCATCATACAAGTGCACAGAAGGACCAGACCTTTCTTTTGAAAGAAGTTTGCTCTTTTCAATACAGTATGCGCTTGATAAGCGGAACTTCCATGGGACCAAAAAAAGTTCCACTTATAGAATTTTCCGTTTATCTGATATCTCTAGAGAAAGGGGCATTTATAAACTACTAAAATATTTTGACCCCAAAGTTTCAAATTCTATGGGGCACAGCGCCGGAGCCACGCAGCTCTAGAAATGTTGATTGAATGCTGTATTCGTTTGATCATTCTGAGCAGAGCAGCGCCGAGCAGGGCAGAGCAAGGTTGTGTGCTGCTCGGCGAAATGTTGGATTCGTTTGACCAGGGCCTAATTACATCTTTGAAGAGGCATAGAACAACAAAAATTTCTTTAGGCTGATATAATATTACTGCATTTTGCAGTTTTTAGCCATTTATAAAGTCCAACTTCTTGTATCTCGTAGACTTCATTCTTTACCTCTTTTTAAAGGCATGTTTTCCTGCAACTGCTTCAACTATTTCAGCTTTCTTTTCTAAACAGTGCAGTTTCTACACAGTGCGAAACTGTGCTTTAAGTAGAACCATAAAAGCAACAAAGAGTTGTTGTAACTATACAGCTTTGGCATGCATAAATTTCTTTTCAAGCTTTGTCTTTGGTTTCAAGAGTTAAGGGGGTGTAGAAGTGGGGAAAGCCTTAGTCATTAATCACTTACAAAAGGGTCCAGTCAGTTACTTGTCAAGCTTTCTGTCTTTATTTAGTCAAAACTTCTTTTTGGCACAATTTCCCCGTATTGACGTCATATATGATAAGGATATGCTTTTTAACTTCATTCGGAATTGCAATAAGAGCAGGTCGTTGCAGAATTGCAGAGAGTGTTATCCTATATCAGACTAATAGCAGACTACACGTTTTTTACAAGGAACGTTAGGCTGAAATTGGGCAAAAATTAAGAAACATTCAAGAAATACAGAGCAGATTCAGTTTCAATAACAACTTTGAAAGCAGTTTTTACAAGACAATTTTTTGATCAAACTAGAAAGAAAATAGAATAAAACATCCATTAAGTGTAGCACAAAACCTGAACGTCCTTTTTATTGCATCACAGGCCCCGTTTACACTGTAGCTATCGTCGAGCCGTGATTTTTCTATCGGATAGGGGGTTCCATTTACACCATGCCAAAGCTATCCGGTAGGACACGCTTCTCAAATGAGAGGGAAAGCCACTTCGCTCTGTAGGTGATAAGAAAGTTACGCCGTATTGTTATAACACTATCCGGTATAGTATAAACGATCGCCCTATCCGACAGAGATCATTCCATGACGCAATGCGACGATAGAAGCCTGTGTAGGATAAATGGGGCCACAGCTGCCTAAACTGGGTTGCCGTATGAAGTTATAGCCTCATTGCTTTTGTGCTTTTAGTAAATACGTTTCAAGAAATAATTACGCACAAGGCCACAAATGGAAAAACAAAGTAAATATTTGAAAATATTGACTGTCTCAACAAACTTTCTTTTGGAAGTTGAAATAATCTCCTTTAGTCATAAGACAACTGAAGGAACATGGTTAGCCATTAGTCTATAGTTTTGGAACAAATTAGTCATTTGTCAATAAGTAAAATGGCCTGTTAGTCAGCTAGACATAATCCCTTCTGCACCCCTTAAGGAAACAAGCTTTCGTTTGAAAGACTGCACCGCTGCCATTTTTGAAATGTGGTCACTGTGAGAGTTTTTATGTTTTCATTACTTGATATCAATCGAATGTTTTGTAAGAATATTCGAGTAAAGAATGTCTTGATTTAAATGATTCAAGCGTTCCTAAGGCACCATTCACACTATATCGGATTCATCTCGTACCAAACTCTTGACAAAATCCGATATCAAAATTTTACATTGTTCATACTACTCCGCTCCAATGGTCTTTCGGAATAGTTCCACTTATGTGCATAAACATTGCTCATTGCGCCAACAAAATTGTTCCACTTTTTCAAAGTCCACGTGTCGAGGGTCACACTTATATGATTAAAACAAGAGGGATGGTAAAGCAAATCCAACCGACCGAACAAATTGATTCCACTTGATTAAAGTTCCACTTATCTGGGGTTCCACTTAACGAGGGCATTTTTTAGGCTCTTCCTATTGTAGTCAGTGTCCTTTTGCTATTGTTGGCCTGCCTTGCGCTACTATCGTTCCAGCGTCCCTGTTCCAAGGATGATTGCACCCATTCTATTGCCTTGGTGCTTAATTCTAACTGCACATGTCGTGCGTTAGAATTCAGTTCCATTCCATTTACTTACATCAGATGCCAATCAAATGTTAGTCTCCTTGCTCTTCGCTTCAGGGCTCACATCTCGTTTTGATTCAAAAGTCTAATATTCCTTGAACATGCAAATATATCATGCCTCTTAGAATTTCCTGGCATCGTTTCTATGCCTAATATACTGTCGATTTACCTCCGTTTCCCCCATTTCCTTGGGGCTTGGAGAGTGCCTCTGAGAGGACTTTAGTTCTGACACGAGTATTTAGGACTGGATGCCCTTCCTGGCGTCACTAATGGTCTGCGGTGGGCCTCGAACCCAGGACCACGTAGGTCTGAGTCGAGTGCATTACCGCTAGGCCACGGCTGCTTGTTTCTGTGCCTATAATACAGGACAAAATTATTTGCCATTGTAAAAGATATCCGAGATTTTTTTTGAGAATGCAACACTTACCTGCCAAAAATGTATGTGGCAACACTTTTTGTGGCTAATGTGCTGTGCATCATATTTGAAGGAATCCAAAAAAGGACCACGTGGGTGCTTGCCCGGTACGCCGACTACTATTCTAAGCTAACATATAGGGTGCAGCATGGCAGTATGGAAAACTGGCATTCTAAGCTAACATATAGGGTGCAGCATGGCAGTATGGAAAACTGGCATATTTTTTCCGCAGACTCCCACCATAATGTCAAACTAGACTCGACAGAGGCTTCTTGCTCAGCCATCTAGTAGCAGAATAGGTAATTTTGTTTGAAACTTCTGATAATGATATAATATTTAAGAATATAAATACAAATCTAGCTATAATTAGGTAACTTGCATTTGACAGACTTGGTATGAAAAAAATATAAAACAAAAAATTTACATACACTATAGGAAAAAAATACAGGATAAGGAATGTGAATTGTAGTATAAAAGTTTTCTGCAAGCAATTAGTGTATTAGAAGGTCAGGGTTAGTCCAGGGCTTGTTACGCATACAGAATATATAATAGGTTGATCGGATAATGATTGTAGATAACTTTCGCGCTATGAATTTTGTGTGTAGCTTATCAAACTCCAGTTCCTTGCACATGTCTATGAAAGGCTCGCATGATTTGTCGAAAAATCCTAGAGCGCTAAGGGATAGGCTAATAAATTTAATGTTTAATAATAGTAATAATAGTAATAACCTTGCTTAATGTTAGTGTTACCATAGTACTGAATACATACTAATGTACAGCAATACCGATTGCATTCAAATAATTGCTACCAGCTGCAGGCCATGCAATCACATTGGTTGTTTGAGAACCAGTTGTATATGAGTGTTTTGAACTTATTTATATTGTTTCACAGCTTTATATCATCTGGGAGAGAGTTCCAAATCTTAGGCCCCAAGAATCTTAGGGATTTAATTCCATATCTAGTGCTTTTGACTTTGGAATATAGAGCGTATCTCTCACGCGAAGGTCATAATCTGAAGTTTTGGGATAAAGTAATCTTTCATGAAGACAGGGTTCAGATTGTGTAATGTTTTAAAAACCTCTAGGGCTAATTGTCTAATTGAATGAATGTGGACAGTAGTAAACTTAGTCTTTTGTAGTAGTTCATCATAAGATGAGGAATAATCTGATAGTGCCAAGCGTAATGCTCTTTTGTTAAGCTTTGCCAATTTCTGCTAACTGTCCTTGCTGCAAAACAGCCAAACAACAGGACAAGAATTGAAATGACAAAGGATAAATGAGTTTATGAGTATGGGTTTCTCGTTTCTGCCCAACTACCTAGCTAGCCTTTTAAGACAGTTGAGCTGCAATGATGTTTTTGTACAGATTTTCTGAATATGAGAGTCAAACTTTAATCTAGATAAGATAGTGTGCCAATTGTTGTAAGTTTAACATGTCATAATTAAACCATCGGACTTTTTTCAAGTATTCTTTGCTTCCTTTTGACAGATCTGTACCACTTAATGATTACACCATAAAGCAAGATGAAGCGATAATTCAGCAACTTTCCTAACTTGCAGCTTCTATGCTTGCAATCCTTTCAAGTCTCTGGCAACAATAGTAAAATCTTTTGTCACCACTGTCTTGGATTTAGACATGGAGCACTATGTTTCTTGATGCAATTGTAGCGCTAAAAGGAGTGTTTTTCAAATTTATAGCAAAAGTAAAGGGTGTGGCCTGTAAAAAAATTTTTGGAACCCCTTTTTACTGTTTTACTGTTTAGCTGTCAATGTGCATTTCACCAAAGGGTGCCATTTCATAAAAAGCCCTGTTTGAATCACATAAAGTCGAATAGAGAGACTGCAATATAATTCAAAGAGCGTATCACTCTTTTGAAAAAGTGTACAAGAGAAAATGTGTATCACTAGGATTTTATTGAAGCGGAATGAATAGATTAATATTGCAGAGAGACGGCATGCATTGCGAAGAAAATTTTTCGAGGTGCAAGTTGGGAAGCTCATATAGCTGCGTAGCATCAAGTGAGTGCAAGCTTTCCAATCTGGTCTGGCACCGCCTGTACCAAGCATTGATGGTACCAAGCCTGTCTCAATTCTCTCGGGTAACTCTGTGCACCCAAATCCCACGCAACTTAACTTTTAACAACAGGGTGACTTATTCCCTGGAGAATAGGGAATGTGACAGGTTTCTACATTACTCCTCCTTTCCTCTGCGTATCATTTCAAATAGCAAAAGATTATATTTTCGAGGGAGCTATCATGAAATATGGGCCAAAGGGGCATGGAAGGGATCCATCATATTCTTGTAAATATCGTATGCTATGGACATCATGTGGAGCCTATATGAACGAAGGACTCATTGTCTATAGTTTTAATTTTTGGATTCGAATGCAGTGCTTATATGTTATGTTGATGTTGAAGAGTGCTAGTTTTATTTTGCAACAACCTTACGAGTAGGCAAATCCAGCAGAGTTACCACATTTCTGTGGACAAAAGTTGTTGCAACGGGGAATTACAAAGGGCTACTTTAGTTGCAGCGCAGGTACATTGAGGCCAAGATATCTATCCTTGTGTCTTGTATTGGGCTACAAGAATTTTGAGTAAAATTTGAAATCTTTTCCATCAAGGTATGTTTTATGAAACGGAAACTTAAATAGCAATTCCATGATATTACACTTAATATCTCTATTGGTAGCTATATATTTTTCTCAGTTTGCATAATAAATGTAGCTGTCTGCCAGTTCATCTACAAGTATGAACACTACATTTAACTGATTAAGTCTATATCAGAGAGTACAGCACCTGCATACAAAGGATTGCTTTGGATTGAAAGCAACTAAATTATTAAATGCATACGAAAAATTATGCTTATCTCATGAATTACACTTTGGAATGATCAGGCACCAGATAAAAGGCTAATATGATAAGAACTGAGGTGGAAATGTGCAATAGATTTACTAATAGAAGTAGTATTTGATAATTTGAACAAAGATGGCATGCTGTTTAATGCTTTGATAAAATTACAAAGAAAGCAAGTCACGAAATGTCTTACGATGATGTTGCCATTTTTATAGTGGAAATATGAGGAAACTGTGAAACTATGGATTGTTCTAAGCTGGAGTTCGCAGAAGTACACTCTTTTTTATGAGAGCAATCTTATAAGAACACGAGCCTGAAATTTGGTCAAAAATTAAGAACAAGTTGAGAACAGCTTGAAGCTTTGTCATGGAATGCACTTTTGAAATACGATGAAGAAGCTTTCCACTAACAAATTGACATGAAAAGTCCTTTCTTTGTTAGCCTGAGGAGATGTTTCTAAAGACAAAACAATTTGACTAGGTTCCTTATGAAATTTTCAGGGTGTGGCTCTTATCGCAAGAACACTTACAACTATGATGCAAAGAAAATTAGATTTGCGTGGGCCTATCAAAAGTTCAGATTTAAGTCGATATGATATTTCGTTAGTAATATTCCAATTTCGATCACAGAATTACTTGAGGTACCCAGTTTTCAAAAAGTTGGCTTTGAAGACCAATCAATCAAACCACAAGAACTTGAACATTACATAAATACTGAAGGATTGATAGACGAAAATAGTTGATGTATTGTATAGACATATCTATGCCATGACTGTGTACAATAGACTGTTTACAAACTCGATTTTCCTTTCTTATGGAAATTTTTTCATTTATATCTACTGTTCACAGTAATCAGCGTAGGAGGCGGGGGTAAGGGGGCTTCAGCCCCCCAAGTTGGGAAGATTTCTGCTTCAATCGGGCAAATTTTCTGAAAGAAAGATAGGACATTCGGGCAACTTTTCTGCCTGCTCTCCAGCTCTATTTGATATTTCAGGCAGACAATTTACAGCCCCCTGAATCTGACATCCTCCTACGCCCATGTTCACAGTCAACATCATTTGTCATTCAAATTACAGTTCAAGCCGACCACGGTATTAGCATGTCCTTTGACATTGGGAAAGAAGTTGACGATTCACTAACTTTTGTTTGAAGACTGAGCAGGTTGTAAAACTGGTAAATAACTATCTTCGCAATTCCTCAGTGAAACTGGTCCATCTTTTATGCACATCTATATCACATTACATTGACCACGAAATTGTTTTACATCGAAGATAACAGATGAAAGAATGTTCTCCTATTCTTTTAATTGAAATTGGAAAAAAGAAGATGACAATGCAGAAGAGTAATATCACTGTTTCCATGGCAGTAGTATGTTGTATTCAAGCAGTCGTATGGTTAAACACAGCTATATTGACGTAGGGAAGATCTGCCTAGAACGTTTGCGGGGTCCGTGACAAATTAGAAACTGGGACCCTGATAATATCATTATGAAGTGTTTTTCAGTAGATTTAATTTGTAAGTGTGGCATCTACCTTGCTCTGAAATGAACCGTAAACGTTGGACTGTCACCTACCAATATTGAAACAAGCAAGAAAACTTACAATTTAGGTTATAAATTTTTAAAAAGCCACATTAAGCTGGGTTTACCTATGAACACTATAGAATTTTTATCAACAATCGTTTTCATATCAGCAAAAAGTGTTTTGCTCTATTCTAAGCAAGAGCAAGCATGTTCATGAAAAGTTAAAGGCATTGTTTTGGAAGCAATGAAATCTATTGTGTATTTGCATAAAACTTCATTTACTAAATAAGACCATTGTCTTTCCCTTAGCCAGCCTTTATAAGCGACTATCCTTGCCTAATTCAATACCATCCTCTTTTCCTGTTTCAGCAGAGCATTAAACAAAGAAATCAGTCATGTGTCAAGCAGAGTTTCCCATTTTACAGTTCAAAATATGCTAAAATATGAGTAAAATATACTGACTTATCATAACTAGCTTGGGATAATGTATTCCAAGTGAAAAACCCTCTTCAGAAGCATTTTAGCTGTGGAGGACGTTGTTCATTTAAGTGCCTTTCGTGATGCCAGTGCTGGCTTGGGAGGATATTTTGGGTGGAGCTAATGACATCAAGAGTTTAGAACTAGATGACGTCAAGAAAGCATAGATATTCTTTTAGCTCATCATTGTGAGGTATCGTATCAATTGTCTTGGGCCAATGACGACACAATTCACTTTTTTATCAGAAACAAGATCAACGAGGAAATGTTAAACTACCTTCGTTGGGTAACAAGCGGGTGGAAGCAATTCCGTTGAAGAGTTCGACAAGGAAGGTGCTGGGCCCTAGCTTGCAGGGAAAAGTGCCATTCAACGGAGAGCGAGTTGCTTAGCCGATAATTTTGCCTCTTCAAACGATAGGAGGCGAGCGATGTGAAGGACCTTGTTACAGCATGCAAGATTAGGAGAGCAACAGAAGTATATCGCCAGTGGAAACTGAGCAACGATGTTAAAGCCAGTCTTGGCTCTCGAGAAGATTGTCACAAACCTGGAGTCGTGAAACTTTAGTTATCCTAAAAACTAGTCTGAGAAGACCAAAGGTATAACTTCAGATAGCACTACTAGAGATAAAAGACACACTTCTTGAGCCAACTCAACTTCTTCTCCAACTGTCCTCTCTAATTCTAACATAAGCTATATATATACTATCTACGAATAAATGTAAAATGGTGACTAAGATTATTTAACTCTACAAAATACGTAAAAGATGGAGTTTGGAAACCTAGGAAAGGAAGGGATGGGCTTGTATAAATAATAAGACTGATGATGTAAGACTAACATAACATTAACTACGATAAATCATACATGAATAAACTAATGATAACCAGGGTATCGATACGGCCTAACAATACTGGGAAACTCCCTCACCTATATCAAAACAAAAGAAGAGGAGTGCGCAATCATAATACATCAGAGATGATGCAAACATTGACGCACAAGCTAAAGCACAATACTATACAAATGCTATACAACACAAACAAACACAAAATGAATAACATAATTAAATACACTACAGTACGATGCACAAAACAGTCACGCAGCCTATGACGTGCATCCAGGGGTATGCCCATGCTATCTATGGGAAAAGAATAAACAGAAAGAAGAAAATCCTAATATGAATGGGCCCCTGGGATCTGTGACAAGATAGACAAAGAAAAAATAGAAGATTGAGAAAGAGAGCAAGGTAGGGAAAAAGAAGAAGTGGATTGTGTAGCAAATGAAGAAACATGGAAGAATCTTTACTTACAATTTGCTTACAGGGGATGTGCAACAGCGAAACATAAAGAAAAACATGGTTCGCTGAAATAGTGAGAGCAAGCAGAGAAGAACCTGAATGTCATGCTCATCACAGAAATGCAAAAATTCAAAGAAAGTATAAAAAATATCAATGTGGACGAAAGGTGTCCCACAGTAAGAGGACAGGAATACTGATCAAAGCGGCATGGCTCAAAAGTTTGGGAAGATGAAGGATGCAGACGGGAACGTCAGGAAAGACTGATGAGCACAGTAATTGGACGAATATGGTTATCACCAGTACACCAACATGTAAAGGGCATATGGAAAGAAGAAAATGTTGGATCATAGACGGTGACTTCAACTCACACGTAGGGCTGGAACAAGAAAGACAATTTAAATGTTTAGGCCCTTTTGGTTTTGGGAATACGAATGAGCAAATCACTTGAATGACAGAAAATGGTATGGAATGGGTGAGTTCTACCAACATTGAAATAGAGGCACTTGGTACAACCGCAGTTTGAAGAAATGAGAGGAATTAGATGGGTTTATCATGAAGAGTGATAAACACAGAATGGTGAAGAAGATATCAAAGCTAGACAGCCAAAATCTAGCAGACCACAAATTGTTCGAATTGGAACTTCTAAGAAGATGTATGGCCAAAATCTATCAGACCACAAATTGATAGTAATGACACTTCAAAGGAGATCTGTCCGTAAAATTTAATTGAAAGACAACAAAGAACAATTGAAAACAGCCAAGAGATGATCGGAAGCTAGAAACAAGGGAAACAGTCATGAACAAGATTGAAGAAGAAGTGAGACAAACAAACTGCGAAACATGGAAATGTGCAGAAGAAATCTTGAGAAATAAAGCCATTGAAGAATGCCGAAAAAGCAAGAAGACAAAGCATATAGAAGGAGTTGAGATAATGAAGAATTAAATTCAAGCAGCACTTCGAAGGTGGAAAGAAGCAAAACGTAGAAATGAAGATGAAGAAACACAAACAGAAACAAAGATACAACATGTAGAATCTAGAGAGAACTATAAGAAGAAACTCAGAAGATAGGAAGAAAGAGTGGTGGAATGAACTGACAGATGCAGCAACATTGCAAGTCAGATGGGAAATGTTGGTAAGATGTATACATTTTGAGTGAATTGCAGGAGGCATGCAAAACAAGGAAGCAAAATCATAATAGGAAGCAGCAACTGTTTTGCCAAAAAGCATGTTCATAAAACAACCGTGACACGAGCCAATGTGGAAACTCTGTAAATTGTGCACCAAAGCTAACATTTTAGCAATTCATTTGTGCACATAATTTGGAAAAATTGCGTACTTCAGTCAATTCTAATTAATAATATTTCATTCTCAGGTGCCAAATGAACTCCCCCCGCTCAGTTTTTTTCCAACCACCTGGACCTTATTAGAACCCACCGTTTCTTAGTTTCAAGGAAATTGACTTTTTTACTAACATTTTATTTCATGTCTTTGTTAGTACTAGTTACGCTCAGTTTTCATGGCAACATAGCATGTTTCTATATATATTTTAGCTTTATGCTTTAGACTACCTATTTTTGTTCTTTCCATCGCTTTATAATCAATTAAAAGCTATTCCTGAGATTCCAACCCCTCCCGTTTCTTATGACCACCAGTTTTTTAAATGTTGGAATTTTTTCAGACCCCCTGTTTATTGGCACCCCTAGTTTATTCGGCAATTCAGAGCAATTGTAATATTTTCAATTGGGTGGGGGGGGGTGTAAGAAGTTTTTGTCCTGCAAAACTGGACTAACATAAAAGAATAACATTGCAACAGTAGTAAACGGAGCAGGTTGTTGTTACCCCGGGAATAATGTACGGTAGAGCTGAATTGCACCGATTTGCAAAAAGCCCATAGTCCTCTCAAAATGGAAGCACGCAAGCGCACGATTGCATCATACATATCAGGAATATGTGCGGAAGTGGAGTGGGAGAAAGATAGGGGTCTGGAAAACTTTTTCAGGGCCACACCCTCTGGAACGATGGAAGACGTCCTTTGGGACATGGGATAAAAGTTTTTATCATCGTTTGTCTCTGTACCCAGAAGGAAAACTGATCCTTTAACCCGGAGACGAAAGATGAACAAGCCTACGCTGACACTTCCTTTTGCTGTCCTATTCCTGTGATCCATTACTAGAAATCAGTACCCCGAAGGGAAGATGGTCTACTTCGGAATGTGCACTGAAATTCATATCCGAAAAGGCTCCCTGATATCACTATTGCCCTGCAGAGATTCAATGGCCATGCGAGTTGTGCTGTTTTATCCGTTGGGGGGAGGGTGTCACACCCACACACCCAAGGGAATTTACGCTCCTGCATACAAGGCCATAACAGACCATTTTCCTATCACTTCAGGTATGAAACTAGGAATTGTCGAAGGCAAGCATCTAATCCATAGAAAAGAGCATACAAAAAATTAAGTGGAAGAATACATTACCGTGGAATGCTGTTTTTCACATTGATAGAGATTCATCGCTATTTTTATACATTGAAGAGAAAGACATAGGGGGGCAGGGTCGAAGCCCCTGGAAATTTATTGTATCGAACTTGTTTTATCTAAAAGAAAAAACCCTTTTTCTACAGAGAGGGCACTACAAAGAAGGCTACCTTCGTTCTTTTACTGAAGAGGACAGAAGGTTAGACCTACAAGACCCAAGTAGTTGTGCCTCTGACTTGTGGATTGCGTAATTACAAGAAAATATTCGAACATTTCAAAAATTTGAACGTTTAATATCTCAAAAAAGCTTCAAATGAGTAGCCACGACCAACTAAAAACATCAAACATGTCCTCTACACTAAAAATGACAGTCTTGCTTTTGTGTTTTATGGTGGAGTAGAACTTCTGAGAGTTTTGCATTTCTTGCCTTAGATCTGACAATTTTTGCATTGTTTATTTGAATGACAAATGATCCTTTGACATTAGAAGGAAGTTTTTTTCGCTCTAGACATGGTTTCCAGACAGAAACAAAAAAAAGATGTTTACAACACAGAACTTTTCATGCCCGCCTGTGATTTCAATAGCTTGCGAGCGCAAAGGCTACTTTTCCTACAGAAAGACAAATTGCGCACCTAATGTTACTGCTTTGCGCGCGCGTCAGAGAAAATGCGCACCGAAGTGGGACACGAGTAGCAAATTGAGTAGACTTATGACTTTTGGGGAAATTTGTTCCGTGTACTCTATAGCCTTGCAAATACAGGTTTTGAAGTGTTTTGAAAGAAACAAGAAAGTGTTTTGGAAGACATTAGTAGTGAACTGCTCAAAAAGTTAAGAAAGCTCATTACTGGATTCTTGAAACCCTAAAAAGTCGAAAAGTTTACATGTATTTAAAGCTCAGGTTATCAGTGTACCAAAATGGTACTTTGGCTGCTCTTCAACGGCTTATCTTCAGAGCTTCTCTACTTATCCATATCGTGCTAACTTTCTTTTCTACTGCTAAAATTCACTAATGGCTTTACAAACAACTCTTCTTGTTGCTCAGCACCTACTCTCTCTTCACACTTCTCTTCGTATTGACCATATCTGTCATTGCTACCCTCTCATCAAGGTACACTCACGCGGTGGCTCAGCCATGGCACTGACAGTCATTTCATAGAATAACAGATATTCGAATAACAGATATTGGAGATGCAGCCAAGTAGTGATCACAAGGCAGTAACAACACTTTAGGGAAGGTTTCCTAGCTGGCCATGCCAATGTTTAAACCACGTAGCATAGCTTGGGTACGTTGATCTGAACTCAAATTTTATCCCTTAGAGACTTTCAAGGTTATACCTTATAATTACTCTAATATTTAAATTTTTAACTTTCAAAATGTGATCTTGTATTTACTTTATTTTAGCAATTTATCTTATATTAATTACTGCTTATATTTATTTCCGGCACATTTTTCTCCGTCTATAAACAAGGGCGGCTCCTAAACATAACTGTGAAGGGCTTGAAAGGCTTCAATAACAAAAACTATCTACTTTGCACTGTATGTTGCTATCATATACATGTTGTTTGTCAAAGGTACATTCGTCAACAACAGTTAAGTGAAAGAAAATAACACCATGAAAATCAAATCAAAGGGAATAAGATCTTTTGCTTTGAATGGCGTCTATGGCATCAATTAACAGCAATAAGCACTTGATTCCTGAAAACATTATCAACTGTCCCTATTTTTCATATCATCTGTAGATTTTTTCCGCACAGCTATTAACAAACTGAAGAAATTCACAACTACAATTAAATAACTATAATAGAATATAAAAGTGAAAACATGAAAATGTCGTGCAAACGAAAGCATCCTTTTATTTCATTTCTTATGTGATAATCATGAAAAATCTTTCAATATTGCTGTTCATAAATTTAACCACTGATCATTGTGGCCTTTCATAAACTATCCAAAATTGTCTCAAATTAACTTGTACAGAATGCCAAAAAACTCAAGCTGACACATTTGCACCAGAAAACCAACACAAGGTCAAATGGAAATTTTGCAACATTTTCCATGAAAACACCTACAACTGATGCACCTATTTTCACTTGAATTCATCACTTTTGATGCATTTCATCGATCACTTTTGATGCATTTGATTCAACAGCACAAAAATACAACAATCATGCATTTTATGAACTTCACTCTTCAATGACTTAAAAATTTTACTACTTTGCGTCAATTGTGCATCATCAGCTCGATAAAGTTGGAGTTTATAACATCCAAAAGTACCAGAAGGAATTTTAGATAAACTCCAAACATAAACGATTAGCAGCAGTAAACTTCAAATCTTTTCTGCAGATTACAATGCCGCTCAGTATAGAGGTTATGAACATTCTTTATCACCACAAAGGTAGATTTAAGTTGTGAAAACAGCAACCTTAGAAACATATGATGTATTTTGCAAAATGTCTAATCAGCCTCCTTAACGCAGTAGGCGCATGTAGGACTATGACTTCGATCAGTTTTAAGAATTAAATCTCACAGAATGAAAAGCGTTCACTTTACTAAAATTTGATTTTTACGTTATTTCATTTTCACCTCTATGCTTCTGATTACTTGTATTACATAGCAATTTGGGTGGTTTGGGAGTTTCTTTCATACAAATTTCGGAATTTTCTTGTACAACACCATTATCTTCGACATGAAGGTTGTCATTCCGAGATGTCTTCAATATTTCACTATTACGATCTTCATGTGGCAAAACGTTCACCTGATTCAGCTGGTTATTTTCAGCATACACATCAATGGATGTGGGATCTTTACTTTCGTTGTATAATGAATCACCTTTTACCTCTATATCCACCGCCTCCAATTGTACTTCATGTTCGCTATCACTACCCGCTTCTATATCATCATAACAATGAGCATGATAGGCCTGTGAGGAGCATACAAGTTACTTTTAAGATATAATTATGTCCTATTTAACACTTTAATCTTTATCAAAAAAATTGGTAAAGCATGATTGCCAAGATCACTACTTTGTATAGCGCAACAATAAATAACAAATTAAAGGACACACATATAAATCATATACATCTTCTCTATAGCTATATATACTTCTACTTCAAACACAAGATATTGTTCTTTAGCTAACTGCTCACTTTAAGCCATTTGACTGTTACATCACATACCAGTCATATGACGATGACGACGTAATGCTAATAGGTGTGCTAGTGTAACTGATTAAGGGTTAGCGATTGGCTACTGCAATATCGATTCAGCCAAGGCCGTGTGTTTCTTTACAGAATTCTACAGCAACTAAACGGTTGATTTATAAGGAAGTTTACAAGAAAGCAAAACTCGACCACCCTAAAGAAATTTAGCCTATCAATCAGAGCATAAAGCATGGAATAAAAATTATCAATGTTTTCGGCATGACAGACAAAAATAATAATTACCATTCCATCTATTCTTGTAGCGTTGTTATACCTCCATTCTTCAAGTGACTCATCCCAGAACTGCTCAAAAGGCTCGCAACAGATGTTGCAAACCTCGAAACGAAAGAGAGATTTAGCAAATTATTCCCATACTATTGATTGAGTTCAAATATGTAATTAAGGTTGGTCTTCAGCAATGCTGACTTTCAAGAAACCTTTTGCGTAAAAACTTACAAAATTAACTTAAAATACAACAGTTGATATAATATTGCCGAATAGAATCTCACAAAAATTCAATGAAAAGAAGAAACTCCTATCTAATAGAACATCTATCAAAATTCTTATCTCTACTAATGAAGAAGTTACACTATATTACAATAAAAAAAATACAAACATTGAGACATCAAACTGTGTACCTCATCTTCCCTCAAAACTGAACAGCTTGTACTGTTTTCTGACGCTGCCGCATTCTGCATTTTTCGCTCCAACTCAAAAACAGAGCTTTTAGCTAGAAAAAAAATCAAATCATTTGTGACCTAAGGTAGTTGAATCATGCGAGAGAGCAAAAACTAGGACCAATTCTTGCGAACAATAGAAAATATTCTATATCAAACTCGATGAAGTGTTGACAATAGTCTGAAGTAATGATTACATTTAAAGGCAGAGTGCGACTCTATATAGGGGGGCATCTATAAGCAGCATAGGACAAATTGAACGTGTATTGGTAGAAAAGGACATGAAGTAAAGCAAACCAGCAAGAATAAATTGGAAATATAGTATTAAAATCAGCCTATGCTACCTTTCTCTTCATAATCAGTAGTATCATCCATACCCATCCATGTCTACAACATGTATACCATGAAAAATCAGGAATACGGATGAATAAACAATTACTATATGTACATACATGTTTATATATATATATTTACATATAAATAAATATATATATATATATATAAATATATATATATACAAATATATATATACATATACAAATATATATATATATATAAATATATATATATATATAAATATATATATATATACAAATATATATATATATATATATATATATATATATATATATATATATATATATATATATATATATATATATATATATATATATATATATATATATATATATATATATATATATATATATATATATATATATATATATATATATATATATATATATATATATATATATAATAATTCAACAATAAACATTTTTAATGTGTATGTATAGACGAAGATTGATTTCGAAACGAATAGACAAGAAAAAGTTCATTTTTGAATTATTCTCTATATCTATTTTATAACCTATGCGAATGCGACTCTGAATAATTATTATTACTATAAATATGGCGAATTTTCTCATGTCTCAATGCTCTAATTTAAAGGACTTCAATACATAACTTATATTGTATCGAAAGCGACATCAAACAAAATCGGCTCAAGGGCTCTGTAAACTGAAGTGAATTGTATTGGATACAAGCATATATGGGAACAAAAATATCATTTTTGCAACATCATAGAGAGTAAACAGGATCTTCAATGGAGTCTTAATATCTAAATAGAAGTATGGGACCCACATTAAATAACGTAGTAATACAATTCACAAGATATCTGTTTGCATAATACGTCCAAACAATCTCAATTGCAATCCCTGCTTTAAAAACAAGTCTATAATTAAGTAGTCTATTTCATACACAACAACAACAATAACAACAACACAATCAATTGAACAACATTTAAATAAATAACGTGTAAATAAAAACCTCTTTCATATGAAACCAAGTCCTTGAGGCAGATTTCCTTCCATCTCTCCCAATTCGATTGTTATGGAAATGCCAATCAAGGTGGTTATCATAAAACTTCTTATCATCTTGACTAAACCGTAAACCGCAATTTCCACACTGCATGCCAGAGTACAAGGTGTTTATGACCGAGTCGTGACGACTAGAAAGTTTGAAAGAAGACCAAATTACACCAAAGTAGCACTGGGGTTGCTTAACATGAGAGCATGGTTGAGAGAGAACAGTGACTGATTTCTTAACATTTTCAGTTCTTCTCACTTCATTTCAAATTTTCACTCAGGGTAAGGGTGGGCAAGCATTTAGCAGAGTGGGCAGCAATCCGTCAAACTAATTTTTGAAGCGAGCAGCGGACTGTAGGTTGCCCACCCTTTCCTTAAATAAAGGCTATCGAATGACTTAAATTCATCAATTTATATAAAAATTGCTTTTCATACTATTTTGTAAACAAAAAATAGAAAACCTCAAAACTTCACAATTCAACGTATACAAAAGTAAATAAAGACGCAAAAAGTAAATAAAGACGCAAGAAGTAAATAAAGACGCAAAAAGTACAACAAGGGGAATAGAGTTTACAATCAAAATACAAAATATTAACAAATATAGCAATTAGATATCACAACGAATATTATTAATTACTCTAGCAATTAGATATTATCTAAAGGACACAACGAAAAGAAGTCTAATTGACACTTCCGTTATATGAAAGTTGTTACAGACAATGGTCTCAAGACCAACTATTAGGAAGATAGCGCCTTACGTTTTCAGGTCTTCCATAACAAAGCCGATGCTGGGAATTTCACTTTCAGAGGTTTCGATGTTTGGGGGTGGAGAGGGAACTGATTCGCTGCTGAAAATGGAAGTTGGTAGTGCAGTCACTGGTGCTAACCCTTCAAATAACTTCTCTATGCCACTAACTGTTTCTTTTGACTGTGATTGGTCTGGTTGAATATCTAAAGAAAAATACAATAAGAAAAGGTGCGAATGACAAACTGATGATAAACATATAAAAGAGAAAGGATAACAGAGAGTTAACTAACAGAATTTTCCCCTTATACTCAACAGAAAATCATTCCAAGCTCAGACTAGCATCCTAATAATAATAAAGTGGAATTTTACTTTTTACAAATAGCACATATTTGAAGTTTCTCCTTAGTCAAACAAATTTTCAATGGCACTTCTTGGATAAACGCCTGTAACCTCTTTCCCTTATTTGGGCCTTTCGCTACATGAAATTTTGTTTTTCCAAATGATTTTTGTTCCGAATACCAAAATCCCAGAATAACATGAAGTACTTGGAAATACCATTAGACAGATGCATTTTGAGATTTAGATCAGATCTCAAGTCTCCTACATTTATCGGACAGCACTCCTGCCCCCCCCCAATAACAACTATGACAATATTACTTGGATAACCTACCAACTGAGAAAAACAGTCGTTCTATAATGGACTGGGGATCCTCCTAGTGGTCGGACAGTGGCTGCCTCTGTCTATATCTGCTCGATTTCTATCGCTCCTATGACAGTCATTTCTTTTTGAGCTCAAGGAAATGGGTAGCATTAGCTCCCAGATCTCTGAAGGATTCTCACTTCATTCATTTTATATTACTAACTAAGAAATTTTGATTAACTTATCTACTTCGTTGTACTTAAATTCTAATTTAGATAGGTTATTTGTTTTATCTATTTAGTTGTGAAGCAACTTCAAATTTTTAAGTTTTTAGCGAAGGGCCTTTTTAAATTGTTTTCTTTTCTGTTCTTCCCCCTGCATGTTTTCATTTTTGTTCTGTAAATGAATGATACGCTAACTTCTTTGTAGGAATGCCTAACCAAAGATAGCCAACTTCCACTGAGCCT
Organism: Cassiopea xamachana; assembly: GCA_900291935.2. Lineage (NCBI taxonomy): Eukaryota > Metazoa > Cnidaria > Scyphozoa > Rhizostomeae > Cassiopeidae > Cassiopea > Cassiopea xamachana. The sequence continues at coordinate 470,868 of OLMO02000001.1, read as the reverse complement.
CAATGTTCTTTTGAGCCTCAATATTCTATGAATGTTATTCCTATAAAAAAAGGAACAAATATTTCTGAAAATTGTAAGTGCTGCTTTTCTTGGTGGAGGCTCGATGAATTAGTGTATTCCCACGCCATGGACAGCAAAGTATATCTGTTATATATATATATATATGTATATAAATGTTATATATGTATATAAATCTGTTACTTATCTGTTGTCGTTAGTTGCTAGTTTTAATATAAAAATAGAAGGCCTCTTGAAAATCAGGTAAACTTAAGAGCTACCCTCCTTAAATATCCAAAATGAAATGAAAAATGAAAAGGCAAATGGAATTAAGTCATATACCATCCAAAGGTCCTTCATTCTTAGAAGCAGGTTCCTTATTTCGCTTGATGTTTTCTATCATCTTCAGTACACTCATGGAATGTGCAGTGGGTTTAACTACACTCTTGGAATGTGCAGTGGGCTTATTAACTAATGGTTCATAAGCTTCACCCACATTTCCTTTTCGCGAAGAAGATTCAGTTTTGCGGGCTACAGGATCGACGTTGAAAGATTCTTCATCATACCGTCTGTCTTCAACAACATCTGAACTGCTATCGGAAGGAAAATTCTCTCCAAAGTGCAGTTTGCCTGAATTTTGATATGACGGTCTGAATCGATCTTCGTTTTCAGAATAACGTGGCAGATATGGTTGTCCATGATGAGAAAATGCATTATCCCCCCGTAATCTGAAATGATCATCAAAGCCATCATTCCTTTCATCTTCCCCCCTTAATCTGAAATGATCAACAAAACCATCCTTCCTTTCATCTTCCCCCCTTAATCTGAAATGATCAAAAAAGCCATCATTCCTTTCATCATATGAGCGACTATCATTATCTTTCTTCAAGAACCTGTCACGTGATAAAAATGGCCTATAAGCAGGGTGAAAGGAATCTTCTTCGGAAAACGGCATATTTCTTTGATTATGAACATGCATACGATAATGATGATCTTGATTAGAAATATTCGGCTTATATTCAAATGGCCCAGCTTCTCTTTCACGGATCCATTCTGGGTGATCAGTTCTCGACTCATGAAAATCCCGACTATGGTGATAAGTCTCATTTTCATAGAAATTTCGAGCTTCCCCAAAGTGTTCATCTTGACTTATCATTTCATTCTTGTTCCTACTGCGTAATCTTTGTGGAGCACCGAAAGCTTGCCTTCTTCCTTGTCTTCCGTCAACAAACCGTTCTCTATTGATAATTCTTCTTGAAGGTACGGATGAAGACTCAGACATGGTGCCTCTGAATCTCGGCCTTCGCGCAGGATAGAAATCCATTCTTCTATTTTCTCTTGAAGTCCTCTCATTTTCATGATTACCACCGCGAAAAGGTCTGAAATTCCTTCTCACGCTTGGTTGCTCTACGGATCTATGCCAAGGTCTTTTGTCTCTCTTATCTGCTACCTATTGAGAGGAGAAAACCAGGAACGGTTATTAATGTGGCTACTCCAAGCTCATCTCTACACCAAGCGACCAGCTAAATATAAATGGAACGGTGATACAATAGAAAGGAACTTGAATAGTAACTGGCTACTCCTCATTCATATAAAATTATTTGAAATATTACTCTATCCACCGTATAATTCTAAATCACAATTTTGATAAGCCTAGCTTTTATTCCTCATATAGTAGA
>OLMO02000001.1:395328-459031 GCA_900291935.2 Cassiopea xamachana | reverse complement strand
ATTGAAAGTACAAATGAGATATATTATGAGATTGAACTGTTGTCATATGCACATTTAAGCTGTCCAGAGTTGTAAACAGTAGAATACGAAAAAGTTTAAGATCCTCCTGCACCAATGGTGCATAGGGCGTTTCCAGCAGCCCAAGGCCACACATCTGCGAATGTAGTGAAAGCTACAGTGGGGGGGGGGGGGCTGGTCTACTGGTAGCTCCACGTGTTTGACTTCCCACTCCACTCTCATACATTAAGTGCCAGACGAGAAGGCATTGAGTACCATTTAAAAAAGTCTTTGGTATGACTTGGGCGGGGCTTGAGCCCATGATCTTCTAGCTGTGAAGCAGGCGCTCCAATGACTCGGCCACCACTCTGGTAAAATGTAGAATACACTGAGCTAAAAATAGTTGGTAAAGAGTTGCCATACCCTATTAAAGCTGGACAGTCTAATGGGTGACATTGAGAAATAATAATATACTAGCCACCCTGTGCAAGAAAGCAATAAAATAATATAAGAACCTCAAGTATCCTTTCTTTGATAATGTCTACAATCCCATTTGCAAAATGTTGATTTTCTTCAGCAAGCATTGTCAGTACATTGATCAATGGCTTTGAATTACAATCTAAGTCGTCTAATGAAGATTTGTAATCAGCAAGTGCTGCCAACTCTGAGTCAGATGATGCCATTTTATAGATCAATTTTGAAGTGCTCCAAGAAACTAAAAGTTATATGACAAAGTAAATGCTACCAAACATAACACTCAATCTCTAAAATCACATTGTGATTTTCTATTATCATTAAAATTAAGCTAAAAACACAATTATACCATTGTCTGTGTCATTCAAAGCATAAATTCTCTTTCTGAAGTTTGTCCAATGCAAATCAAAATGCCAGTATGGAAAGAAATTGATGCACACTAGACATGTTCAGTGCACAGACAGGTAAGTGGTGTGCAAAATTGGTGTTGAAAAGCTATTGGCCCATTCCATGTATAAGGAAAATGGGACTGAATTTTCAAATTTCACAGCATGAGTTAAAACCTATTTTTATTGGTTCTTCTACATCTCAAGTCTCAGAAAATAATGGGTACTATGCTTCTGTACTTGACTTTCATTTTTCTGGGATACAGAAAGCAGGAACTGTTGTATCATTGTGGTTGTTGTTGTTGTAGTGATAACTGCTTTTGGGTATGATTTGAAGAAGTTGAGTTGTGTGCAAAACAATTTCAAGTACTTTGATACTTAAGATGGTGGTGAGTACATTTTTGGACCCATTTTTTTCCACTCCTGGTGAGCCACCAATACCCTGGTGTTGATGGATTTGAATGTTCGACATATTTATGGTGGCGTCTGGTGCTTCCGAATATTCAGCTGATCACAAGAAATCACTGTCACTATAGAGCCTAGGACGGGAAGGTCAGAGACTGGTCTATTCAGCAATTTCTGAGGCAGAAATTAGAGCTGCAGCGTATGATGAACTGCGGGAGTTGCTGGGAATACAATTTATGCCAAAATTTAATGTAATCACAGAACGATTTAGATTTAGGAAAAGAGAGCAGTTTCCTGATGAATCTGTTGATAATTACATTGCTGCTCTTCACCAATTAGTCATAACATGTGACTTTAAAACAATGAAAGATGAAATCATTTGTGACCAATTCACTGAAAAGACAATACATCATAGAATTCGTGAGGAATTGTTATTGGAAACCTATTCCTTAGATCAAACAATTGAAAGTTCAAGGCAAATGGAAAACGGAATGAAGGAAGTGAAGTTGCTGTCAGCAGATAACATCGACAGAGAAGAATAAGTACAGGTTGTCAGCTCAGAAAATCCTTTAGGAAAACTTAATAAAAAATGCTTTTGCTGTGGACTAGAAGGTCACTTTGCAAAAAGTTCTATCTGCCCTGCTCTGAATGCAGTATGCAGGAAATGTAACAAAAAAGGGCATTTTGAAATGGTATGCAGATCTGACAGCCAAATCAGAGCAGTTTGTAAGTACAACACTAGGGGTGAGGAGCTTGATAAGGCTCCTTCAACTCACATTTTGAAAGTTGACGAACAAGACAGAAGTAAATCGTATCTCAATTGCAAAGTTCTTGTCAATGGTAAGCCCCTGTTCATGATCACAGATACTGGAGCATGTTTCCATATTGAATAAAAAGCTTTATAACAAACATTTTCTGAATTCAAGCTGAAACCAGCTAGAGTAAATCTGGTAAATTATGACCATTCAAACTTGGAGGTTAAAGGGTGTTTCAATACTTCCCTTACTTACAATGACACAACTATGGATTGCAGCTTGTACGTAGCAAAAGGACCATCCTTGTTGGGGTTGGATGTTTTTCAAGCACTGGGTTTAAAAATAGAGTCAAAATGAATACACATTGTTCAAATGGACAGTATTCAAGAATTATTACAAGAGTTTGCTCACTTATTTGAGGGAATTGGCTGTGCAAAAGGGTTTCAGCATTGTTGTGAATTTCTACCTAACGCAGTTCCAACAATTCATAAAGCAAGACTAGTGCCATTTGCTCATAATGAGGAACTTGCTCAGGAGATTGATACATTACTGAATTGATACATTGGGAAGATTGGTACTGCAGACTGGATTAGCCCTACAGTTTTGACCAAACACAAAAATGGATAAATTCGTCATTCTGTGGATTTGAGATCTGTGAATCAAAATATAGTTCAGATGAGGTATCCACTTCCCAATATTGAGACATTGCTCACTACAGTAAAGAATGCTAACTATGTGACAAAGTTGGACTTGAAGTCAGCATACCACCAGCTTCCGCTTCATGAGGATACAAAGAAATTGATGGCTTTTACAACTCCATTAGGAAACTTCAGGTTCTGTAGAAGGGCATTTGGCCTCAGTGATATGCCTGGTTCTTTTCAAAGAATGATGGATGTTATCCTAGCTGGTTGCAAAGGAGCATTGTGGTTTTATGATGATATAATAGTCATCAGTGCTATGAAACAGCAACATTTGCAACACTTAAGGGAAGTTTTTACACGGCCGTTGGAAAATGGATTGATTTTGACTAAGGAGAAATGTGTATTTTGTGCTGATGAGCTAGAGTGGCTGGGTGTTCAGATCTCAAGCAAAGGAATTTGAATGTTACCTGATAATATCAAGGCAATTAAAGAGATAAACGAGCCCAAGGATGTCACTGGGGTTAAGATCACTACTTAGGTTATTCAATCATTATGCTAGATTCTTGCCTGAAAAGTACTATGAGTTAATTTGGCCTATAAGAAAGCTAGCAAGGAAAGATATGCCATGTCTTTGGGAAAAAGAACAGAAGATATGCTTACAAAAAATCAAAATGCAGATAGTATAGCCACCAGTTCTTGAGTTTTTCAATCCAAAAGCTGAAACTTTTGCAATGACAAATGCTTCTGATATTGGTCTTGGGGCAGAGCTTTCACAATGCCAAGATGATGGTACAGTTAAGCCAATTGCATTTGCATCAAGGACTCCTTCAAATGTAGAGAGAAAGTATAGCATTGGAGAGCTAGAAGCATTGGCTTGTATTTGGGCTTGTGAAAAATGGGATAGATACTTAATGGGAAAGTCATTTACACTCATTACAGATCATAAGTCTTTGGTGACTCTGCTCCAATCCTCTGAAGGTATACCATTACATTTAGCAAGATGGTCTGCATGAGCGTTGTGGTATAAATTCAGAGCAGTTTATAGAAGCTCATCCCAGAATGCCATTGCGGATGCTTTATCAAGGCTTCCAGTTTTGGAACCCAAAAGTAGTAAATCTATAAATGATGAAGCTGCAATTTGTAGCATTCTGTCTAAACCACTGGCGATTCTACCAGAGCAGCTTTTAATAGAAACAATTGCGGACCCCATACTTAAACAAGTGGTTAAAATTTTGCAAACTGGGTGGCCAGAGAAGAAAGAGATTTCAAAGGAACTTTCACCATACTTTCATGTTGAAGTGAACTTTATTTGTGGGGTAATCAGTGCATAGCAAGAGGGCCTAGGGCAGTAATACCAGCATCATTACAAGGAAAGGTGTTGCAACTGGCTCATGAAGACCATTTTGGAATAGTGAAATGCAAACAAAGAGTACAAGCGATTGCTTGGTGGGCCAAAGTAGATAAGCATTGTGAAAACTTTGTACATGATTGTATTTCATGTGCCAATTCTGATAAATCAGCTTCTCAATCAACTGTTCCATTGAAACCTACTCCCTTTCCTAACATTCCTTGGGTGGAGCTGGGTATTGACATTGTTGGTCCAATTGAATGCACACCAAGAGGCTTCAGGTTTGGCTGTGTTACATGATTTCTTGATGAAATGGCCAGAAGTTCTAGTGTTAGATAGTGTAGAGACAACGGTGATAAATGATCTTCTACAGAACTGATTTGCAACATGGGGAATTCTGGCAAAGATGGTATCTGACAATGAACCCCAATTCATAAGCAAAGAGTTTGAATTGTTTTTGAAAGTGCATGGAATTTAGCATAACTTAACACCAATATACAGTCCACAATCAAATGGAGCTGTGGAGCGACTCAACCAAGCTATCAAGAACTTGTTGCAAGTTGGAATAAAGGATGGAGTCTAATGGAAGGATAATTCATCTAATGTGCTACTTGCAATTCGTAGTACACCCCATAGCACAAAAAAAGAGACACCATTCAGAATGATGACTGGAAGGGACATTAGACTAAAGTTGTCAACACTGCAACCTCCTAATTTACAAGAAAGAAAGTTGCATAGAACTGATAATGTTAGGAAAGCTGTTGAGCAGGTACAAAGGAAAAGCAAAAAGGGCTATGAGAAGAACAGGTTTAAAGAAGGTGATCTTGTGCGCACCAAACTGCCATCACGCAAAAAGTTGGAGAGCCAATATTCAAAACCTATGCAGGTTAAAGGAGTTACGCAGTCCACCATTACAACTATGAATGGAAGAAAATGGCATTCAAATAGAGTTGTGCCATACGAGGAAAAAAATGTGCTTGAAAAAAATTATTCTATTCCATGGTTTCCAGAGGACAAGTTAAACAATGATGTTCAAAGTGTATGAAATGAATTAGAAGAAATCAGTGCAGCAAAAAATAGGCCAATTAGAATTAGGCAACCTCTGGAATAGTTAAGGGGCTATGTCGTGGACAATAACTAGGAGGAAACAACAGTAACTGTAATTGTATTGTTCAAGGATAGTCTGTATATGTTTGGTATCTTAAATCCAAGAGAGAATGTTGTATGGCTGTGGTTGTTGTTGTAATGATAATTACTTTTGGATATGACGTGGAGAAGCTGAGTTTTGTGCAAAACAATTTTAAGTATTTTGATACTTAACAGGAACTTGTCTGAGAGAAGCAGATTGTGAAACATGTGATGAAGAACTGTGGCACAAGTGATGCTACTGCTTTGGTCTTGTTTCTTCTAAACCGCATTTCTCCAAAAAAATTAGTGCAGTGTTGTTGGCAGGTCTTTTTTGAAAGCAGATAATGTATTGCCTTTTTGTTCATCTTGTGGGAAACCCTAGTTTGCTTGATATGACTGAGATTACTAAAAACTGCTGTTTCTTTTCACTGTCACAAGTGTGATGCTTTTCTGACACACTCCTGCTAAGCAACTGTTGTGACAAGTATATAAATGGTAATGCAAAAAAGTTGCAAAGATCCTGAATAAAGTCTGATAGGCATTTTGCTAAACTTAAAATTAATGGTGGAATTTTATATGGTTTTAAAAGTAAAAATAGACTGTCAGTATGGGGACACACGTGACATGGAATGAGCCTATTACTCATTTGGCGCACACTGTAATTTCACAAGGTAACAAATCAAAATCATCAAGAATGAAATACACTTGCCTCCAAAAAGAATGGAAATGATGGGCCTAAATGCTCATTCAGCTTGACCTTTGATTGAGGCTGTCCAATTTTTGAAATAAATATTAGCACAGATATTGAAGCTGGCATGACCAAAAACAAAACTTTTGTAAACAAACCTTACTCTTTCTCAAAAATAATGCAAAACACACATAACTTGACTTTGTAAGTAGTTGATTGTAAAAAGCTCACAATGATTAAAATTAAAGAATTGTCTCCTAAAGAGAGAGAGCTGCTATAAGACATTTGAAGGAAGCAGGGCTATCCTATGCACAAATTGCACAGCAAGTTGGCTGTTCTAAATTTGCAGTTTTCAAAGTGTACAAAGCATTTGAAAATACAGGTTTTATTGAAAAAAGGCACACATTTTTCCACCCGAAAAAGAGCTCAGATAGAGTAGAATGTGCCATTTCCTGAGCTGCTAGAACGTAAAGGTTCTCAGCCTTGCAAGATATAAAACAAAGTGTTTCAAATATTTGCAACCTCTCAAACAATTTAATTGGAGGAGCCCTTCACAAACATGGCTTGTTTAATTGAAAAGGAAAGCAAAACCCTTGTTTTAATAAAAAATTTGGATTAAAATGCAGAGGCAGGCAAAGTTGCTTATGGAATGGGCTGTCTCTCACTGGGAAGACAACATTTTCTCAGATGAGAGTAGGTTTAGCTTTACAAATGACTCTTGTGTTCAAAGGGTATGGCAAACAAAAAGTGAAGCTGAAAAACCACTGTTTATCTGCCTGTAAATTCACTGTCTGTAATGGTATGGGGATGTGTTACTCCTAGTGGTGTCAGTTGCCTGGCAATTTGTGAGCTAAGTCTATATTCCAATTATTGCATTGAAATTTTAAAGAAAAAGCTAAAAGCAAGCATCAAAATGATTCATGGGCACCCATTTCATCCAATTATTTTTCAGCAAGACAATGCTCCTTGTCACTCATCACAAAGAACAATAAAATATCACTGCAATGATGACGATATTTTATTGTTAACATGGCCTGCCCAAAGTCCAGACATAAATATAATTGAAAATATGTGGCAATTCATGAAAATTGCACTCTGACATGATCATCCAAAACAGAAGATCAGTTGATAAAAAATCATTTCAAATCTGGTACACAATTCCAAGATCCATGATACAACTCGCAACTGCACAGAATGAAAGCCATCACAAAATGTAAAGGCTACCCAACAAAATACTAATTGCAACTTACACACTGTGCACCATGAGTTCCAAGCATGTTTGATAGGTAATTTATGTCATGGTTAATGATTGGATTTAGAAACATTTGGCTAACAACACTTTCATTAAACAACTTTTCAGTTTGTTTTTCTGCCTCTTCAATAAATTCAAGCCACGTTTGCATGTTTTATAGGCCCACCGTTTCCATACCTTTTAGAGGTAAGTGTTTCTAATACAATGTTTGGTGCAGAATCTAAAAATGCAAGTTATTTTTTTCTAGATAGCACATGCATTTGCTTAATTCTACACTTTCACTGTAATCTCATAATTGAAAGTCACAAACATCATGCGTAAATCAGTAGAATCTCTTAATTCTTGATGTCTTTCTGTACTCCATAAAAAGAATGGTACCACACATCCAGCAATAGTCGGACACCATGCTTCATCACAGAGTCCCTGCAACGCACTGCACTTCACTGCACGCACAAAAACAATGCACTTCCATTATCAGAATGAAAGAAACAGGCATTTGCTGGATTTCACACTTTTACTATAGCACATTTCAACAGGTAAAAATTATCAGGGATGAAACGTGTCTGGCTCTATTAAATTCTTGGAGCTAGAAGTACAAGACTAAGAGAAACTTACAAATAACAACATATGAAAACTCACCCCTTTGCAACGAACCAGTCAGCTAGCACTTGGCTATTCAATATGCAAGCAAATTCATGCTACTCAAAGCTGCCAATTTCGACTAACATAATGATCCATCATTACAGTTTGTCTTAGTGAGAGAGCTTCTTCTACCACCATTTTGTATACCAGAATGCAATGCGTGTTGCCTCACTTCCATATCCCTATACAAGCTTTGCTTTTTTTGGTTTTGTGCTCTACATGAAGTATTACAAGCTGCTGCTTGTTTAATGCTATTTCCGTTTTGCCTATCAAATGACGGAAAGAAGATGATACGCAGTGTTATCAAACCTCTTGCATGGCTTCCAGTAATTATAATAAATGCAATAATAGCCTGGTCATACTTTGCCTACATGGTTATCTTTGGGTTTGGTAAGTCCACAATAATTTCTCAGCAGAGCAACATCAAGCTCCTTTCAGTTGATACCTACCTAGCAACCGACATAGGTAGTTATATACCTTTGCTTGTAGAATTATTGGTACAATATGCTATTTGGCACACCATTCCCGTCAAACGTAGTTTAAATGTGAAGATGACAATAAAAAGTTTTGTGTGTAATCAGAAAGTTGCGATGGCAATCAAATGCTGATGTTGATATTTGAACTTGTGCTGTAGACTAAAATGTTATTGCTTGATATATAAACGTTCAACGTGTTAAATCAAAATGTTCAATGTTTGATATCAAAGTGCTATATGTTTGTTATCAGAAATTTTCTGTTTGATTTTAGAAGTGACATCAGTTTTGATATCAGAAATGACATCATTTTTTAAAATCAAATTCTTAGTCTCGCTTAAGTTGCTTGCAGTTTCTTTTACACAGCGACCTCAAGCTTGTGTCAAGTTTGTGCTGAATTTGTCATCAGTTTAACTTTGGCTTCCAGTAATTTTTGGCTGGTTTGTTGGACAGGCCTGTAGGAATGTCAAAGTCCCTGATATTTTTGACTTTCTAGAAGGAGAATCTTCATTTTAATTGTGGATGTACTTTTCAACATGATAAGAGAGTCCAGAAGAAATCACAGCTCCAGAGCTGTGAGCCAGAGGAATATTTCTTTAGTTTGTACCATTTTTTGAAGTCGGCCCAGTGATTTTATAAAAAATGTGGCCTGAGAAAAGTCCAATTCATGCAAATGATGAAATTTGGTTTTGGGAAAATGGAGGGACAATTCCAAACCTAACAGCACATGTGTCTCTCATGGTGCATTTGATCATGACAGGTGGCACACAACTAGTGCATTCAAAAAAGAAAGCAATAATAGGAAATTAATTACATCATTAACAATTGTATAGTACTATCTGTGTGTTTTTCATGAGCTCAAAACTTTTACAGCTATCACACCACACTTGCATTATTCTTAACTACTGAGATAGAGGGATGTCAGTAGGCAGATGTGGCTTTAAGAGGAAGTTTGGGAAAAACTAATATTTGATGTTATAGAGAATGTTGTACCCATGATATAAGGTGTTTTTGTTCTCACTTGTGTACTTCTGCTGATATTCCCAGTTGTCTCTTGTCAAAATTGACCTTGTGCTAGGCTGCCATTCTCAATTGCAAGACTGAAGTTGCTGTTGCACCGTCGTCATCACATACAAAAAGACATTGAATCATTTATTTTACCTATTTCTGTGACCTAAAGGCATGCCTGTGGTATAGCAAAGGCATAAATACATCAAAATAGAACTGCAAATATAAGTTTTGATTATTCTGAAAGTTACTTGTGTTCCAAATGGCTGAATATAACAAGGGGACATCAAAATAGAGTGATGGTGAAGTTAGGGAATTGGAAGAAACAGAAGTGCCTGACGGATTAAAGCCATTTTATTTAAATGAAAACTACATAGTACTTTCAGCTTTGGAAAGTTGATCATATGACAGAATCGGGAAGTTTCACTGGCAGTGAGACTGAAAGAGAAGGAATTGCCAATATTATCTAGTTTGAAAATGGAAAGAAATGTTGCCCAATGGAAATTTATACAGAAAGTTTTGACTGTCAAGGTACAATTGAGAATCCTGAGCATTTGCATTGTTAATATTCCGACTGATAATTATTTTCAACACAAGATTTTGAATTTTCTCCAAATATGGATCCAAAGTGGTTCATTACCAGTGGCAGTCCTAAGGGGGCTATGCCCCCAGAATTTTTCTTGGCCCCTTTGTTAGCCTGCTACTTTTCTGGAATGTTATAAAATTTTGAATTTCAACTATGCTGTTTACTGCAAATACTCACAACTTTGGAAGGTGAACAAAGAATAAACATGATTCTTCTGGACTGCTACTGTACTTTGACTTATACAAAACGTCTCTCCAGCCTGCTTTGCGTCTTCTGACATTGCATTTACGCATCAACTAGTAGTAAATTTTCCAAATGTTGATGGAAATCTTGCATTTGTATTTCTGTTATATTATCATGCTGTACTCTTATTTCTGTCACTTTGCCTGCTCTCCTTCACTTTTGCTCTGTCATTTACACAGCTTTTTCGTGTATGAAGGGCCAATCTCTGTGCTCAAAAAGGTTGTTTTCTTAGGGCGAAAAGGGCATGGTCAAAAAACTTTTCTGAGATTGAAGCCCCCAGATCCGCTTTCTTTTGCCTCATGCCTAGTGGCCATGGCCCCCCAACATTTTTCAAACAAGCCTAGAATTTGGGCATAACTCTAACATTTCAAAAATTTGCTTAAATCATCATAGGAAGGTCATAAACTCTAGAATAAGTTATCTGTTATTGTGAAATAATATTCCTTACTATTATTTACATTTCTTATCTCATTCATTTGACCTTAATTAACCAAATACTCCTGTTTCCACAAATCTGGGATCTGAGCCCGCTGTAGAAGGGTTTAGAAATGATTGCAGTGTGTGTTTTGGAAGGGTTTGGGATGATATGAAGTTTACACCAGAATTATTTAATTTTTGCTACATATGATTGCTAATGGCTACTTAATGCTAACAAGCTAACAGTAAATATGCATAGCCTATCTTTAGTCTCTAAGATGTTACAGAGTTTATAAAGTATATAGGTGAAGTTCTTAGGAGAACTCTGCATAGTCGGCAGAAGCAAGTATCTCCATTCCATGTCTTTATTATTTGTTTGAATTCAGAGAGAATGTGACTTAATTTAAACTTTTTAATTTCATATGGCAGAATCAAATGCAATAGACAACCTCTTTATTGAGTACTATTTACTATGCCACCTATTGTAGTCTTTACTTTTAGCAATAGCAAGTGCTGTTGTTAGGTCCATACATTATAATAAGTATTCTCATTGTGAAATATTTCCAATGAATGGAAATATTATAATGTAGATATTGTCAGCAGGGGTGTGCTGAAGTGGGGGGCACGGGGTATCACACCCCCACTTTTTGCCAAAGTTGTTGGTAATCATTTGGCTTATGGGTAGTTTTTGGCTTATTGCTAAGGACTGGTTTTTTGGTAATGGCTTTTCAGTAATTCTGGGAGATTTAGTAGCCTATTGTAAAATTTCTTCTGCTATACCCCCACTCACAATTCCTTCAGCATGCCACAGATTATCAGGCTTGTATGTGTCAAGTCTAGCTTCAATTTTCTCACCATAATTTGCTTCTGCTAATTCTTTCCAGGCACAGTTTCCAGCATCCCGGAACGAAGTATGTTTATGTTTTTACCTATCTCTCCTGCTCCTGTAGAAAGATCAGCATTTAGCTAGTGGTAAATTAAATTTCAAGAGATCTTATCTTATCAAATTATCTTTATCAAACGTGGTTATTACTTTCAAATTTTTGCTTTTCTTTTTCAGTTGTGTACCTTGCTCTCTATAATCCAATTTTCTTCATCTTTATGGTATCATATTGGAAGACTATAATGTGCAACCCAGGAAATGTTCCACATCAGGCATGTTTAGTATTGTGTCTCTTCACTATTATATTTTCATTATAGTTTTATGGCATATAGTTGTGAAATGTTCCATGCTTTTTCTTATTCTAGCTCATGCTAGCCAGGAAAACTAATACTGGGCTTAGATTAACAATGATAGTGCACACTAGGCATTGAATATGGACCTTTGGAAGAAGTGCTTTATTAAGCCCAAGCTATGACATAATGACTTAGTTCTGATAAATATGGTGTATTTAAATAAGAGAATAATCCTTTTCATGTATTATGTCAAAATGTGTTAGAAGTTTGGGGGCCATGAGGTTTCAAATATAATGGAAGTTGAATACTTAGCCAAAAAGTTTCTTCGCTAAACTATGCATGCAGGAGCAAAACTTGAGGTGGGTCACCCCCAGCCTTGAAAATTTGCCATTTTGCATTTCAAAAATGGTATTATGGTGTATTTTTGCAAGGCAACTTTCGTGGCCCAGCTCTACTGACTGAGCGTACTTTCACCATTTGACCAACTACTGTTACTGAAGTAATGATCACAGAAAACACTGTAGCCAACTCGCTGGTTATAGATCTCATTTTCTGGGGAGTGCCAGTGCAAAGCCTCTGGCACTCCCCAGACTTGTATTAAGTTACATCCCTGCATGCATGTTTCAGTTTATGGTTTACAATTTTAGCATAAAAATGATATTTCAACTATAATGATACACATTTTGTATACATGTGTCTAGCGCCTTGCCTAGATGATTGAGTATAGGAAATAAGTACTCAACTTCCCCCCCAGGCCTTAGGCCCGATTGCTTCCACAGTGCCTACTCAGATACCATGATCTACCCTGTTTGATAATGCATGACTTATTCTTGCGGGACAGCTTGTGGGTTCATATCAAACTAGTGCTTCCGCATGCCTCTTGACACTGAAAGCTGCTCTTCTGCTAAATGTTAGCATTAGACAACTTCCTGTTCATTTACTAGTGCTCACTAGTGCTCATGCTATAAATGAGCAGGGGCGGATCCAGCAGAAATTGTGACTGCTGCCCAAGGGTGGGGTCATAAAAGGGCATTGTTAGAAAAGCAGAGAGAGGAGAAGGTGAAGAAGTGGAGATCTATAAGCTTTTTTGAAGATAGGTAAGCAGGCTGCAGAGTTGGTACTTAAAATATTGCCATATAATGAAGCATAAATCAGTGAAAAAAATTACTTTCCTTGCATGCATAAAATTTTTGCTCTGCTTCAAATGCATTAAACTCATATACAATACATTTTACAATCGCAATATCACAAAGTTCTTTCCTCCTAGAGAACTTGGTAAATAAGGCCTCTTGAATAAACCCCCACCTAAGAGATCATTTTAGCAAGTAAGCCCCCATTGAACAAAACTCCATGGGGGCCTTATTCCAGGGAAACATGATTGCAAAATAATATCTTATTTCAAGACAGCTCTCATAGAACAATTGTTATTCAGTTTTACTTCCTTTGACTGAAGATAAAGAAGCAGAAGCAAATGTGACTTTCATGAGGATAATAAAGAAATGGAATGGTCTTTTGTGATTTTTAAATTAGCTGATTAAGAAAATTATGTCATTTATTTGTCAACCTTTGAGGAAAAGGCCAAACTTTGAAATAAGGTGCTCAAATAAGCCTTCTCTCCTGAATAAGCCCCCATCACCCAAAAATTCATTTTTGCAAAAAACCCCCTGGGGCCTATGCGAGGATTTATGGTATTGTGACAAATTCAAAAGTTATACCATTGCTCTCAACATTTGTGTTCAATATGCACATGCAGTGCTTTCGTAGGCCCAAGTGAAGCAGCAGCTCTTCCACAAGTACTAAGTGCAAGAGAAAAGTTTTTCCTGTCATTCAATTTTTCAAATGGTCTATGGAGCCGTTCAAAGTCATTTCCTGAAAGAACGAGAATAGTTGCGTTATTTCTCTGGCCCTCAATCCTGACAAAGATAATATCTTTGATCCCAATTACCACACATTGTAATCCCAAAAAGATCAGTGCATCTATTGTTCAAGTGTTTGATTGTGACACAATCACCTCGTTCTACTGCACAATGTATTTTTGCTGCCTTACCATTGTAATTTATGCCACACAATAGACCATGAAACAAAACATAACAGGTTCAACAATAAAGTCTATTTGCCACACAATCGATAAGGAGAGTCACACAATAAAATACATTGTCTTTGAGCATCCCATATATGGAGATGGCAAGGAGACAATAAAAACATTATGTCATTGCGCTGTACCTCTACAAAGAGAGATTAATTGAAAATTTCAGCACCAATTACTTTACTACCTTTAAATAAAACATGTGTCAATTTCTACATTTACTTCTTGGTGAAGTGTGGGATAAAAAGATACAGGTCGAGAATTGCTGACTGCCTTACGAAAGTGTGTGCGATGTCCTGGATCCGCCATTGTAAATGAGCACTAGTGATGCTTTCATTTTCATTGGGTAGTGGGCTTTTTTCAAATCCCACTAGTGATCCCACCAGAATTGAGTACTAGTAATAATTTGTTTTCATTGGATAGTAGGTTCTCTTTCATTTTCCACTAGTTCCCCTGCCTGAATTGAGCACTAGTGTTAATCATATTTTCATGCTCAACTAGTGCTTCTGGTATGAAGCTTTCTTGGAATTGATCAACTTGATTGGTGGTTATGTAAATAATAGGACAAGAGAATTTAATGAAACACTTGGACACACAGCACTTTCTGTCAAAGAACAGGAAAAGTAAACAGCAAGAGCCACTCAGGTCTCTCCTTCAATTAAATCATGTCAAAGTCACATAGAAGATTCTGACTGTTGCTCAAGCTACAATAACGCTAGTCTGCATCTGCCACTGTGAGGTGTACAGCAAGCACTCAGAAACACAAAATTTGAGGAGAACAGCACACTTCCTTTGATTTCCATGTGTGTAGGTATATGGAAATGTGACTGCACAAGCTAAATGACAAGGCCTGCTTATAGGGAGTATCATATTTTACAATGTTCATTGTCTAATAGATGGGCAGGCAGGCAAGAACTAGTGATTATGATTTCTTTAGTATTTACAGATCTAGAGTTATGCATAGCTCTAGAAGACCACCATCATTTTTATTTTAAATGAAAATGTAATAGGAACCTTCTTTAGGACTTTATAGAGTGTTGTTTTTTGTAATGACCTTTCACATCTAAAGTTAAAACATTGCTCATTCTGCAGTTTTACTTATCACCAACTGATAAAGAAAGATATGATGCAGCAGTAAGTTATATATTTAGTTCAATTGTCCTTCCATATGTTAGATTAGTCATGCAGAGGTTGAGAATTTTTCAAGTAGGATGATCTTTGCTATAGAACATTGATTCTACATTTAATTTCAAGTTGTATGTCAGGCCTTTTGCTCTCTTTGTTTGGTGCTTTCATAATATTGTCCTTACTTTGGAAATCTACTGGGCAATTCCATGCAAACCTCAGCCTCTAGATGAAAAATCAGAAATGGATGGCTGAACCAACAGAATCTTGTAGCTAAACCCAGCTATCAACTGTTACTTTATACAGGATTGTAAATGAGTTCAATACAGTTGACCAGTGTTTCAAAGAAAAAATTGCAGGCTATTTTACATGAAATGATCCAAATTTGGAAGAAAAAATTGAGCCTGATTTGGAGGAATTACTAATGTACCAGAGTAATGCAGAAAAAATTGATGTTTGCAATTACGTCCATCAGAGATACTCTGCATTTATTAAGCTTGAAGCTATTTGAAATCTGGTCTTATATTTTCATTGACATACCAGTGCCTTACATGAGATAGTAAGAATCCCTGAACTCCTTGCTAGAACCATTGTGCGAATAATGTAATTGTGCAAGGTGCACATCCATTAAAGTGGAATTGCCCTACTGTATGTGCATTTAAAGCCAAATTGTAATTAAAATGTACTCTATAAGGATAAAAGAGTCTTCTTTCCAGCATGGTCACATGTTAACATATGTTGATGCAGTCAGTTATTACTACTAGAATTGCTGTATCAATTTCTTTTTACATACTAAAATAGCTTCTCTTAGTTTTCTTGATGACCTTAGAGTACATGAAATTTTTTGTTAATTTATTTTCTTGCAATTTTTGCAATCCAATAATTCATAGAATAGTTTAAAGAAATTTATGTGTAGAAATAGTAAAAGTTTGTCATTTGGCTGTTAGGCACCATTAGAATTGCGCTGTGTCAGCAATCACATATCTGAGAAAAAATGTGCTTGCAGATAAAAGTAGAATATAACAGATTGTCAGATACAGGTTTGGATTAAAAGTTCAGGCGGAATCTTAAGTTTACTCTTTGTTCCTATGAGCAGAGCTCATGCTAATGAGTGTGTTCTATTGAATACATTTGGCAACTTGTTCATATTAGTTCCTTTTATGTACCTTTTTCACAGGAAAACCAGCAAGCTGTAGTTGATGAACTAGCAAGAAACCTGCCCATCATTACAAAATCAGTAACTGGAGGTTCTGTTATTTTCCTTTGTATACAATGCTTAATGATATCTAGTTGTGGCACCAGTGAAGAAATACTGGGGGGGGCTAGTGCTGCCAAAGTCCTGAAAGTGAGTTATCCCAAAGCATTTTACTGGACAGTTTCTATTGTGTTGGCTAGAAAACTAAAAAAGAGGTCACAGAGATTATGAAAATGCCCACAGCTCATAGAGGTTTAGGTAATGATGGGGGACTTGGTAAAATTATAGGGGGCTACAGCTCAAGCCCCCTTGTAGCCACATTCATGATGATATTCATCTGAAATAATTTATTGTTGTTATTTGTATATTTTATGAAACATCTGCAATGTTGTGTCCCATTTCATTAAGAAACAAACTATAGTTCTCTTTTTTCTTGTTTGTTTGCTTGCAAATGCTAGATTTATGCAGATATTGTTCACCATTTGATGTTGCATTAAATTATATTAAAATTGATTCCATNTTTATCACTTTTGATGACAGGTCATAGGTTTTGTGAAATTTGTCAGCTGATTAAGCCTGATCGTTGCCATCATTGCTCAATGTGTGATAGGTATTATTTATTTTTTTTATCACATAGAACTTGACTTGTGAGAAG
The DNA here is from genome assembly GCA_900291935.2 of Cassiopea xamachana. Classification (NCBI taxonomy): domain Eukaryota; kingdom Metazoa; phylum Cnidaria; class Scyphozoa; order Rhizostomeae; family Cassiopeidae; genus Cassiopea; species Cassiopea xamachana. Next base: position 442,351 of record OLMO02000001.1, on the reverse strand, counting down.
ATTAGATTCATATCGATATTGTTTGTTTTGATTTTATGAATATTCAAAATTTCCAAAGCTCAAAATTCCTGCTACATAGGGGAGAACAGATTCAGTCCATGCCCAGAAGAGAATTGTATAGGAGAGGCAATTTTCATGTGTGCCTGTCTGCATGAGTGATAGCTGTTAGTTATCTAGAATTACACACATGGTGCAAAATCTGTATATCAAAAATATGAAAAATTTATTAATTGGTATGTACAATTGCATGTTGCACAGTGATGCTGGCATATGGAATTTGTCACCATGCAGTTGTTTTTATGCATGTGTGTGCATGGTCCTTTGTGATTGTATGTTTTCCCAAGCAAGGACTGCAGATTGTAATTCATACAGTGTGTTTTATCATGTTAGGATGACTATTTAGTAGTATTATGCAGCTAGCAGCTGTAGAATCATTCTATCTCTGTGCAGGCATGCCTGGTGCATTTGTAGCTTTTTTTATTATGGGAATTATGGTTGACCTTAAATGACTAAAGAGCAACAAGCTGCAAAATGTGCCCTTTTTAGCAAAGTAGTTCCCTATCATTACAAAAATTTATTAATGATATGACAACAAAATCATAACTTAGCTACCCTGTAGATAGGTTTTGTCTCATAGCCCATCTCTATTCAGGTGTCCCTGTGAATGTTTTTACGATTTGTTTTGCTATCATGTTTCTTAGTCCTTGATTTGGTATTGTCTGTATTTTTCAGCTGTATTTTGAAGATGGACCATCATTGCCCTTGGGTGAACAACTGTGTTGGATATGCAAATTACAAATATTTCTTTCTATTTTTGTTTCNCATGGTATCCTCTATACCATGTTTGTAGCAGTCACAACCTTCAAGTACTTTCTAAAATTTTGGGAGGTAGGGATATCCTTTTGTTTAAATGCATTAAATTCAAATAAGATCAATCTTATTTTGTTTTGATTTAGCAGTGCAGGCTTATTCAAATGGTAGCCCCCAAGACACATGTGGTATCCCCCCAAGACACAGGTAGCCTGGGTGCCATCACCCAGTGGCTCAGATGATGCTCCAGTCAGAAAGAAGAAGCACCAGTCAACAGTCCTCAGAACATAAGCTCAAAATAGCCCATTAGAAAAAGATTGTAGTACTTATAATGTCTTTTGTGCTAGAGCCCTGTTTAGTTCAGGATCATTTGAATTTATGCATAACTATAAGCAGAAAGAGGAGTGCTTCTGGCTGCTGTAGTTGTGAAGCCCAGCCTACGCTCTTGGGTTTTAATTGTGGCCTGATTGAACACCTTGTTTAATTTTTTCTGTTTTCCAAGTATCATCCTTTTTGTAGTCGATTTTAAAATGCTATTAATGCCATAGAATCAAAATTTTTGTCATGATTGTAATAAGACTCTAGAACACGTGACAGATCATTACGTCATCTTTATCATGGTTGGTCAATGCGCTTGTTTTGCCCACCAAAAACCGCAGTTTTAGTGGGCAAAGAAAGCAAATTGACTAATCATGATAAAGATGACATAATGGTCTGTTATGTGTTCTAGAGTCTTATTGTATCAAATATCTTATTTTACCAGGCAGGATCACCAAAGGCAGATAGCAGTTTACATATATTGTTCCTGTTCTTTATATCTGCTATGTTTTTTGTCAGTTTGTGGTCATTGTTTGGTTATCATATTTACCTTATGCTATACAACCGAACAACTTTAGGTAAGTCTTATAATTGGCCACATTTCATTGTTTCACTTGATGTTGTGTCAAGCCTTTGTGGGAAGATTGTGATAGGACAACTTCAGAGGGTGGGATGGTGGTGTTGTGGATTACAACTTTTTTGTAGGATTCATCCTTCCTTCGCCATTGTAAGCATATTTTTCCAGTTTCCAGCAAATGCACCCTTGAAATCTCTCACCCTTGAATATAACAACTAGCCAGAGCTCTGTGAAAGAAACAATACAAAACACATGTACACTCACATACATCTAGAAAAAGTTATTAACATTTTCTCGATCTACAGATAATTTTACTTTAAAGTGGGTGATTCATTATTTGTGAGCAATGTTTTGTGCAAAACTTACACCAAATTATTGTCACCTATTTTCTCCCATCAAGTTCCTCAACTTGATGTCCATTAGCAGACATCTTCCCCAATGTTTTAAAGGTTTTAAGTTCTTTTGAAATACCTTTTTCTTTTTAGCTATAATTTTGATGTGTGAAAAACTAGCTCAAAAACGATTTTCACATTTATATATAGATACCTGTGGCCAAGTCGACAATAGATTAATGTTTATATTCTTATTATCTATATTGCCATATTTAAAATTGGTATTTGCAATAGCAATGAATGTTAATTAAAGCCAACTATTTGCAATGCAAAAAGGAAAACCAAAAAAACTATAAACTGCAAAATATTATAAACTATTATTCAAAAGCTAGCGGCAAGACTTGCAGTTACATGCTTTTCCAGATCAGTTGTTGACCTTATTTTTGAATGCGAGAATTGTTGGTTCATTTTTGATACCGCCATCCAAGCATTCCATAGGAAACTCCCTCTAAAAGACTTAGTCCAAGACCTGTGGGCCTTATTGCTGGTAAATTGCAAAGGTTGTTTATCTTTAGATTATGCCTTATATGCTTCTTTTTAATGACATTGATAAACAAGCGATGGACTAAGATGATTCCTTGAATTTAATTTGTGAACTTGGCAAATATAACATGTTGCTAGTAACTATTTACCTAATGCAGTAAGGTATTAAAAAATAGCAGAATAAGTAAACTATGAGCATTCGAATTCATCGTTAACACCCGCAGAACTAGCAATGAAAACTTGCCACTTCAGAGTAATTAATTAAGGTGTGCGATATTTAGCGCGTGTGCCAGCACATGCACGTTCTATCGCACTCCTGCATGTCCTGCTTTCCTGCATGTCCTGCTTCTTTTGTGCGGGCTTCGATAGAATTCAGGCAAGAAAGTGAATAGATCTGCTACCAGTAGGTTTAGAATGATGAGAATAAACATCGCATTCTGTTTGTTTCATAGAGTCTTTCCGTGCCCCAATTTTTGGCAGTGGTCCAGATAAGGATGGTTTCAATCTGGGTAAACTGAATAATTTTCGACAAGTTTTTGGCACAAACAAGTGGCTCTGGTTTGTCCCAGTTAACACTACGTAAGTTAGCTTTAGCATCGATATCATGTTGTGCTAGAAGTCCATCCGAAAATTTGTTTACTTTAAATATATCTTCACACAAATCATTTTAATGAGATTGATAATCTACTATATCTGAATTAATGCATGTTTTTATGCATCTATGCAATAGCATTAAGCATAGCATTAATATATAATGGAAATATTTTCATGCTGCTGTCCTCATTCACAGGCGTTTTCTGGTTAATTGCTGCAAGTTTTATGGCTAGTAGCAATTTTCTGTTGAATAGATAAGTTTTGCTCCTGAAACCCTGCTTCCCTTTGTAAAAGAGATGGATTAAGTACAAGATGATTTTTCTTTGTTGGTAGTCTATCATTTGCTCATAATGTAAAACAGGGCAGCATAGTAGTGGCTGAACAGGTCAATTTAAGAATAATATTGAACTGACAGCAAATTTTTTGACAGCAAGGAACGATATGTTAAAGAGGGGCTAACTATTTTGTATTCTAGACTTGGCAATGGATATGAATTTCCCTCTCATGTACAAAGTGAACTTGAGGTCTAAAATTGGTAATAAATCTTTATATGTTACTAAGAACTGTCTTGCTAATCACATATTGGGTGAAATAGTGCGAACCTGGGTTTCAAACTATATAGACATTGAAGCTTTATAGGAACAAAAACTGCAGCTTTCATCTGTTTCTTATGTTAGTGGCTTTTTGCATTATTTGAGCAAGTCTGGATATCTAGACTAGGTCACTTGAGTGAGGTCCAGAAGTGCGATAGATTGCTTTGTAAGAAGGCATTGTGATGACTGCCAGCCTTTCATTGGCATTACCAGACCTGTCGGTTTCTAAGTAAAGCGCTGTTTATTGGAATGATAGTTCACAATGCTGCAATGAGCCAGTTTGGCTTCTACAATAATCTCCGTTTTCTTTCCATCCTTGAGTGTTTTCAGCTTTTACGCAAAACCAGTGTTGAACACTGCAAAACCGCAAAAACCGAAAACCTTCAGAAACCGGAAAATTTCAAAACCGAAAAACCGAACACAGAAACCGCAAATACCGACTTCTTGCAAAATCATTAAATTGACCAGAATTTTTTCAAATTTTGATACGTATGCAAGTCTGCCAAGGTACATCCAAAGAAAAGCGGGAAGAAATGGCAAGCTGCACTTTTTTTGAACCAAATACAAGCTGTGATTCATGCTTAAGTTCCTGCCTATTGAACTATTTTTAGTTCAGTGCTCGTACCATGGTGTCATTCTTGCCACTTCAAATGAGAAATTCCATTGCACATTGCGGAATGGAAGGAATAGTGAATAAGTAGGCGAACTCGATGAATAAGCAGCTTATTTTGTTTGATAGCATGAAACATGCCAAAAGTATTCAATATGAAGTTATGATACAAGGATGGCTTTGGCAACTTATGAATGCTAGAATTTCGTCTGAAGATAATCATGCCTGAGGAATTCAGGACAAGGGGTAAAATGCAGGAAATTTGGCAGGCTTTCGTATGCTAGAATACTCTTTACGTACATGAGTAAAACAATGCGCAAGTCAATAAATAGGGTACATGTCAAAGCAGAACATTATCTATCCAAGCGAAATCGAGATTGGAATTTATGTCCCTTATACTTAAAACTGGCAATGAGATACTGGCCAAAGCATTTCGTCAAGTACTTATAGAGTGGATACTTGCTCTCAGCTGCCAAATAAACGTCTCCCCCTTTTATTAATTTTAAAATTTTTTTCCAACCCCCCGGACCTTATTAAGACCCCCGTTTATTAATGTTAGGGAAATTGACTTTTTCTACAAACCCCTCATTTCATTTCCTATATTTGTTAGTACTATTTACGCTCAAGTTTCATGGCAACATAGTGTACTGCAGTATATATTTAAGTTTTATGCTTTATGACAACCTGTTTTTGTTCGTTTCGTCCTTGTATGATCAGTTAAAGCCTTTTCTCAAATTCCGACCCCCTTTTCTTAAATTTTGGATTTTTTCCGACCTCCTGTATCTTTGGCTATTTTAAAAGCTATAGTATTACTACAGTAGTTTTTCCTATTGTCCATAAATTCATTTAATACCATAAATCTTCCCAGAATTTCTAATCTCGCTTCCTGGAACATTTTAGTGTAATCTAAGAGCTTGATCGAGAGCTTGATGACTTGATGAATCAGGTAGCCACCATTTGCTAGTTTTAGGGCCTGATTAAGCTGTAAAGTGAAAAGACGATTTATCATCATTTTTATGCTTTGAAGTTTGTTTCTCTAAAAGACATTTTGCTGCTAGTATACACGTAGAAAACCAGCAACTTCTCATGCAGCTACAGTACGTACCAGATATAGTATTTTGTGAAAACTGCAAAAACCGCAACACAAAACCGCAAAAACCGAAATTTTGCAAACCGCAGTCGGTGTTCAACTCTACGCATAACAAATGACCTAAGTCACTGTTACTGGCCTCCAAGTTTCACCTAGTTGAACCCCTAGTATACTGGTAAAAAGTGAAAGAAATTATTATGATGGGTGACTGATTAGAAGCCAATAAAATTAATGATTAATGATGAAGGCATGTGGAAATTTCCAATTGTATTCAATGCCCTTTCTGTGCATAAATAAGTTTAGCGTAAGTCTTTGCNCATGGTATCCTCTATACCATGTTTGTAGCAGTCACAACCTTCAAGTACTTTCTAAAATTTTGGGAGGTAGGGATATCCTTTTGTTTGAATGCATTAAATTCAAATAAGATCAATCTTATTTTGTTTTGATTTAACAGTGCAGGCTTATTCAAATGGTAGCCCCCAAGACACATGTGGTATCCCCCCAAGACACATGTAGCCTGGGTGCCATCACCCAGTGGCTCAGATGATGCTCCAGTCAGAAAGAAGAAGCACCAGTCAACAGTCCTCAGAACATAAGCTCAAAATAGCCCATTTGAAAAAGACTGTAGTACTTATAATGTCTTTTGTGCTAGAGCCCTCTTTAGTTCAAGATCATTTGAATTTATGCATAACTATAAGCAGAAAGAGGAGTGCTTCTGGCTGCTGTAGTTGTAAAGCCCAGCCTACGCTCTTGGGTTTTAATTGTGGCCTGATTGAACACCTTGGTTAATTTTTTCTGATTTCCAAGTATCATTCTTTTTGTAGTCGATTTTAAAATGCTATTAATTCCATGGAATCAAAATTTTTGTGATGATTATAATAAGACTCTAGAACACGTGACAGATCATTACGTCATCTTTATCATGGTTGGTCAATGCGCTTGTTTTGCCCACCAAAAACCGCAGTTTTAGTGGGCAAAGAAAGCGAATTGACTAATCATGATAAAGATGACGTAATGGTCTGTTATGTGTTCTAGAGTCTTATTGTATCAAATATCTTATTTACCAGGCAGGATCACCAAAGGCAGATAGCAGTTTACATATATTGTTCCTGTTCTTTATATCTGCTATGTTTTTTGTCAGTTTATGGTCATTGTTTGGTTATCATATTTACCTTATGCTATACAACCGAACAACTTTAGGTAAGTCTTACAATTTTGGCCACATTTCATTGTTTCACTTGATGTTTGTGTCAACCTTTTGTGGGAAGATAGTGATAGGAAAACTTCAGAGGGTGGGATGGTGGTGTTGTGGATTACAAATTTTTTGTAGGATTTATCCTTCCTTCGCCATTGTAAGCATATTTTTCCAGTTTCCAGCAAATGCACCCTTGAAATCTCTCACCCTTGAAGATAACAACTAGCCAGAGCTCTGTGAAAGAAACAACACAAAACACATGTGCACTCATATACACCTAGAAAATGTTATTAACATTTTCTCGATCTACAGATACTTTTACTTTAAGTGGGTGATTCATTATTTGTGAGCAATGTTTTGGGCAAAACTTACACAAAATTCTTGTCACCTATTTTTTCCCATCAAGTTCCTCAACTTGATGTCCATTAGCAGACATCTTCCCCAATGTTTTAAAGGTTTTAAGTTCGTTTGAAGTTCTTATTATCTATATTGCCATATTTAAAATTGGTATATGCAATAGCAATGAATGTTAATTGAAGCCAACTATTTACAATGCAAAAAGGAAAACCAGAAAACTATAAACTGCAAAATATTATAAACTATTATTCAAAAGCTAGCGGCAAGACTTGCAGTTACATTCTTTTCCAGATCAGTTGTTGACCTTATTTTTGAATGCGAGAATTGTTGGTTCATTTTTGATACCGCCATCCAAGGCATTCCATAGGAAACTCCCTCTAAAAGACTTAGTCCAAGACCTGTGGGCCTTATTGTTGGTAAATTGCAAAGGTTGTTTATCTTTAGATTATGCCTTATATACTTCTTTTTAATGACATTGATAAACAAGCGATGGACTAAGATGATTCCTTGAATTTAATTTGTGAACTTGGCAAATATAACATGTTGCTAGTAACTATTTACCTAATGCAGTAAGGTGTTAAAAAATAGCAAAATAAGTAAACTATGAGCATCGAATTCATCGTTAACACACGCAGAACTAGCAATGAAAACTTGCCACTTCAGAGTAATTAATTAAGGTGTGCGATATTTAGCGCACCTCAGAAGCTGCAGGCGTGTGCCAGCACATGCACGTTCGATCGCACTCCTGCATGTCCTGCTTTCCTGCATGTCCTGCTTTCCTGCATGTCCTGCTTCTTTTGTGCGGGCTTCGATAGAATTCAGGCAAGAAAGCGAATAGATCTGCTACCAGTAGGTTTAGAATGATGAGAATAAACATTGCATTCTGTTTGTTTCATAGAGTCTTTCCGTGCCCCAATTTTTGGCAGTGGTCCAGATAAGGATGGTTTCAATCTGGGTAAACTGAATAATTTTCGACAAGTTTTTGGCACAAATAAGTGGCTCTGGTTTGTCCCAGTTAACACTACGTAAGTTAACTTTAGCATCGATATCATGTTGTGCTAGAAGTCCATCCGAATATTTGTTTACTTTAAATATATCTTCACACAAATCATTTTAATGAGATTGATAATCTACTAGATCTGAATTAATGCATGTTTTTATGCATCTATGCAATAGCATTAAGCATCACATTAATATACAATGGAAATATTTTCATGCTGCTGTCCTCATTCACAGGCATTTTCTGGTTAATTGCTGCAAGTTTAATGGCTAGTAGCAGTTTTCTGTTGAATAGATAAGTTTTGCTCCTGAAACCCTGCTTCCCTTTGTAAAAGAGATGGATTAAGTACAAGATGATTTTTCTTTGTTGGGAGTCTATCATTTGCTCATAATGTAAAACGGGGCAGCATAGTAGTGGCTGAACAGGTCAATTTAAGAATAATATTGAACTGACAGCAAATTTTTTGACAGCAAGGAACGATATGTTAAAGAGGGGCTAACTATTTTGTATTCTAGACTTGGCAATGGATATGAATTTCCCTCTCATGTACAAAGTGAACGTGAGGTCTAAAATTGGTAATAAATCTTTATATGTTACTAAGAACTGTCTTGCTAATCACATATTGGGTGAAATGACCAGAATTTTTGCAAATTTTGATACGTATGCAAGCCTGCCAAGGTACATCCAAAGAAAAGCGGGAAGAAATGGCAAGCTGCACTTTTTTGTACCAAATACAAGCTGTGATTCATGCTTTAGTTCCTGCCTATTGAACTATTTTTAGTTCAATGCTCGTACCATGGTGTCATTCTTGTCACTTCAAATGAGAAATTCCATTGCACATTGCGGAATGGACGGAATAGTGAACAAGTAGGCGAACTCGATGAATAAGCAGCTTATTTTGTTTGATAACATGAAACATGCCAAAAGTATTCAATATGAAGTTATGATACAAGGATGGCTTTGGCAACTTATGAATGCTAGAATTTCGTCTGAAGATAATCATGCGTGAGGAATTCAGGACAAGGGGTAAAATACGGGAAATTTGGCAGGCTTTCGTATGCTAGAATACTCTTTACGTACATGAGTAAAACAATGCGCAATTCAATAAATAGGGTACATGTCAGAGCAGAACATTATCTATCCAAGCGAAATCGAGATTGGAATTTATGTCCCTTATACTTAAAACTGGCAATGAGATACTGGCCAAAGCATCTCGTCAAGTACTTATAGAGTGGATACTTGCTCTCAGCTGCCAAATAAACGTCTCCCCCTTTCATTAATTTTTAAATTTTTTTCCAACCCCCCGGACCTTATTAAGACCCCCGTTTATTAATGTTAGGGAAATTGACTTTTTCTACAAACCCCTCATTTCTTTTCCTATATTTGTTAGTACTATTTACGCTCAAGTTTCATGGCAACATAGTGTACCGCAGTATATATTTAAGCTTTATGCTTTATGACAACCTGTTTTTGTTCGTTTCGTCCTTGTATGATCAGTTAAAGCCTTTTCTCAAATTCCGACCCCCTTTTCTTAAATTTTGGATTTTTTCCGACCTCCCTGTTTATTAGGCTCGTGAGAGTAGATGTGTCTTTGGCTATTTTAAAAGCTATAGTATTACTACAGTAGTTTTTCCTATTGTCCATAAATTCATTTAATACCATAAATCTTCCCAGAATTTCTAATCTCGCTTCCTGGAACATTTTAGTGTAATCTAAGAGCTTGATCGAGAGCTTGATGACTTGATGAATCAGGTAGCCACCATTTGCTAGTTTTAGGGCCTGATTAAGCTGTAAAGTGAAAAGACGATTTATCACATGCTCTATGACCACTATTTTATCTGCGTTCTTGTGATTCACAATTTTTCTTTAACTCTGCCGATTTTTATTACACCTAGTTTACCCTCAGGAGTGCCTTGCTTGACCCGAGCAGGGCCAATTGACTTAGATATACAAATATCAATTTCCAAACAATCCAAATACTCATTCCGAATCAACGACTGCAGATCTTCTTGTGATTACCAATCATTTTTATGCTTTGAAGTTTGTTTCTCTAAAAGACATTTTGCTGCTAGTATACATGTAGAAAACCAGCAACTTCTCATACAGCTACAGTACGTACCAGATATAGTATTTTGTGAAAACTGCAAAAACCGCAACACAAAACCGCAAAAACCGAAATTTTGAAAACCGCAGTCGGTGTTCAACTCTACGCATAACAAATGACCTAAGTCACTGTTACTGGCCTCCAAGTTTCACCTAGTTGAACCCCTAGTATACTGGTAAAAAGTGAAAGAAATTATTATGATGGGTGACTGATTAGAAGCCAATGAAATTAATGATTAATGATGAAGGCATGTGGAAATTTCCAATTGTATTCAATGCCCTTTCTGTGCATAAATAAGTTTAGCGTAAATCTTTGCATTTGCCCCCCACCTTCAAATGAGCTCCCCTCGGATAAGCCCTTTCATAAGAAATAATTTTGGCAAGTAAGCTCCCCTTGAACGAACCCCAGTTGGACCTCATTCGAGGAAAGCACAATTGCAGAATAATATCTTGTTTCAAGAACTGGAGACAAGAATTACTTTCCTTGACTGGAGACAAAAAGCAGAAAGAAACGTGACTTTCGTGATGATAATGAAGAAATCATTGTTGACTAAAAAGTTTCGTTTGCAAAATAGCCTTTTTGTTATTTTTTACTTTAGTTTGTCGAGAAAATTAAGCCCTTTTTATGTCAGCCTTTTGAGGAAAATGCCAAACTTTGAAATAAGCCCCCTCGATTAGGCCCTATACTCAATTGCAACTTGTATGGGGGGCCATTCAGAAAAGGAGCCTGGAAAAATAATTAGATTATAGGTCCCCTTGCCCCTTCACCCTGTATTTTCCGTGTTCAGAAATACTTTCCCTCTCCTCTGGCATCTACCTATTTAGAAGTATATACATTTAAATTAAATGCAAAAGCTTGAATAGAGATGTCTTGTGTCAAAACGCTGAAAACCTGAGCTTGTGGATTCCTCGAACACCTTAATATGTCCAAATGCATACTAATTCAAGAAACCCACTCCCCCTTCTCATCTCAAAAGTCCCTTGTGAATGGTCCCCGTTGACTTTGTTTATTTTCCGTTCAGTGCTTCTCCAAGTAACAGTTGACTAATGCCCTTCGCAGAGGAAAGAAGACATGACGTTGAGCAGAAAAGTAAATTGAATATTGAATGCCAGCAGGTTTCATAGAATTTGTGAATTTTTGAGAACTATAGTAGAAAAGATTATAGAAAAGGAGAGCTAGCATCATCAGCTAAAGGGAGTTAAGAACTTGGCCTTACAGCCAGGTTTAGCCAGTGCATTTTTTAAAATGGTCACTATTGGGCCATTGCTTTGGTGCAGGTGCCGGAAACCTTTTTGGCTGAGAGATCTATGAAAGCCTCATATTTAAAATGGGTTTCCATGTGAGCCGTACAATTAAACATTGGCATCATATGGGACCACAAAATCTTCTGATTCAGCACTGACTTGGTTAATTGGGCTATGTGATAACTAAAGACGACACCAGTAGTAACTTTGGAAAGCCATTCTGGGAGGTATTCGATGTTTTGCATTGCTTTGAAGAAAGTCTGATAAGATTTATCTGCAAGCCAGAGAGGCAGATGCAGTCTTAGAAAGAGCGACATCTGGCTAGCAAGCCATCGGTTCCCGACCGCTGCTTCAGTGAATAAATGCAAAATTTTGTGTTTTTGACTCAATAGTTTACACTCCTTCCAGCTTGTTTGATAGCAAAGACGATAATGGCTTTCTTGATGTCCATTTTTGTTGCTTAGGAGAGCAAGAGTTATAAAGACAGTTTTGCTGCAAATGATTCGGAGACTTCATATGGGTGTGGCCCAGTACTCGAATTGCCTTAAAAGATGCACTGAGCTTAAGAGAGGGTGGTCGGCATGGCCCTGCCAATTACAGCTTTCTTCATGCTAAATTTGCACCTGAGCTATCGCCAAACAACATTGAATGTCATAGGTTTACAAGATAAAGGAACGAACATTTCATGCACAAAGTGTTCCTGGGATTTAAAACTGGACACTGGAAGCAGTGGATAAAAATTTGGTAACTTGAGCATTTCATCATCATCAAACTAGAATAGCTGCAGAAGAAGAAGTTCAACAGGAAGCTGAATGCTTTTGTTAAATGCAAGTTATGTTAAATGCTTTGTGTGCGAAGAATTTGAGGAAGATGCTAAGTGTTTAGCAACTGCAATGCCGTTATTTCACCAAAGATTTGTTATGATAGCAAAAAGTCTCTTTGGATTAAAGTACCAAGGCAAGAAATTCAGTTGTTGTGCATGGACTTACATGGTTAACGTTGCAGAGCAATGTAAACAAAGCAACAATACAAATAATATCCTTATAAAGCCTGGTTTCCTTATAGCCAAAAGATGCCGTAAGGTGCCGGTGCCACTTGCTTGTACCTTGGGTAACGGCATTTAGAATTATATGGAAACCACTTTTCAAAGTGCCTGTACCGTTGGTTACGGCAGCCTCAACCATCTCAAATTATACTGAAACCCCTTCAGCAAGTGGCGCCGGCAGTCGTAGCCATCATTATTGAGGTGCCGCAACCAGCCTGAAAAGTTGAATTAATTCAACTTTTCTTTATCCTTACGGCATGGTACCGGCTGCTGCAGCCACAGAAAATTATATGGAAACGCTCTGCTTGCCGGTAACCATGTATACAGTAGCTGCTATTGACAGTGAATAGTCTTGTTCTAATTCGTGAATTATAATTAGGTTCCCAAGTTTTTTCTTGAGAAATAGGCTTGCAAGGTTTGCACTTGATTGGCTTGCAACAACAAAGGAGAACAATAACTAACTCGGTTCTGCATAGATACCGGCATAGTTACCGGCAAACAGAGCGTTACCATATAATTTTCTGTGGCTGCGGCAGCCGGTACCATGCCGTAAGGATAGAGAAAAGTTGAAATAATTCAACTTTTCAGGCTGGTTGCGGCACCTCAATTATCATGGCTACGGCTGCCGGCGCCACTTGCTGAAGGGGTTTCAGTATAATTTGAGATGGTTGAGGCTGCCGTAACCAACGGTGCAGACACTTTGAAAAGTGATTTCCATATAATTCTAAATGTCGTTACCCATGGTACAGGCAAGTTGCAACGGCACCTTATGACATCTTACAGCTATATGGAAACCAGGCTTAAAGATACAATGCACACTTGCATAGGTTTCACTTCGGCAAAAGTTACTGCATTGAGATACAATGTACACTCCAGAAGTGCTTGGTAGAATTGAAAGACAAAGCCTTGAAAAGATTCTATCTGCATCTAAATTTAGATGAGGATCCTGGTGAGGGCATGCAGCAATGCAAAAATATGCACTTCGCACGATCAAATTATCAAAAATCCGAAATGGCTTGCCAACCCTTCCCAAATCTTACGAGTTGGTTGATCACCTTAGGTTAATCATCTTAGAATCCCACCATATTTGACAAATACAGCAAAGTCATCGAAAGATGCACTGTATTCAACTTCATTTTCCGATTTATGAATGTTATGTTTAAGTCCGAACAGTCAAAAGTCTTGGAATTTGAGCAAAATACACTGATGCAAAAATTCCAATATGATTTTGGATCAATGTGCAAATTGTTATGATCTATAGGAAAAATAGCAGAAATGAAATGCACGCCGTTGGTAGAGTAGTTGCCATGGAATTGTTTACTGTTGAATTGTTCACTGTTCTGGCGTGTTTGAATCAAGTGAGAAATCATTTTAATATTGTACTCCTCTGAAGGAAAAACGGTTTGATCGGTTCAGTCATAATGGAAACTTGGATTAAGCAGAAGTGATTTAATCGGAGAAACTTCGATTAGACACAAGGAGTGGACAACTTTTGCTCTGTTTGGAACTGTTTTCGTTCCACTGTAGAAGACCAGTCTCAGGAGCTCAAAAATTGCGTCGCTGGAAGAGCCACCAGCACTTCTGTGATTGTTCTAGCTTTCCTATTTTGGAACTCCAAGCAGAGCAACGATGAAAAACGGTTTCACAATGCATTCTGCCAAAACACCACAAATAGGGCTAAATGGGAAAGTACATTTTATCTAAGGAGCTACCATGTTAGAAGGATTGTAAATGATTTAGTGAATGACTAAGTGAATGTGTTCACAGTAATGTTTGTGGAGGGCTATATTTGTGTCCAGACGCGGGTGGGTTGAATTAGGTGGGGTAGTAAGACCCCCAAAATTGTGTGTACATCCTTGATGGATAACCTTTTAATGAGCTCTCCTATCTCGTAAATGGTGTAGCTACAAAATGCACATTTTTTCATTCTATGTGTTTATTATCACAACTCTATTATATTGTTTTCTTTTGTTTAATCATCTCATCCCAACTTTCATCTCGAACTTTCATGCATACGAGATGTTCACCTTATGGAAAACCTTACCTTTTTCTTATAGTTCTGGAAACGGCTATGTGTTTCCACTTGGCACATCACAATGTCCAGAAGCTGAGGGACTTTTGAACACATCTTTCGATAGGAATTTGCATATATGCTCTGAACAAGAGCATCTTCTCGGAAATGAGGGAAGTAGTCAAGTGCTTTGCTACAATGGGGTAATTGAAGAAGAAGGAGATATAGAAGAATGCTTTGACAGTCACGTGGAAAATGACAACAACATTAATTACTTCAGTCGGAAGTCTCAGGATCATGTTGCAATAAGCCTCAGTTCTGAACAGGCAAATATGCCGCTTCATTCTCTTTGAAAATGCAACAAATTGTAGGTCAAGTTTTATTGCGTGTGGATTTGAGTTATGGAAATCAGCGCACCATCCTGACTTTAGGGGTTTATGTTAATTTTCAGGCATCGTGTATGTTAGCAAGTTTGGAAATTACGATATGTACATTTGATTGGAAGCCGATCTTATGGCCCACTTGAATGGTAGGTTAGGCAACCTGATTAGGTCAGTTGGGCTGACTAGATTAGGCGAGTTACAGGGTGTCCATTGTGGCTGCAAATACTGAAAATGAGCCTTTTTTCAGAATTTGGCTGGAAAAGCTGGGAAACTATAGGTTTTCTCCTGCTTTTCCTGGAAAAGCTGGAATTGTATTTTTTGACCTAATAATATTTAGCGGCATTTAGAGATGAAAAACAATCTTATCGAGAAGCAGGATTAAAGAAGATAAGATTGTTCAATATCACGTGGGACAGGCCTTTTTTTCAAAAAATCCATCCAGGATTGGAAGCTGTCCCAATGTTTTACCAGGATGTTTCATAGTTTCTTACCCTTAGGGTGTGGTTTATCGGAAGATATTGAATTTATATAGGTAATTTCAATTTATTGGAAATTTTAGGGTCACTCAATACTTTGACAATAGTCATACAGCATTTTCAATGGCTGGAATTTCATTTCAAATTTCATGGTATGGCTGGAAAACAATTTTTTCCTACCCAAAAGACTGGAAAAAGGTGACTTTTTCTGAAACTTTGGCTGGGATTTCAACTTTAACTCAGTGGACACCCTGGGTTAGATTAGCGTTACGATAGGAATTGACGGATATAGGAGATGAATATTATTATTGGGGGTGTAGGATTATTAAGGGTGTTGGGCACCCACACGCATTGTATTCATGGATAATGAAGTCATGCCCATTTATCACTTCCATTATTGTCCTACAGTGAACATGGGCTTTTTGTTGTATTTACGTTTTTGAATGGAAGTTTGATTTATACAATGAAATTAGTAAGTACCGGGTGTCCAGTCAGGATTGAATATGAAACGAAAGAAATTCGGAGTTTCAGTGGCCTGTAGAATACACAATTGCATAGGTGCTTAAACCTCCTTCTCGCAATTTACTGGCTGCTTGTGGCGGAACAAATCCGGCTAGTGCTCAATCTTATCTCAATCTCAATTTTGTATTCTTTTTTAAGGAGGACCCCTCAAAAACCAGCTTTGCTGAAGGGCAACCCTCCTAAAGCATGTAAATGAAATGAAAAGTGAATCATATGCAGGGATGGTACTACCAGGAGGGACGTAGCCCCCCAAAATTTTACCCTTCCCCCATTAGCACCTAAAGTTCTATGCACTGTTGGCACTTTCATCCATGACCTTTTTTCAGTTTTTTAAGCCAATACGATAGGTTTTGTCCATTACCATTCTTTGACACCGCTCACTGTCAGCACTTAGGCAGCACTAGCCCCCCCCCCAGCATTGTTTCTCTGGCACCATCACTGATCATACGTTAGCATCAGAGTTGCAGAGCAATAGATATTCAAGCCCCCGTATCCTGTAAATTGCAGCAGTGGTGCAATAGTTTGTATTCTAGAAGCAACGTGGGGTCAGACTATCCATTACGTCCTCAATTTGCTCCAATTATCAGATAATGCGATGAGCTAATATTTAATAATATTTCATTTCATTGATTTTTGCTGCCATATATTGAAGTTCACTTCGTTATTACACGAGTAACATTTATAGCAGGGGTCACCAACCTTTTTGGGCTTCAGGGCCAACTCACTATACACCAACTATGCTGTAGCCACATGCTGGCACAATGGACCTCAATTTTCGATGCTGCTGTTCAGCTTAGGGGCTGTCGTGGGCAGGGGCGTAATCACCACACTTTCATTGGAGGGGTGTCATAAGTTTTTGCCCTGCAGAAGTGTATCTTGCCCTGCAAAAAATTCATCCATAATATGATAGCAGATGTTAAACGAACACCATTGCAGTGGTAAGAAATATAAGACAGCGCCATGTGTACCAACGATGAAAATCCTCCTGTGATTGGCATCAAGATGTACTTTTTCCATCTAGAGCAGTGGTTTTGAACCTTTTTTGTAGAGCGGAACCCCAATGGTGCATTCCAGTGGCTAGAGGAACCCCTGTTCACATATTTGCACAGGAGAATTAAGATTTACTGTCGATTCTGAAAAATGAAAATTGGCTATTCCTTCTGATTTATCTGCAATGCTGCTCGGCGTGGCTACCACGCTCGAACTTATATTAAAGCTGTAATGTCCAACTTAAGCCACAATTACCCCTGGACTCTGCTGGCCGAACTCTAGGGTCCCGGCGGAATCCTGGCTAAAAACCGCTCAGATACAACATCATGTTAGAGGTGTTATTACTGAATTGGTTGTACGCTAAGGTAGCACAAATAACAACCCCTTCCCCATCGCTTTCGGAGAGGAGGCATGCAGGCCATGTCATTGGATGAGACTGAAAAGGCCTGTAGTTACTGTTGAAGAGAAGCGAGAGGAAGATGGGAGTCTGGGCTCACACCCTCTAAAACCTTGGAAAACGTCCCTTTGGAACGTGAGAGAACGTTGCTGTCTTCATTGATCTTTGTACTTAGAAAGCTGATCCTCTAACCTGGAAACGAAATAAGAGTATGTTGCCTTGACCCATCATTTTGTTGTTGTTTGCCTTTAGTCCCACCATAGTCCAACGCTAGAAACAAATTCTCATGCTAGTGTGCCGAAGAGAAAGGTAGTTCAAGTCAATGTGCACAGGAATTTATACGCGACACGACTCTTTGATATCATAACTAATCTAATTACCCAATTTCATCCATCCCCAGCACAGATCATTGACCTCTGACCATAAAGTGTCCCAATGATACTATAATGTATATTTTCAGTATAGAAAATTGAACTGTAATAGGCCTTTGGCCTAAACAGAATTTATTTATGTATATGTACATTTAGAATATACAGCGTATTACTTTAGAAATATGTGTACTCTCCGGAAATCCTGGGGCAGGATTGGGTGGTAGCTGCAGCCGGTGGTTGGTGACCCCTGATTTATAGACTGAAGTTTCAATGAGGAGATCAAGTTGGGTGTTACTACCAACATGGAAAATGTGTAATCTTAGTTATATCTATTTAACGTGCACTTTTTAATCAAGTATGATACGTTGAGTAATTTTGTTTATATCTATTGTAATTAATTTTTTATATTTGTTTTGGTAGTATAAGTGCATGGTCCCTTGCATACCAGCAATACTGAATTGGCTACCATGCTTAAACAGATAATGCAATGAAATATCTCAATTTACTTTTCTGGCTTCTTTGCGGACCGCAAATTTGCCTGCAGTAAATAAAGAAAGATCAATAATTGTTTATAAAGTCAATATTTTTTGCTTGAATACTGGCTTTGTCACTGAAGTCTATGCCCCGTCTGTAGTGTATAACAAGATAACACATTCCCTAACGGAAGATTCTAACCGAATGCGTCCAATAGCTTCTTGTCTACTTAAAAGATGGAATTATAAGCAAGCTGCTAAACATCTAAAGAAAACATCTAAAATGGGATTCAATTTATTCCTATTGAGCTGAATATCAAATTGCTGCTGCCAATCTACAAACTACCCAGTTAAGGCACAGTGCCATTCAATGATCTAAATTGATTGATAATATCTTAAACTCATGTGATCTCAACATGGAGCCTAAGCCCTCTTTACACAAAACTTTTTCACCTAGGTTGAACCCAGGTTGACCCCAACCCAAGTTTTATTTTTGCCGTGTAAATCGACTCAACCTGGGTTCACCCCAGGGTAAGAAAATCCTACTCGAGAGGTGGGTTGAACCCAGGTTCAACCTAGGTTGAGTGTCGTGTAAATCGAACTGGGGCGAACCTGGGTTAAGGCAATTTAGGGCGCATGCGCATATCGTTGTTTACTTCGTGAAAAGCACCATTTTCTGAACTTGTCTTATGTGGTGAACTGCAAATTTAATAGTTATCCAGAAAACTGAGTGAAAAGATGTTTTACTACCATTACTACTTCTTGAGCCACAACAATAGTCATCAAAACTGTACTTTTCATTGTACAATGGTCATCACTTATCATACTGTAAATTAAATCGGCAATGGCAAGCAAGGAAGTTAGGTGGATGCACTTGCAACAGCCGAAATGAGAAATAAAGCCAAGAATAAAACAATGCAATTTTGACGCTAATATGCTATGAGAGTATTACGCAAGATTCTAGTGTTTTCTTTACAAGATTTAGTTTAATAGAATGGATTCTCGGCTTTGTCCTTGCCATATATGTTGCATGTTCTGTTATTGATTGCTCGTTTTGTTTTGTATTGAACTTTCTCGACTTGATTTAAGAAGTGGTTGAGTCACAGATTCAGGACCGATCTTCTTTTAAAATTCTACACTACGATGGCCTACTTTCCTTCTACGCAATTGAATCATACGCATGCGTATGCTGATAACTTAACCCTGGTTGACCCCAGGTTCGCTTTACACGATGAAAATAGCTCCTGTCGTGTAAATCAAACGGAGTTGAACAAGAGTTGGGTTGAACCTGGGGTGAACCTGGGTTGGAGAGTGTCGTGTAAAGCGGGCACAAGTGATCAAAAAGTGATTCCTCTACTTGAGGAGTATAGTCTTAATAATTTAATTAGGAACCTACGTGCTATAAGACGTCGATGAGCCTCCCTATATCATACGAAAGGATTCAAATCTGAGGTCAATTTATAGACCAATAGCAATGGCCAATCTTTTAACTGCTTTCAGAAAATGTCATAGTACACAAGATGCGCTACTCAAAGTGATTGAATCTTGGCCCAAAAGCCTTGGTGCTTCAGGTACCGGTAGAACAGTATTAGTGGATCTTTACAGGAGCTATCATTGCTTCATACACTATTTAATGATTGCTAAATTGGAGGTTTATGGTTTCGACAGGGATAGCCTCAAGCTCGTATATTATTTGAGAGGCCGCGAGCCATGCATACAGTTTCCTTTATAATACTAAGATGGAAATTCCTCAGGGGTCGGCTCTTGGATCAATGCTTTTCAACATTTCCATCAATGATCTGATCATAATTGCCTTGAAATCAGAATAATATGATTTGGCAGACAATAGCACAATATATACAATAGGTAATAACCTGGAAGAAATAATTAAATTGGAAGATGGCCTATGTATGACCTCACAATGGTACTTTGCAAGACATTTTGGGTTGTTGAATATGTGTCGTTATAAAAAATCTAGCAGTTCATTTATATGATACAATTCTGTCAAAATTTCTGTGAAAGATAACGTGGTGTATGAGGGTAGCGTGATTAAACTTTCAAAAGACTGCGACAGAAGTGCCTATTTCCTACATTTTTAACAAGGACTAACTAATATTTATAACAGTCGCTTTCCAACAGGACGATTATTGAGGGGTGTAGAATTATGAAGGATTTTGGCTTCACAACCTTCAGATGCCTTGATGATGAAATCATGTCCAATTTCTACAAATTTACTTTTTGTTCTAGAAACCAAAAGCAGCTTAAACTATTGAAAAACAATCCTAGTACTAAAACAACAGTTAAAGTTTTGAAGTTTACCGAATTGCTAGAAAACATTGCAGAATTTTATTAAGTAATAGATACCTCTTCCTAACCCCCCCCCCCCCGGCTAAATCCGTCTACGATTATTAAGTTGGCCTACGTACTCAAAATTTAGATTTTGAGAAGGGTCAAAAAGAGAGGGTATCCTAACAGGCGTTTATTTGGAAAAGCCAATATCAATAAGGAAGAGAAGTATTTAATTTACATATCTACGATACAAACACAAGAATCAATGACTAAAAATAACAGAAATAAGGACGATATCGTTATCTTCATCCTTTCTAGATTATCGTTGTTGGAGAGGGGGCTAGAACAAGAAAGGGGGGTTACATAGAGCTTCTATGGTAATTAAAAGTGATTCAAATGCAATTAATGGTGTTTTATGATCCACCACTGACGAATACACTAGGCTGAAGTTGAATACGCAACATATGCATGGTCGTTTAAGGCGTCTATAGAAAGAAGCGAGAAATGAGCAAGATGATTTTTAAAATTATCCATTAAGTACTACCTATCTAAACTACCTATCTAATTGTTTCATAACCCAAAGTCCATCATTTAGGTAATGTATATTATCAACACCAATGCCTTTATTTTTTGCCAATCTGAAATGAAGAAATATATTGAAATTTGATAATAAACTTCAGCAGAAGAGAAACTTCGACATTACTCTTTTTGAAATCAACTGATATCTAACTAGCAATGCGATTCTCTTGATGACATATATTTAGGAGCCAGGATACATAAAGGAAGCATATGCCCACATTCCATATCTTCAAGTAAAGTCCTTTTTGCACTCTTTCCCAATGGCATAGTAAAAAAGCACCCTTGCTTCTGTGGCATATATACAAAATAGGCAATATTAGCTGGTGGCCTCTCCTACAATTCCAAAACTTACGATAAGAATGTGTCTCCCGCTAAATTATGCTTACTATAAGCGACGAGTAACTTGATAGTTTGTGGCACATCATTCAATTTGACTTTGACTGACACAGTACTTACTTCTTTCCATACCCTCTTCTACAAATGGCAGAGGATCGTTGCGGAGAACTGACTGTCTATCGTGGCCATTAATGCCAATATTTCACTCTCGGCATTTTTCGTTATTTTTCTTTCATTTTTTGGTCCTTATTTGTTTCTTTGCTTTTTGCTTATTTTTCTATTTTATTCTTGATTTCTCTTTCATCTTAATCAAGGGTATTTTTTATTTAAAATGGGCCAATATAGACTGTGCAATTTCATACTAATGCAAAACCATAACTGAAAGAAAGTAATCATAAATGATAAGGATTACGTAATGATATTTGCAAATTTTACTATTTGCCATGACCTTCTGGCCCAGTAGCGGCTATTAGGGGGCAAAGTGCCCCCAGGTGCAATCAAGTCGGCAGATTCTCGGCAAAAGTAGTAGACCAAAGGCTAAATACACGCTTTTTTAAATAAATAAAAGACTTTTTGCCAGAACCTCCATTTAAATGTAAATTATTGTCTAATGGCAAACGCGCCTACTCAACAAATGTTAGGCTAATTCTAAAATAAGAGGAAAATTAAGCGTCCCTTCCCCCACTTTGATATTTCTTGAAAAACCACCACTGCTCTGCCCCCTCTCTGAAAAACCGCCATTACTGTTACCATGTCGCATTCATCCGCTGCCAGAAATATCTAAACTATTGGCCGGACGAACTATCTTTGACAAACTGTTTTTCCCTGAGGGCTTTAGTAGGCGTATGACCGATTGCGCGTCTCGTGGCAAAATCTTGCATTGAGGTACGCGATACGGAGGCACGTGATTTATGGTAACAGTTTTTCATTCTATACATGTAATACACGTCCAAAAATGAAACAAAACTTGGGTTTTTTCGTAAAACATAAATTTGATGTAAAATATTGCTTAATTCGCCATTTAGGTTACAAAATTTCAAGACAAACATGGGTCTGCTTTGCAGTCACTTCAAAACTCAAATTTGAGAAAAACATTCAGATTCATTTTGCAATACTTCAAAAGTCAATAACACATTATCTCGTTGTTACCCCCTTTTCACAGTAACAGGAAGATATATGTTGAACAAATAACGAAACCTTGAAAACAAAAATAAAACAACATGAACAAATTAAAAGGGAAGTAACAAAAATGTTTTCTAGGAGTGAGACATGTTGTTAAGGCACATGTCTAGTTAATTATCAAGAACGGGGTGCGTGATGAAACGTGTTGAAACGTGCATATTTGCCTCATCCAGCGTTTACCTGAGGTTTGCACACAATTAGGGGACAACAAATGAAGAGCCTGATGGAAATAATGCATAAAACAGGATCTTGTATAAAATAGCATAAAACATAGGCAACTTACATATCTTCCGATGACATTTTCGTTAAGCCTATACAGACAGCATTTGCTTTGCCCTCTGCCATAATAGCCTTGGGAATGATTAAGGAGAGTATTCTGAACAGCACAGCTATTTGATGTCATTTCAAGGGTAATTAATAAGAGGATTTCAAGGGTAATTAACAAGAGGATATGATCTAAACAACAATAAAATCAAACAAAGTACACAACTATCATAAATCTTCAAACCAGCCCTTTAGGGCTTATAGGCTTATTCATGGGAGGAGTTTGAAATTCATCTTTGCAGTTGGTCATATTCCAGCTGAAATATTGTTTAAAAGGATTTTTTAAAGAATGTATGATTGTTCATTGACTAATGATTGCTTTTTCTTTCACAATTCTCTAAAGTACTAATATAGTCTCAAAGAACAAAAGTCGCATGTCAAGGTGAGGGCTCATTCAAGAGTGGTAATGTATACAAGGAGAGTGCTTATTCAGTGGGCAATAAATTGATAATTAAATACAAAGCAATGTGGTTCATTTTAAGATTTCAATGCAGCATAACTAAGAGTTACTTTGCTATGCAATATTAAAAAGCAAAATCTGTTTTTCTTTCTGTATGCTAGAAGGTCATTTTANATAATAATAACTGCTCTCCAATTAGGCGCAGAAGTATACTTTTATAGATACAAGTACAAAGTTGACACCAAAGTCCAATTGGATCATGGAGTAACAGGTCCTGGTCAAACAAATGGTAATACCCAAAGAAGAATACATTGTTTCATCTATCAATTCATTACTGGCAGCTTTAAAACAAAACAAACATCACAGAAAGGATACAACTATGGCATTTGCTTCAATTGGGTTCAATTTAGCACCAGGTGAAGTAAGACCAGGGCACATAATATTTGCACCACTAAGAATAAACTTGATTGCACCACTATCAACCTGCTGATGTGGTAACATGAATGGATCTAAAGACAAAACAGTAGAAAAATAAGAAAGCAATGAAAAGTGCTGGCAAACTTTAGTAAAAAGAACAAATTATATGTTGCATTAATACTTCAAAGCTTAGCTCATACATACACTCCAATGGAAAAAGCACTTCAATGGAAACCAGACATTACAACAAAAAATTTTCTGCATGTTGAAAACAATAAGAAATGAAAAAGTTATATTTTGAGAAAA
This sequence comes from Cassiopea xamachana, assembly GCA_900291935.2. Classification (NCBI taxonomy): domain Eukaryota; kingdom Metazoa; phylum Cnidaria; class Scyphozoa; order Rhizostomeae; family Cassiopeidae; genus Cassiopea; species Cassiopea xamachana. The sequence continues at coordinate 418,483 of OLMO02000001.1, read as the reverse complement.
GTGTTTGAAGCATAGTGTAATTATCAAGAATTCAAATTTTTGAGCAAATTGTCCATTAGCTTCCATTGTTTTGTCAATGTTTAGTTGAGTAGCCCTGGCTGAAGGAGGCTGCATACAAACATCTCACAATTTAAAGGCATACTGTTTGTATGAATCCTCATAGGATATTTGCCTAGCTGTTCAAAAATGCGTCAATTAGTTCATTGGTATTTGGAAGATTTCAATTGATCAAGTGAACTTCATTGCAGGTCAAAGATCTTGTTGCTACTTTTGCTGTTTGGCATGAAAGACTATCCTATTGAGATAAAAATGGAAAGCTTTATTGCCATACATTTTGCTGGCAACTTTAAGTGATATTTTACTGAGAATGTTCATATAATGATATATGCTGATTGAACCCTCATAAAGCACAATCATTCTGGTGCCATTAGAACAAGTAAATCCACATGCCAAGCTTTTTTAGAATGTCCACTTCATTTTATTTCTTAATGGAAACATGCTTTTGTTATATTCTAATCCTCCATGAGCTACAGCTTTGGTACATCTAACTTTTTTTCAATTTCCAAGCACGAATGTCTTGCTTCTTGCAAAAAAAACTATGGCCTGTTTCTCCACTTTGCTTAACTTTCTAGCTTTCACTATATTTCTTTAACCTTTTACTTTCCAAAAATTTTTNTTCAAACAATTCTGCTAAGGTTGTATGGTAATAGTTACCTTGAAAGTTTTTTTTGTCGCAATTGCTGTTTTCCAAACACCAAAAACTTTTTACCACCAAAACTTCAACATGAAATAAAGTTTGTAAGTTTTAAGGCAAATTTGGGGAGCCACTTTCAACTAAGCATTTGAATACTTTTAACTCAGGATGTATACTATAGGAATAAGGTTCAAGCTAGGATGCTTGCATAACAGAGAAGTCTTTAGGTATNTCTAATAATGCAGGATTTACATTTATGAACAAGCCTCAAAGTAGGAATCCATGGCCCATCTCTTTGTCTGAAGAACAGCAACTCTTGTTTCACAGATATAACTTCAATATGATCATGACTAGGAAAGACAAAATGATTCTTAAAATAACATTATCGTTGGTAACTTACAAAATACTTGGGCTGTCCACCAAAGGTCTAACATTAATTTACTCAGTCACTTGATTAACCCTTAAATAGTAGAGAAACAACCTGAATACTTGCCGACAACCAAATAGCTTTAAGCCACTGAAAACTTCTGGCCATCAAGAAATGGAAACCAAGTACCTAAACTTTTTATTAAATTAACTATCCAACTATCATGTCATAGCATGTGGATCAGGGATTTAGAGAATGATCACTTGACACAACAATGAACGGCACACTATTGTACACAGTATGCACTGAATGACTGATGAAGTTAGCCTAGGATCAGCAAAACAGCAAAGGAATGGAAGTGTACACTCTAAAGTAGATGCACATGTTGCAATTTTAGGGCAAGGGGATGCGGAAAAAATACCCTAGTCCACAGGTGTCAAATTCAGGCCCGCAAGCCAAATTTGGCCCTAAAATGTAATTATAGTTAGCCCAACAAGATCATTATCAAATGTGCATTAGAGCTGGCCCATGGTTTATGCTATATCTTTACTATGAATTTAATTTCTCAGGTATTTAAGAAAAGGTTCAACATTAAACATCAGATGCAGTTAATTTTTCAATAAATATTGAGTCTGTCACATGATTTTACTTCACTGCCTAATTTTGGCCCAAAGTGAATTTGAACTTGGCACCCCAGCCCTAGTCAGTATGCCAGTTCAAGAGAATGCAAATCTATTTTTTTCAATGGTTATAACTGTAGCTATCTGAAGGCATGTCTGTGCTGCTATTGCTGCATTTTCAGTCTAGAGAGCTATGACTTGTTTGTGCTCTAGTCATGCACACAATCAACAAAATATTCAGAATAGATAAAAGTTTTGATTTGGACTGTCCTACTGAATACAAAATTATTGCAAGATTTTGTCATGAAAGTTATATCCAACAAGGCTCCATTTTATGTATTACAACTATTATGATTGGGGTTCAATGCACCAAATGCCAGTCAGTATATAAAGTGGATCAAGAGGAGGTAAAACATTTTTGGCTTCATCTATTGGTACTTCTCCTATTCGTCTAAAAGCTAATAAATGGATTTATAATCAAGGTGAATGCAATCATGAAATTATATCCTTCTGGTTTAAAATCCATTGCAAGACATAATACGCTATCAATTCACACATCCCAATGTACAACTTCTCAAATGAGATCTAAAAGTTTTACTAAAACAAACCATTTGATCAGAACTATGCTTTCCTTCTTGGGCATGATGCCATTTACCCAGTTTTCAAGAGCTGGATACTGCTCTGATATCTTTGTTCTTATTCCTCTTTGAACTGATGCTTTTAGCTGAGTAACTCCTGTCACATCATCTTTGGCAATAAACCTTAAAAACAAAGGATATGAGTTACTATGCATTATACTATGGCAGTAACATTGCAGGGATAGAGCTACCAGGGTGTTTGGGGGGTTCATTCCTCCCTAAAATGTCACTGAGTTCTCCTGTTGACACTTAAATTTTTCAAATTTTTTTGCTACACTTCAGTCTAAAAATTACAATTGGAGAAAATTAAATTGATTACTACACCAAGGCCTACTGGCAAGTTTATGCCAGTGCCATTTGGCCACAATTTCCCTGCATCAGGTCTCATTAAAAGTACTTTGTGACATTTTTCAATGATATTTCAATAATGTTTCATTTGGCTGTCAATGATGTATTGATTTTGTATTTGATGTTTTTTTAACTGTAAATGGCCTGTGTATTTCCATAACTGTTGGAATTTGAGAAAAGTATTATACAAGTATTATACAACTTTAAAGTATTATACAAGACTGAAACAACAAAAACAGGTTGTCATAAAGCATAAAACTATACAGCAGTGCACTCTTTTGCCATGAAAATTGGGCATAAATAGTACTAACAAGGATATGAAATGATGGGTTTGTACAAAAAAGTTAATTTCCTTAAAATTAGTAAACGGGGAGTCCCAATAAGGTCCAGGGGGTTGGAAAAAAAATCAGAAAATTAATAAGCGGGGGTACGCTTATTTTGCACCTGAGAGTAGACAAATCCTTGAGGGACACCAACAGATATGTTGCTCTACATGTATGATTTACAGGCTCTGAAAATTTCTATGCACTGTTAGTACTTTAATAACCTGTTCTCTCTTTTCAGCTAATTTGAAGGGTGTGGTCTGCTAAACTTTCCTCACTGTTCTTATTTCACTCACTGTCAGCACTCTAGCAGAACCCCCACCCCCCATTTCTTACCTGGTGCTACCTATGAAACTTTGGGGCTTTCACTTAGTCAATTTGCCCCATCAAGGATACTTCTGCATTGGAGCCATTCATTTAGCATGTATGCACAAAAGGATAAGGGGATCAAGAAAAAGCACATGCCATGTGTATGAGGGGGTGGAGGTTGACACATCTGAGTATGTGTGCAGAATAAAAGAGTCATTCTTTTGCATGTATTCTGGAATATCTCTATACACAAGACTTTAGGTGGTTCTCTTTAATACAAACTATTTCCAAACCAACTGGAATGGTTGGTCTGGGATTAGTGAATGAGAAGCATTCAAAATGTTGCAAGGACTCAGTTTAGCTACTTTACATATTTATTGAATATCTAGTCAATTGTACTTTCATCATATTTTGAGTCTTTGATGACCATTTTCATTATTTTTAGTACTTTTTCATTACACATTTGCCATGACTACTTTGCAGTCTCTTGATTGCTATATACTCCTTTTCCCTATGGAATTATTGATTGGATGTTTAAACACTTTTTGTTAGAAATAGGGGTTCAGATGGATAAGAGTACATGCACAATGAGGCGGGCTTTTAGCAAGCATATATGTACATATGAGGGAAGGAAGGGGGCCAAACTCTTGCTATTGTGGTGAATGCATACTAATTAAAGGACCCCATTTTTCTGCCGTGCGCAGTATTCAAACTTAGCAGTCTGGGGTCAACGCACCACCAAATGTTTTAATCTCAACAGTCAAACAGATACACATATTGATACAGGCAAGGTAGCCGTGAACGTAATACAAATGTGCAGGTCATAGTAGAAGTTTATTGTATAGATACATCACATACTTCTTGAACATGATTTCCAGTTAACTCTTAATGAACTAATGACACAAGTGGTTTTCATTCAACTGCTTCTGATACTTTTGATGCCAATGAAATTCAAAAGAGGCTGAACAACTTTTCGAACATGCCTCGATTTCAAAGCAGTTCTGAATTATCAAAATGGCGTCTAAGTTTACGAAACAAGACAAATTGCTGAAAGAGGACAAGCCACGCAATGTCGTCTCAGCAGAGTTTAAAGTTGGAGATCATATTTTGTGCTATGAGCCGGATACTACGAAAGCCAAGATGTTATATGAAGCAAAGGTAGATAGTTGAAATACCGTTCCATGTATGCACGCACGGTCTGTAGCGTATGTGTGTGATTTGCAAGGACGGTCGTTGTGTAAAGGCACCCTAAAGTGTAAACTTTAACATCTGAATAACTTAGCAAATCTAACGAATTGGGCACCTACAAACTTTCATAGCGCTATTATTCCTCTAACTTGTGCCAAAAATTCAAAATAGATCTCTATATCCGCTTGGAAGCACTAGCAAAATATATACTGTAATAGAAAACTACAAATTATCATAGAAAAATATCATATAAAACATTATCGTAGAAAACTACAAACCAATCTAGTCACCCCGTATCCCATCCACCCCCAGCACAGATCACTGGTCACGGACTGCAGACTGTTCCAATGACACTAAAATGCTTGTTTTTCAATAGAATTAGAACTGCAATAAGCCTTTGGCCTAAGCAGAAGTTATTTATGTATGTATGTATGTGATGTGAGGGGCAGAATTGCAGAAAATGCTTCAAAGCAAGGAGTTTTCTAAAAAATACCAGAAGGCCACATGGAGATCATCATCATCATCAGCCTGTCGTGCCACTGCTGATGGATGGCCTCCACAGCTGTCTCCACACAACTCTGTCAAGATTGATTCTCATCCAGTTATTTCCAACCTTCTCTTCAATCTCGTCCCTCCATCTTCTCTTTGGTTTTCCTCTTGCTCTTTTGCAATCGCTTGGGTACCACTCAGTTGTTATTTTGACCCATCTTTTGTCTGCCATTCTTGCCATGTGCCCAGCCCATCTGCTTTTCAGGTCTCTTGTTGTTTTGATGACGTCTTTCACTTTGGTTCTTTCCCTGATGGTTTCATTCCTGATCTTGTCTTTCAGGCTGATATTTAGGATGCTTCTTTCCATTCTCCTTTGTGTGGTTGCATACTTTCTGGACTGGTCTTTTGTGAGTGCCCATGTTTCTGCACCATACATCAAAGTTGGTAAAATGACAGTGTCCATAATTTTCTTTTTGAGGCTTGCTGGGGCATTTCTCTCTTCCAAGAAGTGGCTGTACTGGCCAAACCTCCACACCGGATTTACTCTCTGGTTGAGTTCAACACTGATCTCATTTTTTGGTGTTAACGCTTTCCCAAGGTATTTGTACTCTTCCATTTCTTCCAGTTTCACTCCATCTACTGAATTCCACTCCTCGGTTGCTTCATTGTGATTTCATTAAACATGACCCTTGTCTTCTTTTTATTCGTTCGCATTCTGTCTTTTTTCCCACTTCATTCAGTTGTTTCAAAAGTTCTTGCAGTTGTTCTTCTGTATTTGCAAACAGTATGATATCGCCTGCAAACCTCAAGTTGTTCAGGACCTGCCCATTGATGTTAATGCCTGTTTCAGATGGAATTCTCTTAAAAATTTCTTCTACAGCTGCTGTGAACATGGCAGGTGATAATGTGTCACATTGGCATACACCTTTCTGAATCTTGACCTCACTCAGTTTCTCTGTTTGAATTTGTGCAGTGCCATTGGTGTATGTTTCTTTGATGATGTTGATAATCTTTAATGGTACGCCATGTTTCTCTAGTGCTTCAAGACTGGGACATGCTTGATGGAGTCAAATGCCTTCTCATAATCAACAAATGCCNCATGAATAATGGTAGTTGATACTTGTTGGTTTTCTCAAGTATCTGTCCAGTGACAAGGAGATATCGTTAAAACAATTGAAATTTTATTATTTCAAATTCAAAGCAAAAATTTCCTCAACAAGGTTTCATTTTATCATCTGTTAGTAATCGAGTCATGAAAACCTCCAATTTCTTCAAATTTGGTCTCAGATGACCTTGAATGCGAGATTTTCAGCTGACTTGATGTCCATGTAAACAATAGAACTTTACAGTTGTGTATGGCATTTTCAGGCAAGATCTCTGGTGTGCAAAGGCAAATTGCCCAGTGTGCCAGTTTCAGTTACATATTTGAAAATTCCACTATACACACATTCAATTAAAACTACATATGCATATACAAAAAAGAAATTAAAGAGAAACTAAATACAAGATACAAATGAAACTAAATGGAAATGAAAGTGTATGGAGAGGAATTTCTTAAGGAGGAACTCATTCAATAGGTATCTTCATGAGGAGAGAGCAACCCCTTTAGCAACCTTTATATGAATAGAAGAAAAATTGTGCCAGTGTGCTCAAGCCGATATTTGAGTATGTTGGTTTTCACCGATAACTTTGATTTAGGTTAGCTCTTATTCTAGAAATAAAATCTCATTTTTAATCCCATTCCATTGTTTTTCATAAGCCAACTTCCAAAAATTTACACAGAACAATTTTTTCAATTACTTTTTGCCTCAAACGCCAATTACATACAGGCATGTGATAGTTACAAGGAGAGGTCTACAAACTTCTTTACAATTCACTCAAGCTAGGCTGAAGGGTTTGTGAATTGTTATTCATTTTGTGGTCTAGAGGGTGTTAACCAAAAAATGTTTTTGGGAGCAAGCCCCCAGATTCCTAGTTTCATTCAACTGTTCTCTCAGTTCATTTTTACAATCTCTATACAATTGTGTGCTCTAGCTATTTCCTGATGATTTTACATGGAATGAATTTATGTGTGCAGAGCATCAAAGGTTATGACAGAAGCATTCTAGAAGAAGTAACTAGGACAACACCCATATATCCTACTTGTATTGGCCACTCCCAAAATGTAACTTGTGTGCAGGAGCTTCTGGGCAAAAATATCTTTGGTGTGCACATTCCATACTCTGCAGACTGGGTACCTACAATGCTTACCAAAATAGATGGAACACTTCCAAATTTCTGCATTTTCATGTCTCTATTCCCTTCTCCCCCCAGGAAAATGTTGAGTTACTGGATGGTTTCTGACAAATCACTTGCAAATTTTCCAAAATACACTGGAGCAATGTTTTACCTTCAAGAAATAACATTGTTTTGGAAGAGGGGACTATTTGTTGTACCCAAGAGCTAATTAACAGGAGCTATGAAGAAGAAATATTTCTCCAATCACAGCTAGTTTTTGTAACATTCCAACTACTTTTGGCAATGATTGAAATATACGTTTTGGGCCCAAAGGCCTTTGTAATTAGCTTTGGTTGCATTCAGGGATGTCATGGAGGGGATTAGCTCCTTTGTTACATTCAAGAGAGCTCTTGTGGGACTCAGACCACCCCCAGTGAGTATACAGTAGGATGAATGAACTCCTATCTTGGCCCAAACTTGAAGTGATTACAATATGAGCTAATTACACACTTTATGATCTTTGCCTGCAACTATTTTTGGCTTTGTCTATTTTACCATTACATGTACACAACAGGTGCAAATGTATCATTATCACAAATGCAAGCTTGAGTATGTTCAAAACAGTTTTTGCACCATGTTGATAAAAAAGACCCACAGAACTTGCAAAGACAACTTGCCGCGTCTAAACAATGAAGGTTTGCAATGTTTTGCACACCTCAAAAATGGCAGCCATGTGCTAGGGCATGTGCGTGTGATCACACACCTTTCCCATACAAGCCTAACTTCAGACTGTGCATAAATCTTCAGACTGTGCATAAATCTTCAGACTGTGCATAAATCTTCAGACTGTGCATAAATCTTCAGACTGTGCATAAATCTTCAGACTGTGCATAAATCTTCAGACTGTGCATACACCTTCAGACTGTGCATACNTATAGATTTCTACCAGTATGCCAAATTTGAGGCTATTCTGAGAGATAGGGTTAAATGGTGATGATGATTTGATATGGAATGACCCAGATGGTTTCTGACAAATCACTTGCAAATTTTCCAAAATACACTGGAGCAATGTTTTACCTTCAAGAAATAACATTGTTTTGGAAGAGGGGACTATTTGTTGTACCCAAGAGCTAATTAACAGGAGCTATGAAGAAGAAATATTTCTCCAATCACAGCTAGTTTTTGTAACATTCCAACTACTTTTGGCAATGATTGAAATATACGTTTTGGGCCCAAAGGCCTTTGTAATTAGCTTTGGTTGCATTCAGGGATGTCATGGAGGGGATTTGCTCCTTTGTTACATTCAAGAGAGCTCTTGTGGGACTCAGACCACCCCCAGTGAGTATACAGTAGGATGAATGAACTCCTATCTTGGCCCAAACTTGAAGTGATTACAATATGAGCTAATTACACACTTTATGATCTTTGCTTGCAACTATTTTTGGCTTTGTCTATTTTACCATTACATGTACACAACAGGTGCAAATTTATCATTATCACAAATGCAAGCTTGAGTATGTTCAAAACAGTTTTTGCACCATGTTGATAAAAAAGACCCACAGAACTTGCAAAGACAACTTGCTGCGTCTAAACAATGAAGGTTTGCAATGTTTTGCACACCTCAAAAATGGCAGCCATGTGCAAGGGCATGTGCGTGTGATCACACACCTTTCCCATACAAGCCTAACTTCAGACTGAGCATACATCTTCAGACTGTGCATACATCTTCAGACTGTGCATACATCTTTAGATTGTGCATTCATCTTTAGCTGTGCATAAATCTTCAGACTGTGCATAAATCTTCAGACTGTGCATACATCTTCAGACTGAGCATACATCTGAGTGTAAATTAGCATGAAATTTCATAAATTTGTAGATTGTAGAAATATTTTTGAAAGATTTGTGGCAGAGTTGCAACAGCAAGCTGTACTTACATGATACATGGTTTTTATAAGAAACCTAGCTTAAGGTCTAATTCAAAAAGTTTCTTATTTTTGTACCTCTAATTATCAAATTGTAGTAGTAAAAGTTCCTGAATAATTCCTTACTTTTCACTGCACATTAAGTGCCATAAGAAAGGTACAGACACAACAACAAATATTGAACTCTGAATTTTGCTTAAAGAAGGTAGGAAAGCTTTATAAATTTTTCTGTGCTAGTTTTGGCTGCAGATTAATGGAACCAATGAATTGGTGTCTTGAAGGCCTGCATTAAAAAAAATTTTCAACTAAAAAAGTCCCCCAGGGGACTTTTCTACTAGTATAAGTTCATACTCTACTAGTATAAGTTCTTTTAATATTCCAGCCATCTACATGTAGATTAGGATTAACTTTAGAGAGAATTTTCCTTCTAAAGTGAAATGGGAAAAATGAAGAAACAATGCTGTAAAATAGCATGAAATATGACATGAAAGTGGCATGCTTTCATAAAATGATCCACTGGATTTAGATGGGAAGCCAGAAATTGTATTTCTAATCATGTACTAGTTGAAAGAGTATTCCAGAGAGAGAAGAGATAGAAAAGCCACAGACCTGGGACTTCTGAACCATGACTCAATCCATGTAGGTAGGCCTGTATGTGGCTGACATGGGCTAGGAAAAATGCTTTGAAATTCGTAAGGAAACCCCTGTTTCTTTGCAAATTTGTTTGTTTCAAAATGTATGAAACATTGATTGTGAAGTTATTCTGATTTAAATAGTCATACTTTTTTCTGGAAGGTTCTTGAGACTGATGTTACAAAAGATGATAGAGGTAGAAAAGTTCCAGAATATTTCATACATTTTATTGGATGGAACAAAAGGTAGATATTTTAAATATGTCCCTTTATGCACCATGATATGTATTAAATGCATGCAATTTTGATTCACTGCAAGTCAGGTAACTGTTGATGCTTTTGATCTATTAAGTTACTAATGAAACTTTGGTATCTTTTATAAAACAATATAAATTCATATATACATATATATGATTCAAATGCATTTTTGATAAGGCCAATCTCATAAAGTTTGATTCGAATTGTCATTAACCTTACACTAATCATAAAGTAGAGCATAATGTATAATATTATTTTAAAATGAAACCTTTAGCTAGCTCTCCATGTGAATATTGCAACTATTTTGTTGAGCAGTCTTGACTAGACTTTGCAGTATGGAAGCAAAGTTTGGCTTTTATCTCGCATGGAAACCATGCAAATATCTCAAAACTTTTGCCAGTTTCTGTTGCTTGTTACTTGGAGAATTTTTACCACTCATAGTTTTCTAGTACTGCCAGACATGTTCATTCCTATTGGTATCCAGATTTTGCTATAGTTAGGGAACTGCAAGGATTCCACTACTGGTAAAAAAGTTCATTGTTTGAACAAATTTATGGCATGGAGCATTATTTTGTTATAACAGAAATAGCTGACTATCATTGCCAGGACTTTTTCCAGCATTTTAGTGAGCTTTTCTTTTGCAAGTTTTAGATATCTTTATCTCATCTTGTGAATGTAGTGTAGTGAAAAGTCTTAAATTTTGCTTGCTTTTTTCAAGATAGAGCTTTAGTCGAACAACTCTCATTTTCCATAGTAGTGAACCAGCTTTTTGTGTCTCTAAATAGTTTATGGGATTAGATACTCTGCAACCAATGTTTTGAAGGATACTAGCATACAGCTGGTCAGCTTTTCTACTGTTATAAGAGACTAGCCTTTTCCCCTCACATAATTCTTGAGATTTCGTTGTGCTTTCTTTATACAGATATACTGGCTACTTTTCCTCAAATGCTGTTAAACCAATTACTTCAGCAAAAATTAGAAAATTTCTGCTTTGTTTCTGTGTATTTTCTGGCATGGCAGAGTCCATTTTCCACTAAAAAGTAAAGATGAAATTTCATTTCTAAGTTTTGTAGATGTCTTCTTTCCATTTGCTACATTGTATTTCTCTGTTTTTTGTAGTTGGGATAGGTGGGTGCTTAGTGAAAGTGTCTTGGTAGACTGTGATGTGAACCGGCAATTACAGAAAGCATTATATGAAAAGGCAACAGGGTATGGTTTTTGTCTCAAAGCATGTTTTTCATGATGTTTACAGTAGGCCTCTTCATAAGGTTTTTGCAGACATATGACCATTTATATGCCCACTAAAATCTGGAGATGTGTGTGCACTATGTCTGGCCATACAATTGTGGCATGGAGACATTCTGCCAGCAGACCTTGTCATATAGTGCATGCAATCAATTGGGCACATACCTAAACATGCGCAAATCAAATTGCACTTGAGATTGATTGCACTCACAAATAGGTATTGTTGAACATTTTCTGGTCACTTCAAATTCCACTTTCATCACTTTGAAAAGTAATGGCCATTAGTGTAGATAAACTTTAGCTTTAGCTAGGAATACAGGCCTATACTTTTGGAATTTTTGTTTTCTTGAAATGGCCAACAATTGTGCCAAGTGTGGTCAACTTCTGAGGTGGTGGGTGTCAAAGTCCTTATTTTTGTCCTACATTTATATGGAATTACCCTATCCTCATAGCTTTACATCCTAGCATGCTGACCACAATCAGTACTTACTTCCTACTTTCAGGAGCAACATTTAGTCTGATGATAAAACTATGTGTTTTATGTTTTAGTGAATTTGTTTACTTAATTTTACTTTTGTTGCACCATGAAATTCTTTTCATTGTTTCTTGATTTGATCTGAAAATGTGTATGTAAAGATTTTCCTACCGCTGCGATTGCACATGTAAAATCATTTGTATTTGCAACTTACCACATGCACTGTATTTTACTCATGACAAGGCCTGTGTCCTCCCATGCCTGCAGGGCTATCATTAGAATTAGTGATGCTTATGCTCTGTATTCTTTGGAAGCATTGATGTAGATATGAATCTGTAGAACTGCATCAAAGAACTTATAGTTTCAAGCAATTTATAGAGGTATTGTCAAGGTGCCTTATTTGGTTAATTTTCAGTAATAAAGTCTGCAATTGCTGCACCCCCATTGAGGTGCAAGCTCATAAAATGGCTACATCAGAATGACACTATAAATGCCATTGCATACTAGGGGGTATTACTAAAGCAATTGATGTTAGTATATGAAGTATTCACTTTTTATGGTATAATCATGTGCTTAGCTATAGGATTTTCACCACCCACCACAGGTTTGAAGCATGAAAAGAAGTAGGCTTGATCCATTGTCATGAGCCAAGGTGATCTAGAACAATGTAGATTTTGAAAAATATTAGCAAGAAGGGAAGTACAGTTGCTCTTGGAAAGAGAGCATCTTACTGACATGGCCTATTATATAGCACAGGGTTGTGGTATGGGACACCAAGTCTTTAGAATAGGGAGCATCGTAACTCCAAATCCTTTCTACTTTTTGCAGGGGTAAAGCCCCTTTCCGTTTTTTCAGGTAGGTTTGACATGATAAGTGTTTGGAATGCACTCTTTTGCCTCTTCAAAGGAATAAAGTTTAAAGAAGCTGCTTGTTTGTAGAGTCATTCATCTTATATCATGATATCATCTTGAAATGACTTTCTACACTGTCCTGTGATTATTTCATGATATCCCATGTTAACCCATAGTGGAAATGTCATGCAATCATTGGACTAACTTAGAAAATTTCTCAAGTTATCACATATTGGCAACCAGGCATAATTGGATACCCCTGGTTTACTGTACTTGCTGCTTTGTTAATCATTTTTATAATGCACAGTAGCTTTTTAACTGAGTGTTGTGATGAGAATTTTAATTTTGTCACCAGCTTCTGTTAGCACATGTATCAAAGCCAAGTGTTTTATCTAAATTAGATATTGCTTCTGTTGTCATGTTTTAAGATCTGGCACAATAGGTCAATGACTGGAGAGTCATATATTGAGATTACTGATATCCAGTTCAAGCTGTCAGCAAGTTCTGCAGGCTCATAATCAAGATTGACTTGCACATTTCAATAAATACATTTTCTATGGCTTATGGACAAAAGTGACTTATATTCAAGTTTATTTGTATCAATAAATACAGTAATCTCAGAAGTGCCTGCTTTCAAATTCTTCCCATGTTTATGCATACATTCTTAAATGCTATTTTAGAAGGAAAAAGAACTTGAAAATTCAAAGCCAAAAGCTTGACAATGACAGTGACTCTATTGAAACTATTAGCCAATCAAATCAAAGTACAGCTTATAGCTCACATGCAGAGGTAACCTATATTGGTCTAGTCTTTTGCATTCTATTCTGTAATTGGTCAATTTAGGATGCATTGCTATCGATATAGGACCTTAAGGCCATGTCATTTTTGCCATATTTACTGTATTAAAGCTACTCAGAAGAAATTTGTTGAGTATGATTCTGATATGACTGCCTTTTACCAGTTGAGAGTTTCCGAGTTTTACATAGTTTGTAAATCATGTGAGAGTTATCATGTCTTAATTGCCTGGTAGAAACTAATGTAGGATGAAAATTGGCTTTGTATCCCAACTGATATGTGGCATTGAATTTCTACTGTGTGAGGTTTAATTTTCCTTTTTGGAAAATCTCTTCTATAGAAAGCTGTCCAATCATCTATAATTAATGCAGGTTCATCTGCTTTTTGCTGCTACTGTTTACATAACTTCAGCTCTATTTCAGTAGTAATGATACTGTTTATTACATTTTAGGGTGACCAGTCACATGAATTACCATTTTTGTCCATAAATATTCCAAATATCTTGAAAACCAAACTAGAGGATGATTGTTACTATATCAAACGGAAGAAAAAGGTTCCTATCTGTGCTAGTATTATTAGTACCAATAAATAATAATAACTGGTTTGTTTCAATTCTCAGCAGCTATGCAAGTAAACTGTGGTATGAAGCAATTTTATAAGTGCATAAAATGATGGAGAAGCTAGTGTTTCTGTTTATGCATGCAACCTTGACATTAGGAATTAGTTCTTGAAGGCCATTTAAACATGCTTTTTGGCAGGCAGAAATGAGCTAGGTGTCAATACCTAGTTTGATGCTGTCTGTCTTTTCAGGTATTTCAAAAGTATTCACAAGAACATGAGACTCAGTGAGATTTGCAAACAAGAAGATACTGTATCCCTGGCTGGACTCTACTTCTAAGCTAATGTTTTGCATCATTATTGAGTTTACTCTATCACTTACTTCATTCTCATTTGTACTTTCATGTTTTTAGTTGCTCAAACTACCAAGAAAACCAAATGCTGTTGAAATATTAGGAGATTACTTGAAACACTGTATCATTAATGATTCCAGTGACAGCCATGGATCAGCTCCTAGTGGAAAGGGTATAAAGTATGCATAAATTTTTAAGTTGTTGAAGTAATACATAAAGAACCATTCCCATGAGTTTTGGAGAAGTTTCATGATTTTACACACTGTTGATATCCTTGGTGACTATCTATATTGATTTTCAGTATAACCAGCAAGTTTTAACTGCAGTAAGTTGTTTTGGAGTTTTGTCTTGTCAATTAGCCTTCCTTTGCTTAATACAAGAAAGGTGACATTTAAATAGGTGAGTTTGTTGCCTATTGTAAATGACATCTTGTGCAGAAGATGCATGTACTGAGAGGCTCCATGGTTGCCCAAACATTTAGGCACCAAAAGGCCATGTGATTGGCCAGAGCATTAGGTAACTAACTGGATTTGGTGACTATGTCAAAACTTTAGTTTATAATTCTTTGTAGTCTAAAATGTTTAAGTTATGTTTTGTGAAGATATATGTGTGTATATATATATATATATATATATATATATATATATATATATGTATGTGTGTGTGTATATTTATATAAATTTGTGTGTGTCTGTGTGCGTGTGTGCGTGCGTGCATTCGCGCGTGTGTGTGTGCGTGTGCGTGCGTATATATATATATATATATATATATATATATATATATGTATGTATTTATATAATAAGGCAGTTGTAGTTCTGCCGGAATATTGCGTTAGCGGTTTACGGAAGCAACATTCACTCAGGTGTTCCTTACTGTGGATCGCATTTGCGTGGTCTGTTGTATTAACTAAGATATTTACGGACAGACATGATCTCTTAATGAGGACTTGATCTGTATTGCCATAAAGATTTGACTGGTGTAAAAGATCCTAAACAGCACTTTGTGCACAAGGTGTAAGTGGTCAAAGATAGTGAAGGAATAACTGCACTCTGCAGTTTATGAAGTAGAGGTGTCCTCAATTATCAAATAGCACAAATGCACGGCTTATTGGCTATTAGAGTTTGATAGTACGCCAAGCTCGTTACAACTGAGAGAATTAGCACCCTCTTTGATCTTGATGCTGTCTGCGTAATTACTACCTCTTCAAGAAAATCATAGTTTTTGTTTGCCGTTCCTGCTATCCAGATTGCTATAAGATATTTATGTGACTTTGGTTAGTTTTTAAAGTCTGAAGATAGAAGTTTTGCTTTCTCATTAACAGCATAGAGGTTGTTCGAGAAGTTGTAGAAGGACTCTTAACATACCTTAACTTTACTTTGTCGACTTTGCTGCTTTACAACTTTGAAAAGGAACAGTATGATGCATGGTTTGCAAATGAAAGAAGATCTGCAAGAGATAATGACTTGAAGGTGGAAGCAAGTGAAAGTGGCTCCATTGCTTTACAAAGTAAAGGATCTGATGCGAACCTTTCATATTCTAAGCGAAAACTGGCAGGCTGCAAGCAGTTACCGGAAAGCACATGGAGATTGTCAGGAAATACTGTCTCAGATCATGCTTCTGAAGTTGATATATCGTCATTAAGTAGCAGTTGTGAGGCGAAAACTGTGCATCCTGTTCAGAAAAAAAGAGGACGACCAAGCAGAAAGCATAAGATTGATGCACCAGTACCAAATGGTCATAGAATTGTCCCACGTAGAAAGACAAGGGCTACAGTACAGGTACTTCTTGGAGCATAGTTCTGTTTGGCGTTTCTAATGAGCGTTAACATAGACAGCAACAAGCTTGTTGATAGATGGTCAAAGCTCAAAGCGAGTCGAATTTCTTGCTTTTTCTTCGTTGATCACTGTTTTTTGTAGTAACAATACTATTTGGGGATAGTTAAGGCTTGAGCTTTCTAATACAAATAGCAAATTTTTAGGATAGGACAATAACGAAAGTGAAAAATGGGCTTGACTTCATTATCCAAACATCTGAAGAGCTCAATACCCTTCATAGTCCTAAACCACCCCCCCAATAATCATTCATCCCTCCTTATAAGGCATTGAAATTGCTATATATTTTTCGCATTCCCCCATTAGCTAAATGTTTTGCTTTGCTTTTTGTCCATTTGTGTCACAATTTTCTAACTGAGTAATGTGCATGATGATCATAGAAAATAGTTACAAACAGTTTCTGTCTTTATATATGGAAAGTGATGAGTAAATGTCTTCAGCTAGGGGGTGTATATTGTGACGCGTGTTTTTCTCAATTTCTAGCTCTTTGAGCATCGTAACAGAGGACAGGCAAGGAACGAGACCAATGCTGATAATGAAGAAGGTGTAAAACGTCTTTGCATTATAAGCAAAACTGCTGAAAATGCAAGGGATGTAGAAGAGGGCTCTGAAAAGAAAGCGTTCCAAGTGATTGGCAATCGTGATGAAGGAAAGGAAATTTCAAAGACAGATACTTATCTCCATGAAGAAACAGAATGTAGCGAGAAAGGTCTGTACTATCTACTTATTGTTTGTAAATGTTCACAATCTATTCAATTAAGGAGTGAAAAAGTTTATTTTTGATAAAGGGGTGTTGTTTGAGTGTAAACCCCTAGTGCCCTATAAGATTTTCAAACGTCATGCTCAATAGCTGTCGTATGAATCGAATAATCGAATAATCTAAGTTTATCCTTGTTTATTGTATTCATTAGAAGGAGGCACTTGAATCTCTCTGATCTCTCATTTTTCATATTCTAGAGTTTTCTTGGGTTCAAAGAATATTTTTTGCAATTTGCAGTGCGTGTATAGTGATTTAGGCAAAGTTGATTTATTTGTGTAGAATAGAAGTACTTGTTGATTTTTTCAGATAGCGGGCTGTCCACCAGATCTCTTAGACCAAGAAGGCCAATTTCTGCACAAATGCCAATGTCCATGCAGATGGTGCCAAGTGAATACATCCCTGAACAATATAATTTGCCTATTGGTGCATCTGCATGTTCCATGGAACTGTCAAAAACAGTTGCAAAAAATGTGGTAGGATTATTGATTCCGTTTTCTTGATCAAAGAATTTGTAGTTCGCTTGGTAATTTATCATTCCTAAATGATGAAGCTCCTTGCCATCTGAGTTTTTTTTGTAGAATGAGGCAAAAAATCGGTGCCGGTGACCCAGAACCAGGACCACAATGCATGTAGAAGGGCTAGGCTTGACGCTGAAGAGTGGAAATAATTTACTGCTAACTTGTTGAGTCTTTCCATGAACATTGATCTTAGTATTCTTTTTCCACCTTCATCATCATTTCTAAAAATAGGTTCAAAAAAAATGCCGGAAAAAAGTATTGTCAAAGTTAGCCATCGAAATTCTATGGCAACACAGCGTACTTTCACCATCTGGGATCCAGGGTAACTGAGCCCACATTTCCATTCCTCTTGAAAATTCCTATACATCTTACTTTATTTTCCTTCTCTCAACTGGGACTCTTGTTGAGTGGGAATCCCGCCAAGTTTAAGCTCCCAGCAACAACATTGCTCAATTTACCTGGGACCGAGGGAAAAGTGCTACAAAACCGTCCATTTAAATCAGACATTGATTTGTTGAAATATGACGCCCTACACAAAACTGAATGATGTCGTAAAACGTAGAATGTAAAATGAGCATGTACTTAAGGAGTTACAAGGTGGCGTGTGACTACTTACATGTTCCAGCTCAAGTGGGACTACCACTGTATGTTGTCAGGCAATCCCAATTATCGAGAGCTCCACATTATTGGAGTTCCCGCGAGCTGGGATTGATTTCTGATTCCCGATTTCTGATTCCCATTGGAAGTCCCAGTTATCAGGTGTATACTGTATATTTAACAGTTCAAAGCTTTAAGTATAGTTTGTAGTCCAAGTGGTTAATGACATAATTGTCACCAACTGAGGCCTAATATGGGGTAGCCCCCCATTGACGATTTTCAATTGGTACCAAGCCAAGTACGGAGACGCCAATATTGCAGTGGTATTTTAGCATTAATATATGATAGAAGCTTGCTGATGTAAGCTCTGAGGTTTCCTCAGAGGACGTTATCAAGTGAATAGCAAAGCTTTTATATAAAATTCAGGCTGAAGAGGTTCTTAAATTTTTGAAATAGAAAGATAAAATCTCAAGCTGCAAGTTTTTAATGAATGAAAGTTGTTATTTTCGAGTTTTTGCTGTATATAAACGGGCATTGAAGCTTGTTTTGTAGCACATTAATCATAGTATATATTGCTTTTTCAGAAAGATCAGCAGCAACATGGTTCAGATTCAAGGGAATCTTCTTTTGTGTCTTTTCCATTATCACAAAGTAATTCTAAGAGTCCTGCAGAAATATATGGTGTAGAGCATCTATTAAGACTTATTGGTATGTGACGCTTGATTTGATGTTTTGGTATATGACTTTGGCCAGTTTTGTTAAAAATTCTCTGCTACCAGAAGATTTCTGTCATTATAGGCAACACAAGTCGGTTTTCGTAGATTGTATGCATCGTAGAATGCCATTGCTACAGTTCTCATCAAGTTGCGTGGCGTATCTGTTTAACACATGGCACAAGGACCATCCACATTCGGTGATATAATGAAATGCGCATGCTCTGTTGACGTAGCTTGGTGATAATCATTATTTTCTGTTTCTTTTCTAGTAAAAGTTCCGTCGATAATTTCTCGATCAGAGCTTGATTTGAGGAAGCAGGGGATTTTGATAGAGTATTTAGAGATGTTTTTAAGGTAAGCACGTGACATCACTAATTAAGATTCTAGATTGTCTGCAGGGTCAAAGCTAAGTAAAATTGCTGCGGGGGTGCACAGCCCTCATTTTCCGACATAAAAGACATCAAAACAAGGCAATGAAACAAAAACATTATGTGGATAAATCATTTGGCTGATCTGGGCCTGCATCTATAACAGTCTCTACTCTTTTCTGTCCTGCATCTTCTTACATACCATATTTATGCTTGAAAGCTTTCTTATGCTATCTTTGTATCTGGTTTTTGGTCTTCTTCTTTTACTTTTGCCAGACGACATCCCAGTTATTAAGTCTTCCTTTAGCCCATTTCGTATTGCAGCATGCCCTGTGGATCCAGCGGTGTAAATAAGCCAAAAATTTATGTATGCCTTTAATTTCATTATGCCAAACTAGAACTAGACTAAGATTCTGAAAAGTAAAAGAAAAATTAATTCTCTAGCATATCTTTCAGCTATTCTATGACATTTTGAAGTAACGCAAAGCTAGTTGCATGCTGCATCCTTGCTCAGAATGTGTTTTTCATAAGCAGAATTGTGCTTATGAAAAACATTCTGTATCCTTATCTGTAGTCTTTCTACATGTTTTCCAGGATTGTTAACAATGAAAATCAACTTATCAGCTCAAAAATGGATAAAGATCTATATTTTCAGGATAATCTAGTCTTAACTTTCATTTTCTACATAACAAAGTGGGGGAAGATGTCTAGTTTTTATGCAAGTTGGATGGTGTTTTTTAGCATATAATGCAAAATATCTTGAAAAAGACCAAGCCTGACATATTAAAGTATACACTTTGAAATCCATCATTCAATGGCTATATAACACAATTAACAGATTTAAGTCAGACCTGGCCATTTGCAAAATAATTTACCCTGGACTATTTGATGGTAACAATCAGTGTCACAGTTTCCAACCTACTAAGGATTTCTGTTTGGCTTGTTAAAGATATCTTTATTGATTGAGATTTTAATGATATGTACAAGGGTGGAAATTTCACTCTTAAAAAGTTTTCTTTCATTGCTTGATCTGGGTGTAACACAACTCAGCTGTTGATAGGTAACTCCATTGCTCAAAAGATGCGACTGTCTTTCTGTCACTTTGCTTTACAACCCAACATTTTAAACTGTATCGTCTCCAAACATATAAAGTTCCTTCTTAGTCTCCATGGAAATAGAAACCATAACATTAAGATTGAAGCTATTGTAGCTGTGAAGCATTTCAAATAGCAACGCACAATAAATAGCTAAACTATAAATATTCTGTTGCTCCGACAGAAGCTCTGTAGTGCCAAGAAACTTTTCAATTTGTTGACAGATATCGATTTACTGAGAAGCTAATTTTTGGGAGCGTGCGACCCCATACACCCCTTTGGCTATGCCCCAGTATTGCCTGTTTGTTAAAATACTTAAAATTAGTGGGTGAACTTTTGAACTTTGCACACAGCAGACTGTAAACAGTATTAAGTGAAGTTCTTTTGCCTGTTTTTGTCTTTTTAGAAACAGTTTCCGAAATCTCAATACTGCCCATGCGGAGGTCCAAATGCCTTTATCCAATTGCCTTTTCACCACTACCTAACCAGACATCAGAGACAATAGCTTGAGCATTTTAATTATTATAATTATGTCATTAGCAATGATAATATCCCTTGTTCTGTTTGCCCACGCATCAATTATTTAGTTATTCATTCTTTGCGCCCAGTATCCTAATACATGTTAATGTTTTATTGGTTAGATATATCGCTGAGCGTGCACATGGACTGTTTGACAAGGAGCATTACTCAGAATCAGTTATTTGACAAGTTATCTTCTTTTTATTGTCAGTTGTTCGTTCCCATGTAGTTATGTGCTATGTTCAAATGTACGCATGCTCAAATAACCTGAATTTGTCATACTTGTTTGTTACTCTATTTACTCCAAGAAAAATTTCTTTTTGTCACACCTCTGCTTTAGTTATTTCTCAGACTGACTTTTACTGTCAGACAGTAGTTGTTGATTATAAAATGAACTCCATCTAGAGACATGACCCAGAAAAGCAACTCTCATAAGACATGTTTTAGTTAAATAATGCCATTATACGAAATAGAGCCTGAACACCAAATGACTGAAGATGATACGAGTCATTTAATATATTTATTTTCGTAAGCAGTAAATTGATACGCATTGAGTTTATGGAAGGTCAGCTATAACCTTTGCTTCTGCTGATATGCACGAGACCTCTGACAACCATAAAAGTAGTTAGCAGAATTGCGAGGAAACACCAATTGAATTTTCAATAACTATAAAATTTTTAAATATCATAATATCAATTTTCAAGTTAACTTTTAAGACAATAACTACTAATTATTGTAAAATAACATATAGGAGAGCCAAAGGATAGCTTAAAGACGTTAGTATCTAAATAATTTAAGCTCTACACTAAACTATACAATGGAGTATCCGACTTTAATGAAAACACAGTTAGCATACTAACAAGGTTCCATGAAACATTTTATAAATTCAATTTAGAAAGTATTGTAAAATATAACTGAATACAATCCATGCTAGTAGCCTCAGAGTAGATATGCAACACTGATAGGTAATGCCAACAAAATAGTACATTAAATACAGGCCTTGTATAAATGACGAAACTACAAATTTACCAATATCAGGCGACAAGTTGCAATACTAATTGCTCTTTTACTGAAATCAAGTATGATCAGTAACTGTATAAATCGTATAAATGAGAGTAATCTGTTCCACTTTATTGCTTATATTTCTACAAAAAGCATAAGGTTAATACAGATATTTTCAAGACAAGAAATAATTGAAGTTAGCAGCTCAGCAACAATTTGCAAGAAATAAATCTCTTACAAATGAATTCATTTTCCTTTTTTCTTCANATGGCTGCTTTTGCTTGGTAAGCTGCAAATTCTTGCTTTTTGCTATCAAACTCAGCCATATCTTCCTCCTTAAAGAGATAGTTTACCAAAAACATCGGTTAAGCTCTTAATAGCATTCTGTTCTGTATCAAAACCTAGATATCAAAAGTCTAGATGACAATGTCTCTTCAAAAGACTTCCTAAAAATCCTATAAAATGATGCAACTTCACACAATCAAACTTTTGTCCAAAGCGTACTTTCCTATAAGGCAAAGTTTTTCAACCTTTTTCTATAGAGGAACCCCATGGAAACATTCTAGCACCTCAAGTAGCTCCTATTCACATATTTGCATACGAGAATTAGAAATCATTATCATAGCATTTGTGTAAATTCTCGTGCAACCCCTTGACTGTACTGGCGGAACCCTGGTTCAAAAAACACTGCTATGAGGAATCATTCACTCATAACGGCATACGTCTAACATGAAGGTAAGGTAGAAAAAACAGCGAAATTGGCGCTGCCAAATGAAAGAGTGACTTCTGAGGTATATTCGATTTTAAGGTCATTATAAAGAAGTTGTTCCTGGAAGGCTGGTGATATGAAAGGTGTGTGTAGCGTAACCCACCTCCCAGGATACCAGATAATAATTGAATAAGCAGATTTGACATTCTCAGCTACCCACTTCGTAGATTTAGTGCAAAATTTGGATATTAGACCTGAAGTCCCCCAAGAAATATCTCTGCTACCAATTCTGTGCTCACGTAATTGCAATATAGTGGAATATTCACTGAAATTCTAGCTGTACTGCACATGCCTGACATATTGCTATGAAACTTTACCGAGAAAACTCTCAAGAAAGTGAGTAGATGCAGGCACATCCTCAACAGTATATCGGTTGCACTTTTCCTCCAGAGTAAATTACACTATACACAGAGTAAGAAACCTTGGAGAACAGAATGTTTAATTAGCAAAACAAAAAATATTCCGTCCAAAGCAAATCTACTTGTCCCAAGGGATTTCACGATTGACAGTTTGAACCATTTTTTGCCCACTTCATGTCTTTGAAGGTGCAGCCTCAAAAGAAAATGAAAAAGGAACTGCGCAAAACAATATCAACATAAGAAAACTCCCAATTTTACAAACATTTTCATTGCATAAAAATATTTGCTACAGCACTAGCACTTCATATAACACACTGAATGGTAACTTACAAGTTGTCT
>OLMO02000001.1:378679-390884 GCA_900291935.2 Cassiopea xamachana | reverse complement strand
TCTGAAAATAAAATATCAGAAGAATATACAGGATTTATAAAAACTTTTTGAAAAATATCCCCAAACTTTTGGCTTAAGAGTACAAGTTTGCCCTGACTTTTGTAGCAACCCATACATTCTCTGGCCTTTTATGGAAAAACAAACTTCTCCCCTGAACTGAGGGGCCAAGATTTTGCCCTTGACCACCACCATTTCTAGTATGGTGTCATGGATGCATTTGACTAGGGTCTGTAGATGACAGAAAATAAATGTTTTCTTGGATTGATCAAATTACAAGGTTGACAATAAAACATAGGAAAGGAAAAACTTCAAATGCAAACTAAAACAATAAGTACTTTGATGATAATCAAAAATAAAATCTTTTCCCTGACCTACAGTATGAAACCACTATTTTTCCCTGACCATTGCAAGTTTTCCTGACTTTCTCTGACTCTCCCTGGCTTTCCCTGATTCTCCCTGGCTTTCCCTTATTCTCCCTCACATAAGTGAAAAGGACCCTTTCCCACTGACTTTTCCTGACTGCATAAACAATGATATATCAGCCATTTACTAAGCATGAGGTAATTTTTTTAGATAGCAAATGCACTTCTAACAACACATTGCAATGTAATTGAATCTGCGGGCTGAACCTTCTCATTAGACAACAAAATGATACTAAGTTGCAAAACAAGTGTTTAATTTTCTAGTTCGTAAAATGCAATAATGAGTGTCAAGTTGTCTAAGACTTTCTGCTTTCATCACAGAGCAGCAAAAGTATATCCTGATTTCATCAAAACTATTGAAGGCACAAGAGCACAAATTCATTTCTGGGTCATGCATTAAATACATTTGTGAGAATAACAGGTAAAATACCTTTTTGTCAAGTTTCTTCATGCAGACTAAGTCAAGTGATTTCAGTCTAGAATGATAAAATGTGAATACTATGAGGAAAGATTGGCCTATCATCTTAATGAAAGAGTCATGTCATAGAGTTATCTCATTTCAGGCTTTATGGCCAGTAAAATTGGCCAGCAATATTGGCCAGTAAATTTGGCAAGAAATGCATTTTCAAAAAAATACATTAAATTCCTAGGAGCTCTACTGGACAAACATCTTACTTGGAAATATTATATTCTTAAACCTACAAAGTAAATGGCAAGAACTTGTGGTACTTTGTTTAAGGGTAGGAGTCTCCTCTCCAGAAGCATATTGATAACACAGTATTATTGTCTGGGATCAAATACTTAATTCATACAAAGAACCACCATTTAATCTACAGAAAAGAGCTGTTCCAGCAATGTATCATCAAACTATTCTTGTCCATTCTCTTCAAATCTCTAAAGACTTAAAAGTGCTATGCATCCATAATATTATATAAAACCTAACATCTATCAGCATTTCACTGAACAATATTGAGTCACTTTTAGTGTTGTTCAGCTTTGTTGAGTAGAGGGTGGTCAAACAACTGAACTTTTCACTGGACATTTCAATCAACAATCTGACTTGCAGACACTGATTGGAGCTTCATATCTTCTGGTCTATTTTAATTTTCACTCTCGTACTGGGTGATTTGTTTTCTCAAGCACTGTCTGCAGACCTGTCAAATGGCTTTTGTGTATTTCTATCAATCTTCCTCAAAGATGCCATCTCTCTCAAAATCAAAATAATTTGTTGTTTTTTCAGTACAACCCATTCTATATGGAAGAGTACCCTTTGCCTCAAAGCACAGTTAATTGCAGTTAGGATCTCAGTGTCAATACTTGTTTGCAGCAAATAGGGATAACATCTCTACATATTTGTGCACTAACTGTTGTTCAGTGCCTGAACAAACAACCAAACACTGCTCAATAACACCTCAACACAATAGAAATACACTCCTGTTGATTTTTGACCAAGATCAAACTTCACTAAACGTCACTCACTGAACTTTGTTGGGTTGTTCGACTGAAAGTCTTGAAAACCATGCCCAAACAACTCAACAACATTTAATGGGCAAAGTTGAGTGATGTGATGAGTAAAAATTTTAGATGTTTGGCCACCTTGCTCAGCATTGTTCCATGATTGTGAGGGATGTTCAGTGTTGTTTAGTGAAGTTTGATCTTGTTCAAAAATGTCAATTAAATTATATCAGAGATAAGTTTATCTAAGAATTCTATCTCTTCAAGAATGGTACACATCTCCCAAACAAAAGATTATATGCCCCAACAATAGAAGAGTAATATACTTACGAGTGGCCAGTTGGTGCTATGAAATACAAGCAAACATGGACTCTAGTGTCATGATATGAACCCAATAACCTTTTAATCATCATTTCTTCTTGAAGATAGGCTTCAAAATTCTTATCAATGTACTGTAATACTGCATTTGTGCTACAAATGATAAACATGAAATATATACTCAAAAATCAAATAACATACTTTTATTATTCTGACTTCATTCAAGAGAAACAATCAACTACTAAGCAACAATGTATGAAATCAATTTACTACTAATAGTGCTTAAATCTTAAGATAAAACCAATTGTACCTAACCAGAAATGGTGAAAACATTCTACACACATCAGAAGTGAATTGAATGAATACAAAATTCAAACAGGACTATAGAAACTAAAATCAATAAAGTAAGTTGGATACTAAAGAATTTCATATTAAGCTTAAATGAGTGCTTATTCATGATGTCTCTTCATGATTTCTTTTACCTGTCCTCCTTATTAATCTGATCCCCAAAGCCAACTGTCTCAACAATGGTCAACTTTAAAGATACATTACTTTCTTTCAAATCTAGACAATAAAACAAATGTTTACCATTTACCAGAAACAAATAAAGCAATCAAAAACTAGTAACTTCATAACATACATCATATTTATTCTTAATAAGTGAGGAAAAGGATGCGCTTTTCTACCCTTGTAAACCAAGTGACTCAAGCGAATAGACCACCCTCATAAAAACCTGATTTCAGCAATCAATAGAAAATTGACTGGAACAACTAACTATTGTAATTTTTAATGCACTATGATTCAGCAACCAATTTTAGACAAAGAACATTGGTAAATGCAAATAACTATATGAGTAGAAATTCAAAGAATTTTGTTCACAGTGGTAAACCTATTTCTGTGCAATGCAAGTGCAATTACAAGCTACAAATAGAAATAAGAACCATCTAAATAGCAGGTAGACACAGGAAGGGGTGATGGTTCAGGAAAAATGCATGTATTCACATACAAGGGGGTGCTTATTCTTGTCAAAATGTGCATATGCAATATGACTGTACCAATACACCTAACCAAACCAAGCACGCCATAGTTTTCTTAGCATGGGTTGTTCAATTGTTAATGTCTTAACATCACAAATGTATCTGAATTTGAAGAATTGGGGCATAGATTTTCAATTGTAAATGCCTTGGAGCATGGATTCTGCCTATATCTATTCAACTTCTTGCACTTAGATGGGTTGCCTGCAAAATACCCAACTGCAAGAATGAGTTACACTAATTTTCACTCATATAGTTCACAGCTAAAAACAAAAAGAATAGCCTCATTATCACATGAGCAAGATCAGTTTCCATTGACTTAAAGGTGATATTGGGGAAAAATGAGCTTACCATATGTGACATCTTGAATTTGAACATTTGGATTATCATGGCTATGAGGTTCACCTTCAATAAAAATATAAATGATGAATTCATATGGACTTCTGGGTTGTGCCTGTACTTTAGAAATGAGTGAATCTTCTAAAACTATTGAAATTTTGGGTTTTCAATAGCATTGATTAAGGGTTATCTAAGCCATAAAAGTGTAATTTCTTATAGACAAGTTTTAAATGTCTTAGAATTGGTCCTGCCAAATTCTGCTTTCTGAATATTGTTTATTTCAAAAGACTTTAAAGCTCTTGATTACAGCTACCTAACTGTAAAAATGCTGCCTATTCAGCAGAAAGCAACTTCTAATAGCTTGTAGTGTCTTGACAACTGATAACAACAGTTTCAATTCCCCAACTAATCCCACTATGATCAACTCACATAAGATCAAAAGGCTGTCAAAACAATCACAACTAGCAATCTATCTTTCATGTGAAAGCTGTCTCTATTGTATGCACCCTCTTACTTCCACAATTCACTTTATAGAAGACTAGGTCATTTTGTACTGTGAAGAATTGCTTTGTTATCTCCAACATTGTGTACTTGTGACTTTTAGCATCTCTAAACATATCTATTCATTTTAAGTGACTGAAAAGGTGTGCAGGGCACAGTGGACCCAGAGGTGGAAATAGACCAAAAATGCATGTCTTAGCCAGAGCATAAAAACGTGGCAGCAATTTTTAACATACATACTTAACAAGCTTTTTTCATCTGATATGCATCGGAATATTTATCAGATGAAAATAGGATTTTAAGTGTGTCAAAAAATCTTGCCGCTTTTTTGTGTTCTGGATAAGTTTTGCAGTACCAAGAGAATATTTAAAAACTCATATATGCCTTTAATTTCATTCAGCTATTCTATTACATTTTGAAGTTACACAAAGCTAGGTGCATCCTGCATCCTTGCTCAGAATGTGTTTTTCATAAGCAGAATTGTGCTAGCCTTAAGAAAACCCTCCAATATGCAAAAAGATCCTTATCTGTAGTCTTTCTACATGTTTTCCAGGTTTGTTAATAATGAAAATCAACTTATCAGTTCAAAAATGGATAAAGATCTATATTTTCAGGATAATCTAGTCTTAACTTTCATTTTCTAAATAAAAAATTGGGGGAAGATGTCTAGTTTTTATGCAAGTTGGATGGTGTTTTTATCATACAATGCAAAACATCTTGAAAAGGGCCAAGCCCGACATATTAAAGTATACACTTTGAAATCCATCATTCAATGGCTGTATAATGCAATTAACAGCTTTCGTCAGGCCTAGCCATTTGCAAAATAGTTTACCCTGGACTATTTGAGGGTAATAATCAGTGTCACAATTTCCAACCTACCAAGGATTTCTATGTTTGGTTTGTTAAAGACATCTTAATTGATTGAGATTTTAATGATATGTACAAGGGTGCGAATTTCACTCTTAAAAAGTTTTCTTTTATTGGTTGACTTCATTTGATGATGTACCAAAGCACTATGGTCTAAAATGATGTTTTTATAAAGTGAGCAAAAATCTCAACTTGGGCCTAGCCTCAAGATTTCATAAATTGGCTGGATCCTCCTGCGAAGTCACATACCCCATAATTAGGTATCTTTTGTCATAAATAGTATTACACAGCACTATTCAACCTTTCTATTTCATATGTATGACCTCAGCTAACCTACTATCCATATTCCACAAATCAGCGATCTGGTTCTACTGTCCTAAGAGCATTCATAGCATTCTTGACTGAGATAAAAATGGGATCGGTGCTTGCAACACTTGTGGTTGTAAAAATGTCTTCACCAGTCATCTGCCAAAGACAATTTGCAATTGTGAAAATCCTCTGGCATTTCCTTTGGAAACTTCTCTGAAGAATGGAGCAGGTACTTGCTATTAAACCCTTTGGCAGTTGTCCACTTTTGCCAAAGTGAGATGAAATTTGTATACCTTATTGGGGAAAATTCTTCAAAGGAGGTAAAGTGAAGAAACTTTAGTCAAATTTGCCCCCACAAAAAAGTTCCTTTTCCTTCAAACTTCTTTACCTCAACATTCTTCTAAGTAAAGACAGTGAATGTGGGGAAATATACTTGTAGGTATTTTTTCCCCACATTCGCTGTCTTTACTTAGAAGAATGTTCAGGTAGGTTCTGCCAACCAGACAAGGCAACTTCTTAAGCATGCTGACCCTAGAGGCAAAAAAGGTCTGCAAAATAATGCCTATCTTGAGGATGTGCAGGTCAGTTTTGTGGTCAGCATTGCAGATTGCCAGCCTAAATTCACCAGGCTGCATGCATAGTATTTTGCTCTTGATAAAGCTCACTAATATGTATGACCTCAACTAACCTGATATCTCTATTTCCACAAATCAGCAATCTGGGTGAACCATATTTGGGTCTTACTACACTACTCATTAGATAGATCATTAGATATGGACCCATGCAAGAGAGTACTACGGGGTGCACTTTGTTAAAAATTGTAACTACAATGGAATGAGACTATAAGAACTTCACCCCAATTTCCGGAGGTATCCTCTATAACAAAAGCAATTTAAAATAAAATAGCAACAGTTGCTAATGTGAAATTATGTTATATGTAATACATCAACCTGTTGAAATAAAAAAAATAAAGTAAATTCTTGTTACTTGCTTAGTTTAATGTTGTATAAAAATTACAAAAATGCCTAGTTTAATGTATCATACTCTTTCAATCCATGATATTTAAGAAAAGATAAGCAATATGTGTAGCATGTAATGCAATTTCAATGCATGGCCTAAGTCTAATAATCAATACAATTTTAATGTGCCATCACAGCATAACATCTATTACCAATAATGTTACACACTAGTGCATCAATAAAGCTACTTACCTTCAAAAGTTCTTTTGAACAGAGAATCTATAAGGGTTGATTTTCCCACACCAGTTTCACCTTGAAAAAATACTTTCATTTTAGAACTTCAATTACAAAAAAATTTAACTGGCTTGATTGCTATTTAAATATAAGATAAAATGCTAGTTACTATTCATTTTTCCATGCAATGTACAAGTGTAAAGAAATAGAGGTCCCTCAACTGACCCAAAGAGCAATAGAATCCACCTTACAATCATGACAATCAATTGAACAAATAAGCATACCATAATTATCAAAAAGAACAACCCTTCATGATGGCTGAAGATTTAATAAGCAACATGGCATAAATGAGTGCTCCTCTTTAATCTAGAAAAATGGGGTCTATTTGGAGAATTGTAGTTTCTGCAGAGACACTTATTCAGATACTTCATAAATATAGATGCAAAAAAGGTGGAAGAAAAATTGAAAAAATTGTTATGCTTATGCTTAGCAATTGACTATATCACTAGCTAGGAAGCAAGACCTTAGCTGTATTATATAATATTCATGAGCTAGCAAAGCAAGCTATTTCTCACATAACAAAACATATGATACAATTTCCTTGGGTTTAATTCTCTAATGCTCAATTCCACAGGCCTGAAATTGATTCAATCAATGCAAAACAGGTAGAAGCGTCAATAGCTCCCTTTCTACATGAAATAAGTGCAGTTTAATAATAGCCCTCATTTATTGGTTGAGTTTTCTAAATGTGACTTTGATCTATCTATCATCCAAAAAACTACCCAGACCAAATTTGTATAAGATAAATGCTGGAGTTTTTTCTCAAATGCCAGAAACCTGGTTGTACTGATCCTCTTTGAGGGCTGTTGTGCTATACTGACTTAGGCCTTGTCACTTGGCACATGTGATTGCACTCACATGTGTCCACACACTCATAAATCAAATTGCACATATGATTGAGAATGAGTGGCATGACCTGCTTGAGTCAACAGAAACCGTTGGGCCTGTGAATCAGATTTCAATGGCGGAGATCCTGAGTGCTTCAAACAGTATGAAGGATTCTAAAGCTGGAGGTCCAACTGGGATTACGAAGGAGCACCTGACTGCATCTAGTCATGGGGCAAAAGTGCTTAAGCAGATTGGTAACGAGCTGTTGGAAGGCGGAGAAATGCCGGAAGATTGGAAAGTCAGTACCCTTGTGCCCATCTACNCAAAGGGAAAGGTAGCGTGTTAGAGTGTGGGTCATACCGAGGAGTGAAGTTGCTGGAGCAAGGCATGAAAGTGATTGAGAGAGTGTTTGAAAGAAGGATGAGAGAGATCGTTGAGATAGATAAGAGACAGTTTGGCTTTATGCCAGGGAGAGGTACGACAGATGCCATCTTTGGAGCCAGGCGAATGCAAGAAGTTTATGTCGGAAGGAAGAAGAACTTGTTTATGTGCTTTGTTGATTTGGAGAAGGCTTTCGATCGGGTTCCAAGGAGAGTGATTGAGTGGGCTATGAGAAGGCGTGGAGTCCCTGAACTCCTTGTGAGAGCTGTGATGAAGATGTATGAGGGTGCTGAGACGAAGGTGAGGTGCGGAAACACTCTATCTGACAGTTTCCCAGTGCATGTAGGAGTGCATCAAGGTTCGGTTCTCTCTCCTCTTCTATTCGCTGTCGTCATTGACGTTTTGTCGGAGGATTGCAGGAAGGATGGGTTGTGGAATTTGTTGTATGCCGACGATCTGGTTTTGATGTGTGAGACGATAGAAGAGCTAGAAGAACTGGTTCTTGCTTGGAAAGTGGCGTTTGAAGGTAAAGGACTGAAGGTGAACATGGCAAAGACCAAGGTGNGATGCAGGCAAGTGGAGGAAAGGGAGTGACAGTTGAGGCAAAGGAAGATCCCTGTGGTGTGTGCGGTAAGAGAGTGAAGGAAAATTCGATGGAATGTACACGTTGCAGGTGGGTCCATGCCAGATGTGCCAAGGTGAAGAAGGTGAATCAGCAGTTGGCTCTGAGTTTTATCTGCAGTAAGTGTGTTTCGGGCGAAGATCTCCTAGAGAATGATGGACAATATCTGGAAGGAGTTGAGAGGGTGCAGCAGTTCAGTTACTTTGGTGATATGATGAATGAGGGTGGTGGCTGTGAGATAGCTGTTTCAAGAAGATGTCATTTAGGCTGGGCAAGGTTTAATGAACTGGCTGGTATCTTGTGTGGTAGAAGATTCACCTGGAAGTTGAGAGGGAAAGTCTTCAAAGCCTGTGTGAAGTCGGTGATGGTTTTATGGCAGTGAGACGTGGAATGTGAAGGGGCTTGAAGCAGGTGTTTTGCAGAGGACGGAGAGGGCGATGATAAGGAGGATGTGTGCTGTGAAGTTGGAAGACAGAAAGAACACGCTGGGACTGATGGAAAGGTTGGGTTTGAATGAATCCATCTTGGAAGTGGTGAAACGAAATGGCTTAAGATGGATGGGCCACGTACTGAGAAGGGAAGATAACAACCCAATCAAGATGGCATGGCAGTTGGATGAAGATGTCGTGAGAGGAAGAGGAAGACCAAAGATGACGTGGAAAGATAACATCAAGAAAGAAGCAAGAAAGTGTGGATTGAAGGAAGAAGATGCGAAAGATCGGGCAAGATGGAGGGCAAGGTTAAATGTGAATGAAGGCAGCAACCCGTCGAAAGATGGAACAAGGCTGTAGAAATGATGATGATGATGATGATGATTGATCACACTCAAAAATAGGTGTTCTTGAACTTTATGGTAAATAATTTCTTCATTTTGAAAAGTAATAGCCTTTAGATTATCTTCATACTGTACACCTTGGCAGGTTGACTACTATTATCACTTACTTCTGACTTTCAAGAGCAGCATTTACTCTGGTGATCAAGAATATTTTATATGCTTATTGTTTAAAGCAGGGGTGGTCAACCAGTGAGAGGCTAAGAGCTGCATTCTTTACAATGATACCACAATGAGCCACATCAAACTCATGGGGGCACATAAGCATTGCCCCTATCCTTTCTCCTCACAAGAAAATTTCCTGTTAAACTCTGGCTAAGTAAAAACACATAAGAACCACGCACTTCGATATGAGTGTAAGAGCAGCATGAAACAAGGCAAAGAGCCACATGTGGTTTGTGAGCCACGAGTTTGACACCCAGGCACAGTGTGTCCAGAATGCAAAAATTATGAATCAATTGCCTCATTAACCAGTATCCCATGATAATGAATGATAACTCATTTGAATCCAAACTATGTAGCGCTTCTTTTGGAATTAGCCATAATGGGAATTTTTCAATTTTGAAGGTTCTTGTGGGTCATTTTAATAACATGTCCACTATGGCCCAAAAGCCTATAGTTCACATTCTTTTACTCAAATTAATCTTTAGGTACATTTTTGGGCATTTCTGATGTACAATTGCAGTGCACTTTTCATGGAAATAGAACAAGTTTGAAATGACGAGGGCTTTTAGGGGTCATGTTACCATATATGGTAATTTTGGTCAAAAACACCTTCGTTAACATTTCTTAAGTTTGGAGTCGAGCTTCCAATAAAATATGAAATTAACAGTGGAAAAATGCTACACCAAACACCAACAATGCATGAAATAAAATGTAAAGTAGACTGCCTGAACTTATGCAAGATATTGTTCTGAATCCTATTGAGGCAGAAAAATGTATACATCAAATTCCACAAAGCAGTACATATGTTCTGAATGCTAAGACTGGAACTGGTGGGTCTGGAGGTCACTGCAGTTGAAACCAATTGGCAAGCAGCAAACTTCCAATGGAAGAGAATCCCCACCTAGATCCCACCTCAACTTCTAACTACCTGCTTTGCTGCATTGCACCTCTGTCACTTCCCTCACCAAATGCAATATCCTATACCAGGCCACTTTCACTCAGTCATGCAGTAGAATCATGGGATGTCATCAAAAAAGAGTTTGCACAGGTGTTTGACCTTGCTCTTCCAGGACTCCATCACCCTATTACCTTGACTAGTAGCAACACGGTTTCTATGCCTGATGGTAAAATGGCCAAATTTTAGAAGGTGATGATGCTTCCAGAAAGTGCCATTATTGTGAATCACAGAAGTCAACAGAAATAATACCATTCAAACTATCCAGGGTTTCCCCATTACAAAGTCATGTGAATGATGCATGGAAGCGTGGTAGAAGCTTATGGCTGGAGAAATGAAATATAATGACCAAAAACGGCAAGGTCAGTGTGACAGGCTCCTGGTATCTATTACCAACTGTTGCATACTTCACTAGAAACTTTGGTCCACCAACT
Organism: Cassiopea xamachana; assembly: GCA_900291935.2. Lineage (NCBI taxonomy): Eukaryota > Metazoa > Cnidaria > Scyphozoa > Rhizostomeae > Cassiopeidae > Cassiopea > Cassiopea xamachana. The sequence goes on along the minus strand of OLMO02000001.1, from coordinate 380,169 downwards.
TCTCTACATATCCTCTACAGACTAGTCAGTGGTGTTTGCAAATGGGGAAGGGCAGTAGTTGATGAAGAAGAACAGTATATCTCAAAAGCAAAGATTACAGTGCAAGAAAAAATTCATAAGAAGCTTGGGTTTTATGTCAACATGCCTGCATCTGGGAGTGGGAATTTGAATAATGGATATATTACACAACAACTTTTTTATCCCAAGTCACAAGATACTATTTGCAAAATTATACAGAAAGATGCAAATTGTGAGAGCTACAGTGTTATGCTTACTGCAGATGTCAGTGTTATGCTTACTGCAAGTCTAAGTGAGCATCCAGGTGTTGGAATTACATATCAAACCAACACTGCCTTTTTAGATGAAAGGGAAATCCTGGATCCCAATCAATCCCTCGCTACACTCAATGTGTGCCCATAGGTAGGAACTTCTTGACACATCTTCTGGGCCAATTACTATTTTTAGTGAGCAGGCTCAGGAACACTGGAATAAGCATGGGGTGAGGTTCAAGAGTGGCTGTGGGGCTTGTGCTACACAACATAGCATCAGGGAAAACTTGCACAACATTTTTGCCCACATGCTACATACAACAAATCAACTTGTTGTACATAGATGTTGCAAAGTCAAGTGTAGTGTATGTGGTTGCATGGGGCACACAGCTCAGTTAAAGCTTAACCATCTTGCTGGTGGTATCCTTGGTCAAGATGATTCTCAAATCATGGCAAATCAAATCATGGATTCAGTTAGTGATTGAAAAAAGGTAATGACTTTTGTTAAGATGGGTAAACACTACACAGAAACCTCATTGGTAAACAACTCATAATTCTACATGTCTTCCAATGAGCTTATATATACATATGGACAGTTGTTTTGCTGAAGATTGCTCCCACTTTCAGTTTTTACCTAGTGTTAGTGACAGTGCTAGTTAGGCTATGTCCAACCGCATCATTGGGGCCCATTAAACTCAATGGTTATCACCAACTGGCATGCAGAGCATCATCTCTAGACAAGAATTTATCACCCTCATGCATGTGAAAAAATTGCATTTATAGTGAAAGTGTTCTGACCCTTATAATATTGTGTGGCAAGGCCAAACCTAGCTAGTTATAGTTAGGATCTCCACTAGGGCTATATGAAATAGGTAGAATAATTCAAAACAGTCATTTCAAAGAGTTTAAATGACAACCTACCAATAGCAGAAAACATTTTCTAGTTATCTCAAAAATTTTAGCTGCAAGGGGTATTTCAAATGTGCAAATATTCTCAATATCAATAATTCTAGTGGAGTGAAAACAGGCCCAGTCAAACTACTCTCATACATACTCTATAAAAGATACTTTAAAAATTCAAAAAGTTCTATGCAGCTCAGTTTTCTGTTAATTTGGCAGAAATAGATATTTGCAGATACAGAAATATGTCAATTTCAATTTTTCTGCCCTGGTGTAAAGCACAGTACTGTGCTTTAAATAATAAAAGCTTGTCTTTGTGGA
>OLMO02000001.1:350410-367173 GCA_900291935.2 Cassiopea xamachana | reverse complement strand
CAGACTTTCTATGCATTTCTTAAACAATTGCAAGTTTCGAGATTCTTTTTTCTCTCTCGGCAATGACAACCAAATTATACTTCCAATGAACCTTTTGGTTTCAATCCCATGAGATTTTATATGCAGTAGCGAATATTAAGGGGGTTAAGGGGGAAAAATTGCCCCAAGTGCCATAGAGTCAGCAAATCCTCGACAATAGTAGTGGACCAAAAGCTAAATACAAGGTATTTTTAATAAGAAAGTCATTTTTGGCTAGAGTCTCAACTCAATCTTTTTGTAAGCTTTTTTCAAATAAAAAGCACTTTTACTCGTGAAATACTCAGCTTCTTCTAAAATACTCGGAAAATTCAGAATTTCAGCCCCCTGAATTTTTGCATAATAAGACCATCATTATTTCTAAAATTAGAGGTGGTTGTTTTCAACAATAATATATTCCATAAAAAGTGAATTTAATTTTTTCTTCCTTTATATATTTCTATCATGAGCAAGCACAAGAGAATTGAATGGAAGGTAGAGGAAGAAGTAAGTGCCACACAGACATGGTATAGGAGAAAATCTGGTACACGCGACCTAATCTTCAGTTTGAAAATGATCATTCAAAAACGCAGAGAATTTTGATTGAGTTTCACATAGTAAACTTTGGGAGACACAGAAAGACATGTAATTCCCAATCAATGAAATAAACTAGTAAAGGAGCTTTATGAAGGGCAACAATCTGCAGTTGGACTTATCTGTGAAAAAACAGAGTGGTTCTCTGTATAGGAAGGAGCTAGACAAGGGTGCATCCTATCGCCATATCTTTTCAATTTTTATACTGATTCGATAATGAGGGCGGTAGAAGCTGAGGCATTAATGATCACCTTAAGGAATGCAATATATATGGGCATAAAGTAAGTAATGTTCGCTTTGCAGATGATACTACTCTCTAAGGGCTTGCATTTTCAATGTTGCAACATATGGGTACGAGACGAGGACTATGACCAAAGCTGGGCCAAAGCTTATTGACTCCTTTGAGATGAAATGAACATCAGACAGATCAGTCGATTAGGAATGAACTTAAGGTTAAAGAAAATTGGCTGAGGAGCTACGTACCTAGGCAAAAGCTGAAGTACTTTGAGTACCTTAAAGTGCATGATGGAGTTTGACTAACCATCTTGGAAGAAAGGACTAATGGGAAAAGAAAACAAGGAAGGCCTTGAAGACAGTGGGAGAANAGGACATAGAGGATGAGCTAGAAATGTCAAGTACTGAGGCTGGAAGACTGGCTAACACCACGGATGAGTTTCGGACATCTTTCAGAAGCGCCCAAGTCCTCTCAAGGATAAGCGAATTAGAAGAAGATCATGAGCAACCGCAATTTTCTTTGGTGAATTGATACTAAACTAAGCTTTCTATAGCTAGTATGTTATTAAAGGAGAAGTCAGTATCTCTTTACACGATTCATAAGGCCCTTTTATGGATTTTATTAATTGGACTTTTTGTAGCTCTGTCAGGGAAAATCCAAATTAAAGGAAAACGAACTGAAATATGACACGATAAGAGATCACACTATCAGCTTGACTTTGTTCTCATCCATGTTATTGGTGACCCTTGCTATATTTTTTGGTCAGCTTTCATACAGAGCTGATTGGTTTGGTGGGATATGGTCCAAATATTTAGAGTTGACATTTGTCTTCTTGTAATTTCATGAAATTGCCTGAACACCATTTGGCGAATACACATTTTTTTATAAGAAACCAACTGGCCAGAATGTTTTTTAATGTTTTACCAAATCCAGCCTGAAATATTTCCTAATTCTTTCTCAGGCCTTGAAACTTACAATAAAAACTGCAACTCAAATTAGACAACTGTGATAGAAATAGAATATTCTGGTATTAAGAAGAAGCATGTAATGGATGTTATTTCTATTTTTTTGTAGTTTGATAAAAAAATTCCTTGTGAAGACGCTTTTTACGATAACAGTTGACACTCAGCCTGTTGTGTTTCTTAAATTTTACTTAAAATTTTGCCTTATTTCAGCCATATCTTTCTTAAAGATATGTTTCTTATAAAAAAGGAGCATTAAAATATCCTTTTTAAACTTTGCTAGAATTTTTATAAGGTTTTTACTGCAACGCGCATTTTCTTGTTACCTGCATAGTTACAGATTTCAGCATCACTCACCAAATATCACTGATAAAAATATTAAATAGAAGTGGCCTTAATACTGATTCCTGTAGCAATCCTACCTTTTGAGACCCAACAGGTGCTGAACCTTTTGCTTCTGTCATAGAGATAGCTATGAATCAATTTGAGAGCGTTTGCATTAAAATCATAATCATAGAGGATTGTGGGTTAACTCCTCATCCATGTTTTAATGCTGATTTAGTTCTGGGAGGTAAAGAGAAGCGTAAAGAAAACTAATTAAAAAGCATTTTCGACCAAGATAGACTTTCTTGAAAGTAAGACTGTTGGCATAAATTTGCTGGCCCCTTCGTCAACATCATATACTTGAAGCAGAGATACTCTCAAAGATGACGCAGATCGAAGAATATGATTCCATAAGAAAGGTGAAGTCTTCTGGAAAAACTTCCACGTTCTTCATGCAAAATAGCCGAAGGAATGGTTTTGAAAAATTATCATCTAGGATTGATAGCTACATCTATAAACAGTAAAATTTTGACATGTTTCCTTTACTATATTTTTACCTTTCTAAAAACATTTTCGAGTAGAACACAGTGGGAGATAACAATAATCTCTATAAGTAACATTACAAGTTCACAATATTTCGAGATAAGACTCAAGGGCTTAATGGTATATCACTAAATTTTTTAAACGATAAATTTGTTAAAAAACGAACACCTATTATAATAATCAGTGTTGAAGCACTAACTGTTATGAATTGGAAGGAAAAAGCCATGGGGATCAGGGAACTGTGCCCCCCGGAAAAGTTTTTGGGCCACATCTACATATTAGAAAAACATTCTTTGTGAATGTAATGATACGCCCTTCTTGGATAGGAAATTGCAGTTGAAGTAATTGACAGCATATAGTAACCTTCAATAGATCTTTTGCACTTATTATTTCACAGTTACCCACCGGGTTACCGATTTTGTTGCGGATTTGAGCATCTCTCAGACACCAACTTCTTAACTATTGGGGTGGCCGTCCTTTGCTTTGCCCCCTGGCTACGCCACTGTCTTTCTCAGTTCTTTTCTACAGAGCATTGACATGCTTAAAATTACTTGTAGTACCTCTCTCTAGAACTAGAGTGTAGAAATAATGCACACAAGTTGTGTCAAAACTTGCCTCGCATCTGTGCTATAATTCTACTCTTCATCTCTCCCTCTCTATGCACAGCTTGTAAACTGGTGACATTACTAGGTGTGAGGGAGTCAGGGAAAGGAAAGAATGGGGGGTCTGTGGGCTGGACAATTCTTAAGGGCCACTTTCCTGAGATCTTAGGAAAAGGCCATTTTGAATGTACAGATACACCTTTGTTACATAGACAACATCAGACACACTTACATTGATATTCGCTTGAAATGCTTCAAGTCTTTACAAGAAGCTAAGGTGCAAAGTCAGGAATTTTGAGGGTTAAGATGACTTTTAGGAAAAATGAGAGTGAAGGCTGATCAGAGACACACACCTACCCTAAAAATCAACATTAGGAAATTTACTATAAGCTGCTTTTTACATGCAAGGTTAGAAAACATAAAGAAAGCTAGAGAAACGATTTGTATAAATCGAAGTAAAGTAGCTGTCTAGAATATCATGCTCATTCCGTATACATCTTTCTAATTCTTGATTATCATAGGGACCTAATTTTGGTGGGAACTAATTTTGGTGGATCAAGCAATCCGCCAAATCGATCGCCAATTGACGGAATTAATTTTGGTGGATGAGGAAACAAGCTCAAATTTGGTGGGAGATTTATTTTGGTGGATTCATAATCGAAGGCATTTTCGGCGGAATTTATTTTTGCAGATGGCCAAATGAAATAGCTTGAATGAAAACACACAAAAGACACCTGTGGCTAGTAATGTTGTATTAATTAATGATTAATATGAATCTGGATCCAGTTTCTTGTCTTTTACCGTGAAACCCTTATTATATCCACCTACTCTTACTTCCGAATTTCACTGTTTTTGGAAAAATCAAAAAATTAATGTTGATGGTTCACAAAGGAAGTTAGTTTTTGGTGGGAACTAATTTTGGCAGAATTCGGCGGGAATTCTGCGAATCCGCTAAAATTAGTTTCAGCCAAAATTAGTTCCCTCAAGGTGTTTACATTAAAACGTTTATTCGAAATGAAAAATTCTATGCATTCCTAGAAAGTAAAGCGCCTACGCAAGGGCCATAAAATGTCTCGGTGGCCGTGGGCTCCTACCCCACGTAGAATCGTCACTGTCTACAACATCAAAAAATGCCTCTGTGAAGAATAGGCGATGCACTAAAAACTTAATTAGATTGCCTACCACAAACTGACGGTGATCACTATTCTATAGAAAGGACAACAAACAAGATGCCAGATGATGAAAGTTCAAAGAGCTTGCTTGAAGTGCATATGCATCCAGTACAATAAGAGCATTTGCAGCAAACCTGAGATTAAGGAAAAAGTGCCCTTCTTTCCAAAGAAAGCAAGCTCAAATACACCTTAATAAATCTACAAGAAAGTATTTAAATATATTTGTCTAAGGGGCAGGTATTCGAAGCTAAAACTAGTGCACTGCCGTCTTGGTGGCTGACGAAGTTTCAAACAGGTATTCCTTCACACGTATACATGCGCCAAAGTTAAAACAAGGGTTAACACCTCAGAGAACAACAAATCAGGATTGCTGTGCCACATATGTTTGTGATGTGACCCACCCACATACATGTGGCGTACAGAATTGGCCACTAGCCTGGAATAGTGGAGTCTCATCGGGGAAGCTAGAGAACTGCAATAATAGACTTCATATCGATAGGTAATGAATTGCACGAATATTCTTCTTGTCTCCCTTCTACACTTTTGTCTAAGAGAATTCCTCTTAGAAGAAATTCTCTTTGACAAAAGTGTAGACCATGGCCCCCCTTTGTATGTGGCCCTTATTATGTGAAATCTAGATCTGGGAGTGAAAAACTGGTAGACCTGCTAGAATAATAGGGAAGATAACTATGAGCTGCAAAGGATGTTCTTTCCAAAACCGATATTCAGCTTCTGAAGTGTTGAATGGCACTTCTCATGAGCGTCCAATTTCAGACTTGAGTTAAAGTAAATTGGAAATAAATGGATTTACCAAAAGCAAAGACCAATAGCTATGATTGAATTCGAGTCTTGTTGAAGTTTCATGCAATTTATGCACATGAATGGAAAATTTTAAATACTTCCTTTCAAGAACATAGGGCGGCTCTTTATGTAAATACTGATTTAGCATCTCACTGATCTCCTCCTCAACATGTGTCTTTCTAATCTGTGATTGCACTTAGAAATCTTCCGGCTAAAGAACTTCTCCTTGCAGCACGTGGTGTTGTTGGATTACTTCCAGCTACCTTTGTTGATCTTGGTTTCTCACTTTCGCTTCCTTTTACATTAATCACTTCTTGACTGGTAGCTTTTCTCATTAGTCCTCCATTTACAGGAACGCTCTCATGTAGTGTTGGATCTGCAGTTGATGGACGGCTGGGATTCACCTTCTGAGGGGAAGCAGCCCCTCCAACAATATTCATTGCACCTACAATTTGCATCCAAAAGAATTTTACAAGCTTTATAAAATTGGTCTTTCTATAGACGTATTTTCATAAATTTAAACCTAGTTCCACTATCTATTTATGTTAATCACAAAAGACAGCTACTTTACAAGAGATGGTAAAGGTAAGACCAACTGTATCAAGTTTTTAGAATAACATTTCTACAAGATGGTTGTTATAAAATGTCATCATTCCGATACCTGACAACACAGCAGTTGTTGCTGTCGATGCCTCTCTTTCAAAGTGAGGATGGTAAATTGCTTCCATTTTCTTTATTGCTAGATCACCTATCAGTCTCATATCTTCCTTTATCTGATCTGAACTTCCTGTCATTCCTGTATCTGTGACCTGAAAAAATAACAGATTATGGCATATATCAGGAGCTAATAGAAACACACACAATAATATCATATAGATATACCAACTCTATAATACAGTTATCCAACGAAGCTTCATTTGCGCTTTAATCATTGCTATGAATGGGGACTTCTACAAACTAGCCACCAAATGTTAATTGTTCAAAAGACAATGTGTATAAGTTTATTTTCCTCATAATGTAACATACCTCAATAATTTTCTCTGTGTTGCTTTTTGTATGAATAGCTTCAACACAAAGAATGTCAATACCATCAAATAATTTACTGCACTCATCTGCCCATTGCTTGTACCTGAATCAATATTTCTCTGTTAGAATACTGATAAGGATAGAAACACATCCTTTTAAATATGTTCCACGTTATGCGTATCTAAAGCTACATTGAAAGGCATTTAAAGTTGCCATTGAAAAAAGAACTAATAGTGGGCAAAAAGAATCTTTCTTTAAAGGAGATAATATTATAGAATGATCTCTAAGCTGATGCAGGCCCACAGAAAGAGCAATTTTGTAAGGGGGGGCAGTCACTGATGTACCAACTGGAAAGGGCCTGATGGAGAGGTGTGGCATCTCCAATGTGTATGAAGCTGCAAGAAAGTTGATCATGATGCGAGGGAATTGACGTCCTGTTTGTTACAATGCTTTCTTAGTTTTGTTTTAGTTACAATTTGTCAAATTTTTGCCAAAGATTTTCGAAAACACGTCATAAAGGAAATATTCTTGCAATAAATCTGGGAACAGTAATGACTAGCATAATAGAAGAAGAAAAAGTAGCCAGCATAAGTCAGTACAGGAGGAGCAGAAAAGGCTCTGTGAACACAGTTATGAAAATTGACAAAGAATACACACAGAATAAGATGTAGATTGACTTTTGACAAATAAACAGAAATGAAGAAAAATAAATTGGTGCTGCACGTGCAGTACCCGTGGCATCTCTCAAATGTTATGTGTAATTAGCTGGTTAAGGTGGTTAATTAGTGGCCAAGTGGTTGGACACAGTGCTGCGAATATGTTGAATTGCAAACTCCACTGGTTCGAATCCGCACACTGGTCCCTCCTCTCGAGTCCGCACACTGGTCCCTCCTCAGTTATCCCTCCTCTCGTAGGCCGGTAAATTGAGCATTCGATTAAAATCAAATACCTTAGGCCGCAGGCCCACAACTGCCTCCAACTTCAGCCTACGTTAACAAATAAATACTAACAAACAAACAACCAAACAAACTAACTAACTAACTAACTAACTAACTAATTAACTAACTAACTGATATTAACTACCCAACTAATATTAACTAACTAACTAAGTAACTAACAAACTAGCTAGCTAAAGTATATTCGCCAGTTTTATGAACTTTAAGATCTAGAACTTTTACAATATGCACTTTCTGTCTTTCCTTTTTTGTAAATTTTTAGCATTTTCTGCAAATGTACGGTCCTCTGGACATGAGCCACAGTCGTCATGTCCAGAGGACCGTCCAATGGGCCACTATCTTTAAATATACTTACAGCAGATGCATATAAGCGTAGGAGACGGAAGCAGGGGGCTGCACCCCCCAAGCTGGGCAGAAATTCGTTTCACTCGGGCAAATTTTCCGATTTAGCAAAGGGAAATTCGGGCAAAAAGTTTACAAAACGTTTACAGCCCCCCAAAATTTGACGGTCTCCTACGCCCATGCCTATGTCTGTATGTATGTAGCTATTAGCTGAGAGGAATGTATGTTGACAGCCATCTTGATGCCTATGATGCATTACTTTTCTTGTATTCTTATCATAGAGAATGAGGAATGCATATACCTGTCCGTTAATGCAATTTCTTCTACCACAGAAGTGCCAGTATTTGCCTTCCAAGAATCTGAGAGTGATCGGCGCCTTCAGTGTGAGTTGTACAAATTTAAAAATTAGCAAAAGACAAGTTGCCAAGCATAAAAAAAGATGATGATTATTATCGTAATATTGGATAAAGTATGAAATGACGAGCTATGATTTTCTCTAATGGGATGACTCTCTTGTTGACTGCCTTATTATAAGGCTGGCTAACTGCCAATGCTTTAAGTTGATCTTTACTTGTAAACTTATTTCAGTTTAAAATTATGAGAAATTGAAGCTTCATCAAACGCCATTGGATAATCTCGTGCAAAGAGCTGTTTTTCAACGGGACCTGTGAGATAATATTCCAGCCAACCTGTTTACAAAAATTGGGAGCAAGCAAATATCAAGCCAAAGAAAAATTATAATATTGGAGTGCTCATGTACTTATAAACTTTGTAATGACGCCCAATCTTCTGAATTCTAATGTCATATTTCCCATCTAAGAAAGGCTCTGTTGTTGCAAACGTATCAGCAACTGCAACCAAACTTGCTACATCTTGAAAACCACGAGGACTTGCAACACAAACCTTGAAAGATGAGATGCAAGTCAACGAAAACACTTCTATTCAATTTAGTACAAGACAGAAATTAAAGTCAATCTTGCTCTTAATTAATTATGCGTTTCAAAATAAACTAATCCTTGATTAGTATTAAGCTCAGCATTCCCACGTTATACCCTGCTAAATTACTCACACTGCTAATCGTCTTCGTAGAACTCTTTGCTTCCAGGATTACTTCCTGATGGTCATTTGAATAATTTTTCATCTCCCCGATTTTCAACTCTGAGCAGAAACTTGAGGGCTTTATGATCTAGCGAATCACTTGCAAGCTACACCTTCGCATGAATTTTTACATGGCAAAACCTTCCCAAAGTAAGAAATGTAACATTTTCTATTGAGCAAATCAAGAATTCATTCCTTATATATAATTACCTTGCCATAGCCACTGTTAGCACTTCCAACTTTAACAACAACTGGTAATGACGGTGGCAACATCTGTAGTGAATGACAGTAGGTAAAAAGTGGACAATTGTCTTTGCGAGTTATTGATAAATGAAATTACGAACAGAACGTTATTGAAAGGAACTGTTTGTTAACAGGGTTGGATAATCATTCGAGGTAGGGGTGCAACACCACTTTCATTTCATTTTGAAATATTTATACATGGTTCCCCCTCAGATCTAAAGTCTGTTCTACAGGTGGGCATGTTAAAAACCAATTAAAACAGATATTACCTACAAAGAAACACACACACACACACACACACACACACACAAACACACACACACACACANATATATATATATATATATATATATATATATATATATATATATATATATATATATATATATATATATATACATATAGCTAAGTGAATTTTGCAAAATTATGTGATATGCAGAAATGCAAAAGCATGCAAGAAATTAACAGTTAAAATAAATTTTCTAGTTTTTGCTACAAGCTTGGCTTCTCATTTTCTCTGAAATGACCCAAAAGTCCTAGAAGATTTTACTTTCCTAGGGAGGGAGTTCGAGACCGATGACCCTCTGTAAGCAAAGCAATTTTGGCCATTCCTATTTTTTAATCTTGGAAGCCTTAAGCTTAGGTTAGAACTACGTAAAGTCCTACTTGTTATATCAGAGACTCTAGTCAACCCTTCTGTAAGGTAGATAGGTGCCTCCGCATTTAATGCTTTCTACACCTTGGTTGCGGATTCTTGCTTGATCATATCTGAAATACTAGACAATTGTAGTTGTCTTAGCAGGGGTCCAACAGACATGAAAGACCTAGATATTGAAAATAGATAGTTTCCAAAAGTCCATAGTCAAGAAGTTATGGGCATTGCGGTGAGGTCCACGTACTATATATTTTGCCGTAGAAACAAGACGTGGACCGACCCTCTCTTCTTAAAATTTTAAGAATTAAATCGCATATTCATAAATATATATTATTTTTCTAATTTTTTTATTTCCATTTTTAGTAGATCAATTGATCATCTCCTGATACACATGTACTTTGTTTCTAATTAGTTTTTGCAAATAAGCTAATTATACATTGCCTATACACTAGTGCAGTGGTTCCCAACCTTTTTTATATCGCGGCACACTATTGAGTTCTTAAAATTTTCGCGGCACACCTATCACAAAACATGAACATTTTCTACTCATAAAGCCATTTCGCTATAAAATAAAAAAAACAAAGAAGATCAGAAAAAAGGAATTTTATTCATGTAAATACACCTTTTAGCCGCTTTATGACACTGAATTCCTGCTATTTGTAACATTTTTTTAATAGAATTTTCATATATTTTTGGGATTTTCGCTGTCTAAGCCTCTTCATTTTTTTACCATTTTTTACACTCCCTTACAATTTGTCTAATATCAGTCTTAGGAAAAAGTTAAATTCTTCCTGAACCCTTTTTTCTATTCAATTTACCATTGTCCTTTAATCTATCAGCAAAGCGCTTAATTGTTGAAACGTGCTTTTGACCTTTTTTTGAAATTAATGTCAATGTTTTCCCTTCCAAAAAAAGTTTTCTAATGTTTCCTTCTTCTTTTCAGTTAAGTGCCTTCCCATAAAATAGGTTTGATTTTTCCGACTTTTTTAAAGGGATTTAATTAATTTTTTTATTTAGTGACTATTTAAGGACAGAAAGGGGGGAACAAGCACTTATGCAAATGTATAAAATATTTCTAAGCAAAATAAACGTCCCTCCATTTTTCCAAATTTACCTTTTCTGGAAATGAAAAAATTTGATGTCATTAAGAAAAAACATACTGCCTTATACAAAACATGTTCTCTGTTTTAGATCAAAAAATTAATATACGCATCTGCACGGCTGATAAAAACTACTATAAAAAAGTGAATTGTTGATGCCTGACTGGTTTTTACAAGTTAAAATTGTGTATTTATTTTCTTTTAAAAATAGTTTGACAGATGATAATGTGCCATTTTGACATTTCAATTGCGGTGACTGTATTTCAGCGATAGATCCACGGAACGCTCCGATTCTACTCTAGATAAGGGTCAGCCAATCACATTGCCCAGTGTCTGCGGCATGCCGTATCGAAATAAACTATGGCTAAACGGTTGCAGCAGGCCGTACAGAATATAATGTAGGGAACATTTTCTCTTACGTCTTTATGAAACGAACGCGTGCGCAATGAGTAATGTGTCTACGTCATCGGCGAAAAGGGGAAGATGACACCGAGAGCGGATTATGTCATGCACAGGCACATGTGTGAGTAATGAGCGAAAGCAGAAAGCGACGCTACTCTAATCTTCTTTTTTTTTTTTAATTAAAATGCGCGTCTGTAAGTCGATATGCAAGCTTTCAACTGTCTGTTGGAAATTGGAATCACTTGAATTAAATTCAAAAATGAAATCTCTTCGCGGCACACCAATAATCATTCTGCGGCACACTAATGTGCCGCGGCACGGCGGTTGGGAACCACTGCACTAGTGAGATGTATGAATTTATCATTTAGTGATTGATGAAAGAAATGAAACTTTAAAAAAACCTTCTTTCCAGTCAGCGAAGGAAACTAGTTAAAACCAACTATAACTTTCTCGCGTTTAGCGCTATTCTCTAACGCTCTGAACAGTGCGGCGCTATGAGGGTGTCATTGGGGGAGGCTGTACCCCCAAACATTCTAACAGATATCATACCTGTCAGCAGCCCAACATAAATAAAGTACTTTCTCTATTAACTGGTTGATACGGACACGAATTTTCTAAAACGGGGTCGCACAACAAAAATGGCCGGCTAATCAAAAGTATGCTTTTGACATCGGTGCCCAAGTAAAATTCCATGACGCAGAATTCATATGCCTTTGCGTAACAGCACGTTTCTCCGACGCTAACTCACAGGGGTGCAAGTAAGACAGTAGATGGAGATAGAATTCGAAGAAAATTGATTATATTAGTAAAATATTAGCCTTCTAATCTTTGGAATGGCGTTGCACTCACAATATTAAAATAGTACGGGATTGAGTGTCTTGATTTGCTACGAAGGGTTACGGAAAAAACAGAAGGGAATGGGGCTTTACACAGCACCGTTATTACGTAATGCAAGAGCGTTGCCATGTTTCTTTCACCAAAATGCCTGCTCTTTCATTTACCATTTGTATATTTGAAGGAGCTTAGTGACAACTGGTGGATCTAATGGCTGGAGAAGTATACACATATACCTTCCTTTGGGATTCCCTCTACCTAATGATATTTTGTTACGCAAAAGTAGACTTGTGTTACAGTGCGCTACAGGAAGTTTCCAAAACGGCAAAACTGGCGTTACATAATTGGTGAATGATCACCCCCAGGAATATCGAAAATGGTAAAAGAATTATTAAATGATAGAAAGGTGCCACATTGAATTGTGAATACAAACCATTTCATTAAAACTTTGATAGTATGTTTGCTCGATCAATGGAAACTCATCCTTCCCTAGCCTCTTCTGAATCTTCAGCAATTGAGAGTACTGTTCAGAATAAATGGATAATTGTGAAATAATATGGAACAAACAGCTTCTACATTCAGGAACGTTATCTATTTCTCTCTTCATATCAGTTCACTAAGTAAACACGATGTTGGATATTGGAAACAAATGAATTATCTAATATATGGCTAGAGTAAACAACAAAAATAACTCAAATGCAAATACCAAGAGTATACTGCCAATGAAACTGCCAATGTATGCAACAGGCTTGTAAGCCCATTCCCATTCTTATGTTTTCAAACTTTCCTCGTGCTATCCTTTTGAGGATACATAATGTGGAGGATTTATCTGAACTTACAAGAATTTCCTTCACGAAAAGAAAGTGAGCTTAAATCCACTGAATTTTTTCACTATTCCATGCAGAAAGCTATTGGTGGAGCATGGCATTTTATATTCAATGGAAGCATACCAATAAATTGTTGCAGGAAATTAAATGCAATAACTTCTTCAACGAATGCATCTTCTCGCGCTTTTTGTTACTCATCTTGTTTATTTCGTTTCAGCATACGTGCGTATTTTGTAATTATTTAGCCTTTAGAATATTGATTTTGTATTGCTAAATATTTTAAGTAGAGTATGCGTAATGGCGGTGCCTTATGCTTGTTGCTCGAGGCAAGTGACTATGTTTCCTGTTTTTAGCCTATGTATGAGTAAAGTTACTTTTTTGACGTCTGTATAATCTTTGAATTTGGTTGGTTGGGAAGTAACACGTGTAGTAATTAAAAGTAGCTTATATTAGAGTTGATTTAGCCTAAGATTTTCAGATTGGGGAAAAAACTTGGTAGAAGTAGGACGGGAATTGAAATATACGTAATATGATGGCTGGCGTTTTTCTTGACTCAATCTGTGTTCATTGAATTCTGTTGAGTCAGTTATACAATTTAGAGATATAGTCTCAACAAAAAGCATGTCTCAGATTTCGTCACAGTGGGTGCATAATCATGTCATACCAAAAATTTGAATATACACCTTTTTACTTCATGAAATTAGTGTATAAGAAACTAATACTTAACTGTGCAAAAAGTCAATTAAACTCAGTACAGGATTCTTGGGACCTAAGGAAGTTGATTCATTAACATCGAAAACTTTGGAATTTTTAAATTTCGGGCAAAAATCGTCGACAAAAAACGTTCGGACAATAATTGTAACTGTCTCGGACAAAATTTCGGCCCATTTTTCATGTTTTCGGCATCTATAGGATGGTGCTCTAGATCTCTGTTTATCGTGCAACAGCATTGCAAGTTGATAGTAAGATCAACAAAACTACTGCGTAAATGCAAGGAAACTCTAGTCGTAGGTTCATAGTGAATGGTACGTACTGCCTATTTTCTGTTCCTTATTCCACACACCATATATCATAGTACTGCCACTGCGTATCATTGGCCAAGTTCCTATTCAACTGTAAAGCTGAGAGGGGATATACTGAGGAATGTGGAAAATTCATGGGCGTGGTCAGTGTCACTATATGTATATGCATAGTATTCTAAAGTTTGCACATGCACAATCTGTGGCAAACTACAGGCATGTTTACGTTATACCAACTTATTAAAACGCACAAGCTCTTATCGAAAACTGTCATATTCCTTAGTATAGGGGAGCACTCCTAGCTTTTTGCTATTTTCAGCTTTATACACGAGGTTAATGTAGGCTCATATGCATTTAAAATGTTATTAATATGTGTATAAATGTTAAATTTGTTATGCTGCAGCACTGAGCCACACAAACCGTTCTTGTAAAAGAAAAGTTCAGTCTGTCAACAGAGGTACTGGATGGGATGGGTGTGATGATTCTTAGGTGGACGTATTTCACATATGGATGTTTCTTTAGCAATGATGCACCCTTGTCAAAGTCTTCAATACTTCATCTTGTGGTGATCATTTGAAACATTCGTAACAACACATACGTAGCAGGAAACTGAATCGTTACGTCATCAAATCTACTCAGAAGTTCTATTACTTCTACTGTTCGTCGTACGCTTGGCAATCTCATTAGCGACTCCTCTATTTCCTACTTAGCATGCGCTATCCCGAATATTTTCGAAGGTTTGTATGATGGCCGTAATACAAATCGTCTAGCGTAGGTCCGCCAGTAGAAAGATGACATTGATTAGAAATATTGATAAATGTATTACCATAAGAGGTTTCTCCATGAAGCTGAGGGTTGTCTCCAATGAATTTAGTGACGGTACATTTCCATGCATTAAGCCAAAAAGAAACGTCTTTGCGTCAGCCTTTGGTTCCACACCACGAAACCTCTCTCTTACCAGCACAAAGTCTGGCCTAAATGACCTAAAAAATACGAAAATGCAGCATTTTCCATGGAACTAATTGCATTGAAATCAATTGTATTAATGCAATGAGTGGTACTATGCACAATTGTTTGTCAAAAATGTACACAATAATGGCAAAATGTGGCATTTCGCTGACCGGAGAATCTATTGCCATGCGCGAACCATGCACTGCCCACCCATGTTGCTCTCAATCAAACAAATGAAAATATGCGTTCTTCGCATGCTCATAAAATCTTTTTTGAAGAATGACCGATAGCTCTTGAACTTTAAGCCTGGTTCACATATAGCCGTAACTGCCGGCGACTGCCGCCGGCACTGCTACTACAGTATGCCGCAGACAGTTTATTCCTTATGTGAACACTTGGTCCCCAGCTGCCGGCGGCAGCCTGAGTTACCGTGAAGAAAGTTGAGCTTTGCGGCTATTACGGTACGGCCGGCAAAGCAAAAATCTAATATGAACATAGAGCCTGCGGCATCTATTGCATGCAAACCGTCATGTGATAATGGTTGACCAATAAATACTTAGCAATTTAACGGTCTCGTCTCATCTTTCGTGCGCTCCTAAAAAGTAAGATGGCTGTAGCAGCTGCTAGGCAAGAAGAAACTGAAATAAAAAGCCATGTTAACATTGATGAAATGTATCTAGTACTACCCTGTAAGTTACGATAGACAATCATGTCGTATGCTTTGCTGAAATATTTTAAGAACCTACATATTTTTCTTTGTTTCAACTTTTATGAGGCTAAGTTTAAAAATGCGTAGTAGGTCAAAATTAATCCACAGTGAGTTGCTAACAAAAGTTGCCTGTTAGAGCTGATGTCATATTTCGGCAATGCTTCTGGTTCCCGCGAGAAAAAACTGAAAGCAACAACAACAATGAAGATTCAATAATGAATGCTTGGCTACCGGCAAGGTTACCGGCAAANAAGAATGTATTTGTGAACATATCGCCTGAGGCAGCCTGCAGTACATGTACCTGCGGCAGTCGCCGGCTATTACGGTTACATGTGAACCAGGCTTAAAAGGATTCCTTTCTTCTGCAAATATAATAGAGTTGGACATCACTAAATTTAAATGATTTGACCCTGCAAACCCAGGAATTCAGAACCATATATTTCTTGGCATTTTTATTCCTGATAGACAAACTTATTGGTAGCAGGCAGATGTAAAGAATTTTTCTAGTACCCAAACTTAGGCATCCCTCTGTAGGTGACGACAAATGCTTGCTTTGCTACGACCTTCTCGTAAAATTGCGATTAGGCTTCCTACGATTCAAAACCGTGCAATTTAACCTACCTTGACACAACAGCACCATTTCTTAAAACACGCATGCTCACAGTGACTCCTTTTTCACAGGATGAGATAATGCTAAGCTCTGAGAAAGTAGCCTTCGAGATAAAAGCAAACAATGTCATTTGTATTCCTTCTCCATACGCAACACTGATTACTAAAATCAATCACATAAGTTACATTCCCCAAAGAAAGCAAATTTTACTTCAGTTTAAAAATGCCTACCTTTTCATATGGCTACATCTACATGATACAAGCAACAGAGCCATTGAGGGGACGGGACAAGTTGTGCAAAATACCCCAGAGCCCCAAGGTCAAGGGGCCTCATAACTTCAAGTGCTTTAAGGTCTGGGGGCTCGTAAAATAAGACGAGCAGGATTTTCCTATTTTGTTTTCCATACCCTCAAGTTTTTCTGCTTGCGTTGCTTGCATTAGGCCTCATATTCTTCCTTTCCCCCAGGGCCCTTAAAATTTGCTGGCGTCCTTGACCAGCAAAAAGTGCAGTGCATATAAGAATTGCGATACAAATATGTTCATTTTGTTGTTGGAATGTTTCTAAACTTTGTTGCCCTCCCAGATCTAAAGTCTTATCATGTATAAACTATTTTAATTTCATGAATGACTTTAGTTTTGTATGTTTCTTTGATGCCTGCAGGTTCTTTATCACAAACGTCACTGCTGTTATTGAACTTTAGCCTGATATACCTGCTCAACACGGATGTCGTATAAGCTGCAATG
>OLMO02000001.1:333172-344211 GCA_900291935.2 Cassiopea xamachana | reverse complement strand
TATATATAAATATATATATATATACGTATATATACAGATATATAACGTTGTTCACCCTTTCCCCAAGAGTGATGTTATGGGAAGGATTTGCCCCTACAGGACAGTTGCTTCAGTTACGTGCTTGCGATGCATATAATTACATATAATATGAAAATTCTATGCATGATTTAATCAAGTGTATTAGCATGTCAAAAATATGAGCTCAAATGTGTAGTACTTTTATATTTGGTAGTTAGGTCTTTCATAGTGCAACGAGCAATCATTTCTAGAAGCACGTCAAGGAAGGCCATGAATCGCTACAAGGCCTAAATAAAACACGTTAATATTGGATTTTGGTAATGAAGAGGAAAAATTTAAGACATTGTCCCTACCAGTTGTTGTCATGAGAGTCAACAATGAGAAGCGTCTTGTGTCTTCGATCAGGCTCTTTTTCCTTAGAATTTGAAACCCCGAATTTTGATAACAAAGAAAATGCACCTGATTTCAAATGACCTGTTTCTTCTTTGCTTTCTTCCTCATTTGATAGTGCTTTTGAAAAGTTTCGAAATTTGTCCATCATTCCCGACATTGTTAATGGAGATCTTGTTTTTAAACACTTCGTCTAGTCTACCCAATGCTTGAGAGTATGTTAGTATTCTAGAATATATGTATCCTTCTCTTTGATAAATTTTTCCATCAATACATTTGCAACCAAGCCATTTCCATTTATTCTGCAAATAAATTGCAACAAAATCAGTGCACTTTCACAGTATATGCTTATTGCTACCTTAAAACTTGAATTTATCTAGGCAAGTACATTTCTTTTTACAGTGTATGTATTTTTTGACGTTTTTCATGTTGTACTAGAAGATTCTTATTTAGCATGTAGTAAAAACGGGCAAGTACCACCCAGAGTTTGAACACCTGCCTGAGCTAGAACTGCGCATGATCGTTCCAAATCTTTTGTTTCCTTCCTGATTTGATTTCCTATTATCTGATATGACATTTATTATGCAAAGAGCTCTTCGAAGGACAATAGCTCTTGTCAAACGGACTACAAGTTTGCAATTTCACTCGCTTGCTGCAGTAGTTGCTCAAAAATAATCTTTTTAGGTTGACGAAGTCAAAATGTGTAGTGATAATTGAACTTTATCCTTAGCTGTAACTTGTGAATGTTGTTGCCACCCCAACTTCTTCTCGTGAATTCAATAGGGTATAACAATAGAAACAAAGCTGTAGACAGGTGGTACTCCGAATTTGTATATCTAATCTTAGCAGCTGTGAAGTACTTTCTTTGAAGTCTAAATTATCTTATTATTTAGAGAGTTCTTATTGTCTTCAAACAAGCATCTACTCAATAGGTTATATAAAGCCTCTCGTGTTCACAGAGCATTTTCCCTCAATATTAATCGATATTCAATACCTCTCCTCTTGCTCTTAGCTCCAAGTACCCATGCTTGTCCTCCATCTTGGTGGTTCAAACGGGTTCGACTGAACCACTGTCAGTTGTGATTTTAAAAGAATCTAGAGCATACGTTGCAGCCATGGACGTAGTAGCCGGGGGGAGGGGGGCACAGGGGTACTTGCAAAACTTCTCATAAGTTTGCATTTTAAGTGTCCTGTTGCAGCCTATAGCGTTGCCCTTTTTTTGCTTGTGAAAGTGCCTCTTGCAGATATATGCTCCCTACTTTTTCAATGCTTCCTACGAACCGGACTGTAGCAACCACTCCGTCTGTAAATTGAAAAATGAACAAAACGATCGGCAGGAAAAACGAAGAGAGAAACCAAATTGTAAAAATTGGTGCGAGCGGTCTTTTATCAAAAAGGAATATAATAATAGCCATGGTAATAAAATAGATCTTTTCCTAATGATAACTAACCGATTCGTTACTGAAATATAAATTTTGTCGTCGAGGTGACGTGTGTCGTGTGACGTGTGTCCTTGCCATTGGAACTGGAGAAAGCTTTCATAATTCTTGTTCTTCTCTAACTCTCTTGCTTGCTCTAATTCCTACCAGAGAAGAACAATATAACTACAACTGAGACAAAGCCTAATGACAAAAGTTACTTAGTTCTAAAAGGATGTACCTAGGATAATGATCAATCTTGATACGGTTCCTAAATGAATGGCGAACTCTGGTTACTCATAGACGTAGTGATTACTTACTCATACATTAGAACTCGGTACTTAGGTACGTTAACAAGAAACAACAACAACTACTGCATGCACCCAGGGGCGTCGCGGCCGGAGGGCAGGGGGGCCATGCTCCCTCCAATTTTTCGATATCGTCGGATTTTCGAAAGTTTAATGCTTCGTCGGAAAACTTTCGGACTCTTGCTGTTAGTACTGCCATACTGTGAATATATTAGTAAATGCTACAATGGAGTTATACATTGAATATTAGGACAGATAAAGTTGCTTGCGAAAGTACTTGTATCTTGTATTAGGACGTCTCACATTTCATTATTTGGTAGTCTAAACTCACAGTGATTGTAGAAGGCTGTATAGGTCTACGTCGTATCGCGTCGGTATATTAGGTATCTGGACTCTCAAGGCTTGCAATAGGTTGAGAGGGCCGTCACATAGTAGTTATTCGTGAGATACGTCGAGGGCTCGACTGGAAATGAGCCAACAGAATCATTATAGTTTCCAGGATATGCAAGCATATGTGTATATCGTTAGTTTCCATTCACTAAATTGTAAGACACACGTCTATGTCCAAAGTTTTTTATACTAGTTGTTAAGAAATAGGTTAGGCTAGATATAAGTAATACAAACGTAGTACTTTCGTAAAGCTAAGCACATCATAGGAAACCCCGTAATAATGACTGTGCATTACGCGGTATTCCATTCTATTGCTTTAGGGCTTAAGGATTACTTACCCTTGCGTCATACACGACTAGACTAGGTATACTAGAATAAACTAGTATTATCTCTTGTATTGTATTTTATGCTGAGTAACGATTACTCTTTGTCGGCAAAAATGCTGATGCATCCTAAATCAGTATTTTTACATCATTTAAGCGCACCCCTCTTAGAGAACTAGGAGAGAAGAAGAGAATTAGAACTATGTGAATCATGAGTTAGAGTTTGAAGGCTCAACGACAGGGACGCGAGTCACCTAGCCGAGCTATTTGTACAGTTAAGCTGAAATGAAGATAAAAGTTAATAGCTATTAAAATGTCTACTCTCTCCACTACGATTCTAAAGACCGCTCGTGCATGAAAGAATCCTGACCGAGTATACAGTTGACCACTGAAGACGTTCATAAAGAATTACATTACGATAATTATGATGGAAGACGAATTCCATTTCACAAACATGCATGTTCTCATTCATTTTTTTTAGATTTCACGCTACTTCTCATCAAGGACGAAATAGATGGATTTTTGTATATTCCTTGGTATCTGTAATTAATTATATCGGCATATCATTGAACTTGCCCCCCCCCACTCCACAGGTGCCACGACGCCCCTGCATGCATCACAATTTTACTCTAGCTAACATCATTCTATGACTGGTAATACAGCTGGCTCTCCTCCCATGGAGCTCTATGTAACACTAAGCAACGACATACAATAGCAATCTCCAACCTTTCTCAAGCGTTCAGATTCCAAGAATGCAAAACGACAACGAGAAAAATACAGAAAAAGTCCAAGAGCTTTCATAAGCCACTTGATCTTCGGCCTAGTCTTATATACGGTAGCTACTAACAAAAAGTAACAAAACAGCAGTGTTACACTCCTGTCAAATTGGCAGTTATCTTCCAAATCAAATATGTGCTTCACTTGGGATTTTATTCAGAAGAATGAATGATCCTAGCAATAAAGTAATTTATAGGTCTATTACGATGTTACCTGCAATATCGAAAATCTATGAGAAGCTCATGAGCAACCAAAGAATCTCTGTTTTGTGGTTTTAGCCTGGGATATAACACTGAACATGTTCTTTTGAGATTTATGGAAAAGTGTAACCTGAATCTCTCAATAAGAAAGGTTTCACAGTTACAGTATTCATCGACCCCTCAAAGCGTTTGATAGTCTAAAATGTTGACTATCAAACGCTTTTGAGTGGTCTCTAGATCATGAGATGCTAGTCGCAAAACTAGATGCATATGGGTGTAGTAAAAGTGTGCTTAATCAGCTATTGATAAGCAGTAAACAAGGAATTAGCATTACTGAGTCCTGCAGCACTTGGAAAATTGCAAAAAATTGGTGCTCCACAAGGCTGAGTCTTGGGTCCCCTTTATTCAATGTATTCAATAACGATTCAATGTATTCAATCTCGTGGGTGAAGCAGATATTTGTCAGTACGCTGATGACACTACTATTAATGATTGTGATACAACAATAGATCTTATTAATGATAAGCTTGAGAAAATAGCTTTGAGGTCAGGGGCGCAGTTAAGGCAAATTGTTGAAAGGATGGCAACCCCGATTTGCCTACACATAAGACTTCCATCGAGCCAAATGTGTAGTCAAAAAAGAACTTCCAGGCGCTTTATTAGTAATACAACGTTGATTAGCACTATTGATGTCCTGCAAATTCACCGATAAGTAAAATGTAGGGGGGTGCTGCACCCCCGTACCCTTTGGCTAAGCCCCTGATTGAAATGGCGAGCTGGATTTCCACAACTTTAATGAAATTGAACGAAGAAAAATGCCATTTCATGCTTCATGGTGAGAAGTCGAATGACCACAGTGTAATTGTAGATCCAGCTATAATAAAGGAAAGCACTGAAGATACACTCATTTGGAGTTACTGTTAGTAAAAGAATCCCCATTAAAAACATACTTAGCAGCCTTGTATTAAAGGTAGCCAAAAAACTACACGCGCTTGCAAGCTGGCAAGTAAACAGCAGGGAACATGGTGGCTTAATGTTTGGTTATGTTCTAAGCTGGGCGACAATAGATACAGCTTATTTTATCAACTATACTAAATGAATTGCTACGAAAAAGTTATAGAAACAACTAACATAGTTAGAAAGAATATAGGCCACTTTTGATTCCAAAGTTGAATTTGCAACTCTTTCAAGCGAAAAGATGCCAAATTTCAAGCTTTTATCTAATATCAATCAAGTGCAAAATCAGTTTAGTACTTTTTGCAAAATCCAATATGGCCACCGTATTGGAAAATTTGGGCAAATGGGCCTAAATTATAAAAAGCCATAGCATTGAAAGGAACATTGCTTTTGAGCTGAAATTTGGGAGTTATTCAGCCCTTGACGATATGTATCAGTGGTGTAAACTTCAAGAGAATCTGAGGGGTCGGGTGTAGATGTTGTCCTACTTTCACAAGGAATGACCGATTTGTGTAGCTAGTTCAGTCGTTAATAGAAGTTAATAGTTGAAATCGTTAATGAGAGTTGTGAAGATAGAGGAAGACATACATATAAATATAATTAATATTTGGAGTGGAAGCCGCTATTAGTTGTAAGAAGCAGCTTTGAAGTTGCCGTTGCAATTGCCGTTGCCGTTTGTCATCGCTGTTCTTTTTTTTTAGTAAGTAATGTCGGGGGAAGGCCATAGGGCCTATAACAAAGCCCCGACAAAGGAAAAACTGAGAAAATGAGGGGAAGTATAAGTAAAAAGGGAGATAAGATCAAGTTTGTTAATGCTAGATTTAAAAGATGACAAACTGTAGGATTCACGGAAAGTAGTGGGTGGAAATGAGTTTCAACAGTTGAGAAATTGTAGGGATGAAAGATGATTTGTGAGATAGAGTTCGTGGATTAGGTAGTGTAACTTGGAAAGGGTGTGAATAGGTAGTGCTTCTGGTGGTTCGAACAAGTCTCACTGGATCATGAATAATATTCTTGATTTTCTGAGAGCAATGTCCGTGAAAATAGCTGTAGAAAATGGAAAGATCTGCACCAAGACGACGATGGGAGAGAGACTGTAGAGAATTAGTAAGGTTTGGATTGTTGATGAGACGGATAGCTTTAGACTGGACTCTGTCAAGAAGATGGAGAGAAGATTTAGGAGCACCACCCCAGACATGAGAGCAGTACTCCAGAGAAGGAGGAGCCTGGGATTTGTATATAGTTAGTAGTTGAGAAGGTGAGAAATAACCACGGGCTCTAGACAGAAAGCCAAGTTTCTGAGATGCATGCTTTGCTATGGAACTGATATAGGGTTTCCAAGTGAGATTAGATGAAATAGAAAGACCAAGCTGAGTGATAGAAGATGAAATGTCCAGTTTATGGCCGTTCATGAAAACAGGGGGGAAATCTTGGTGATGTTTACGTGATATAACAACCTATGTTGTCTTTTCTTCATTGAACTTAACAAGGTTGTCACTACCCCACTTCTCTACCTTGGTCACGTCATTGGTGAGAAGTGAGGCTGAAATGTTACGATATGGTGAAATATTAGAATAGGCAAGGTGTTGTGGATTGGATAAAAAAGATGAACTTAAATAAGTGTCATCGGCAAAGGAGAAAATGCTGGAAGATGTAGAGGAAAGCAGGTCATTTATGAAGAGGATGAACAGAACAGGAGAGATAACAGAGCCCTGAGGTATTTCTGAGTTGTTAGAATGAGGATTAGAGAGGTAGCCATCGACCCTAATTGCAATTGACCTATCAGATAGAAACCTGGAAATCCGTTTAATGAGGGTGTGGTGAAGACCAAACATTGGGAGTTTAGCAAGAAGACCTTTGTGCCAGACGCGATCAAAGGCCTTGGAAATATCAAGAGAGATCACTCTATTCTCATCGTAGGATTCTAGAGCAGAGGACCAAGCACGAACAGCATAGGCTGAAAGGTCACCGGTAGATCTGGCTTGTCGAAACCCATATTGATGATGAGAAAGAAGGCTGTTTGTTTCAAGGAAGGTAAGCAGTTGTTTGGCGGTAATGGTCTCCATAGTCTTAGAGATGAGAGAAGTGATTGCAATAGGGTGATAGTTTGAAGGGTCAGATTTGTCACCTTCTTGGGGATAGGGAAAACGTGGGCGAGTTTCCAAGAGGAAGGGAAAATACCAAGATTGTAGGAAAGTCGGAAAAGCTTGTTGAGCACTGGGGCAAGTTCAGGGGCACAGGACTTTAGAACTATAGCAGTTATACCATCACGTCCACTAGATTTCGAGGTGTTGAGCTGGAGAAGGACTTTCCGGGCTTTGCGTGTAGATAACTTAATAGGGGACATTGTGATGGTGGATGTGGGTTAGATAGGATCTTGGAATTCTTGGTTATCAAGAGTGGAATTGGAAGCAAGGTTGATGGGAAAAAGTTAACTTTAGAAGAAGGAGAGAATGAAGGTGAGCCAGAGTTGTTTTTTAGAGGTAGAAAAGAGGAATGCCAAAAGTTTTGTGAGACAACTGTGGCTAAGAACCAGAAAGAGCGAGATTCTGTTTGACATGAAGCAATTTTATTGTTGATGCGTTTGACAAAGGAGGTTTTGGCATGATGGATGGTTTTGGAGCATAGGTTACGAGCTTGTACAAATAAAGCTCTTGAATGCGGAGCTTGGTGTAGTTTCCATTGTTTAAAGCGGTGGTTCTTATGTTTGACAGCTCTTGCACATTGTGAATTGAACCACTTCAGAGATGACATTTTGCCAGGATAATAGGAAGATGGAATTAAAAGGTCCATACCGAGTTGAATTGCGTTAGTGATGAAGGTGGCAAAAGAAGAAGGATCGTTAGACAAGCCAGAATACCAGGGATAAGCAGCGAAAAAGTTTCGAAGAGAATCCCAGTCAGCTTTGCTATAGTGGAAAACTTGCTGAGAAGAAGAAGATCTATCCTGGTGGGAGACAAAGTTATGCTGTAACGTGATAAGGCAGTGGTCAGAGTTACCAAGAGGAGAATCTAGAATAGGGTTAGAGTAAATGTCTCGGTTATATGTAAGAAACAGATCGAGTGTATTAGCTTTGTCCCCAGAGCGATCAGGGATACGTGTTGGTTCTGATATCAATTGTGACAGATCATTCACAATGGCAAAGGCCTTTGCATCACGACCAGCAGGGCTAGTGATATGTGGAGAGTGGGTAAGCCAGTTTGGATTGTAGATATTGAAATCACCAAGGATGGTGATTTCAGAGCCTGGAGATTGAAGAGTAATTGTGTCAATTGTCTTAGATAGATGGTCTAATAGAAGTTCATGGTTAGTTGAGAGAGGTGAGCGGTATAGGGTACAAATGAATTTTGAAGTGTTAGGTAGGGTAATTTTCACCCAGATGAGTTGAAAACCAGGATTAACGAGGTCAAATTGAGGTAGATGAGAACTTTGTACATCAGTGTGGACATATGCACAAACACCACCATTTGGGAAGAAAGACGAAAAAAGCTCATATCCAGGGCATTTTAGATGAGGACAGAGAATGGAGTTGTCATTTGGGTCCAGTGGTTTAATTCTAGTTTCGGTGAGGAAGAGTACATGAGAGTTAGAGGACTGGAGATATTGGTGTACAGAGTTAAGATTGGAGGATAGTCCACGATTATTGCAAAATGAGATGGAAAAGAGTTTAGAATGTGCCACATAGGTAACTGCAGTAGAGCTAATATCAATGTGAGTGAGAGGCATAGTATGAATAAAAAATGAGTGAGTGATGATTGGGTTGGTCAAAGTGATAGAGGCAGCATTTGTCAGTGAGCCTATGAAAGTTCCCATAGCTATCCTGTGGCCTCAGAAGGCCCCCCCCGGAACTGCGGGCTAGGAGTGGCTCCAGTCGCAAACTGGCATAGCAGGCAGCCCGAGATTATATACCAGCTTATGAGGCAGCCTCCCAAAGCGCTACCAATGGGTTCGGGCCTCTGTACTATTTGGCGGTAGGCCTGCAGTCCACTTTTTCCAACGGTACCCCCAGGCATAGCAAGGGATCAAACAAGCCCAACAGCTTCCCACTGCGACTAATCACAGTAACCTTACCAACCAAAAGACCCGGAATTTTGAACTGAGAATTTGGTTGTATCTATATTACTTTTTTATTTTGCTATTTCTGTGTCTTTGTTGATATAAATTCTCATTTGCTAATTGAAATATTCATTTGCTATCGCTGTAAAACTCTGCTAGTTTTACACTTAGTTGTCAATCATGCATAAAATTGATCATTGGCTATACCTAGAATTACTTATTGGGTATAGACTGCCATATTAAATAGATAGGTATACGCAGAGTAGGGGAATAGACGTAGGATTTCTAATTAAAGGGGCGGTAAACTTTTTTCCCACGATAGGGGTGCAGTTCTGGAATGATAGTTACAAAGTCACCTGATTTATAAAATGCGCGCGCAACCTCCTTAGACCCAACCAAGATGGCCCGACTGATCGCACGAAATAGTGCCATAGGAGTAGTTTTGATTTTAGTTGCTGCACAATCTTTATGTCATGCACTCAGATCTGTTCCACTTTTGGTATGGTCTAATGACAGGTAGTCGTTTATCCCTCTATTTTTGTTTTGATGTTATATCCGTGAGTGATTCTCACATTATACGAAATCATCCACATTAATGTTCTTTAAGTTAAAGAATGTGAATTAGATGTTGCTTCTTGACTTCATTATAGTTCTCAGAAAAGTTGCCAAAACCAGATGAGTTTATGCCCAACCGGGGAATTTAATTTTATATGATTCAATAATTGTTTTGTATTTGATTTTAACCTTGGACTTTGTTACTGACCTGTAAAGTAGGCCTTAATTTATTACAAGGTTCGCGCTACTCCTTAGTAGCTCCATAAACTTAGTTTTTTTTAGGGCGTATGAAAACTCCTTGAATTCGTGCATTTTAGAGAAATCTCCTTAAAAATTCGTTATTTCTAATCAGTTCTGTTTGGGAAGGGATTTTCAGCGGCAGATTTACACAAAGATAGGCCTACTCCTTACAAGTATGTTTTGGTCCTTACAAACTGCTTAGCAAATCCTTGAATATTATCTACTCACTACATCATGAACCCAGTACACGCTTTTTTGTAAGGAACCTAGCCCAAGGCCTAATTCTAGAAGTTCCTTGTTTTGAACTTCTTTTTATCAATTTCTAGTACTAACAGTTGCTTAATTGTTCCTTAATTTCTACTGTACATATAGTGCCATAAAAAGGTTACAGACACAAGGAAACATCAGAATTAGGAATTTTACCTTTAAAATGCATTTTGCCTTGCTAGAAC
Organism: Cassiopea xamachana; assembly: GCA_900291935.2. Lineage (NCBI taxonomy): Eukaryota > Metazoa > Cnidaria > Scyphozoa > Rhizostomeae > Cassiopeidae > Cassiopea > Cassiopea xamachana. The sequence continues at coordinate 334,127 of OLMO02000001.1, read as the reverse complement.
TTAAGAATAAAAATACAGATAATGAAGGAAAGAAGTTTATAAATGTACCTATGCAAGTTTCTTGATTATTTACAGTTATAAGCATTTTTAAAATGGAAAAGTTCCTTAGCTTTCTTTCTATTAGTAGTATAAGTTCCTTAAATGTTTTGGCCATCTACATGTCGATCCCTTATAAAGTGGTTCCTTGTAAAAAAGTGTGTAGTTAGCTCTTTAATTAGCTCGTCTATCCTACTTTAGACATATTGATTATAATCATATTTATGCTTACAGGAAAGCTAACTCATTGCTGGAGATCTTTGCGCCTCAGAGCTTGACATGTTTATCCTACTCAGTGATGTAACACAGTCTAGGGCATCTTAATTGAAAAGCTAAGGACCACCAACAAAAAGGGCCCCTATAGGGCCCCCAAATGTCTTTTTATTATGTGCTTTTTGGTCATAATGTGCTTAGAAGCTTTCAGTGGCCATCCCAAAACCCTTACTAAGCATTGTTGCTAATACAACACCACTGGATTCATTCGTCTATTTTTGTTTATTTGCTACACAAGGGACACTTCAACGCTCCTTCACAAGGTTGCTCACTGTATTTAATTCCTAACAGCTGTAAAAGTCTCTGTTATGCCACTGAACTTGTTTTTGGGGTGCTCACCTTTTCAGAAACAACAAATGACATGAGATGGGTAAAAATTATATCATACCAGTCTAATTCTCCCTTCAGTTAAAGTGTCCTCCAGCAGTTGTGATTGGTATACATATACATATTTACATATAGGATGTGCATAAGAATTGTTTTGTATTGTTAGACAAGGGATCTATATATTCTGTTGACAGTTCATTTTAGCAGTGATATTTGATCTGGATTCATGAATTAAATGTTTACTTTACAGAGAAATTAGACATGGAAGTGCTTTACCCCTGGGTCACCAGTTTTCAATGGCTGAAGTAAAAAGTCAACT
>OLMO02000001.1:286785-300621 GCA_900291935.2 Cassiopea xamachana | reverse complement strand
AAATTACACTGCTCGTAATTGGTGCGTACTCATTTTGAAGGTAACTGGTCTCTTACTCAGTTTCAGAGAAAATGGTGGATGAAACACTTAGGATGCTCTTCTCTTTGTTTGTAACTCTGATAAGTTTTTTGGAAGGTGAGTCTACTCCGCTGTGCTTGTATTTTCAACATCATCTATTGCGTAAGAAGAGAATTGTGGACCAGATTATGTCTTGCACCATCACAATGCCCAGAAAGTGGAGGAAGTAAAAATCTAGGCGACCCTTCTTGACGAGACTAAGGTGCAATAACTGGTGGATACCTTTCCAGGAGGGGCAGGTTAACAATAATAATACATTCTTTATACAGGGTTATTCTATCAGCTACAATATCTAAGCTGCCCTGTTTTTAAATGAAAATTTAAATAAAAAATAAAAATAAAAAATTTTTAATGAGAATTTACAGTTTAATAATAAAGTCTGAAAATAAATAGATATATAGATACAGTAAATAACATTAAAATTTAATTTTAATATAATAGTTTAATCAATCCATAAAATGTTCTTTGAGTCCTTGCTTAAATTGAAGGTATGATCTCTCAGTTTTTAAATGTGTTGGCAATGCATTATAAATCTTTACACCACTATAGTAAAATCCTCTTTTCACGCTCTCAGTTTTTATTTTTGGAATTTTTATGCTTTGTCCATTGGCTCTTGTAGCTTTTTGGTGGTCAACCTTCTCAAGATGGACATGAAATACATCAGGAGCAGTTTTGTTCAAGCATCTGAACACGAATTTAGCACACTGCATATTCTGCATATCTCCAAACGAGCAAAACATACGATCTTCTCGTTGATATCCTTCTCCAAATATGATCTTGGCTGCTCTTTTTTCCAACCGTTCAAATTTCTTTCTATTTGTCTCCGAAATGGATAAGAACGCTGTACTACAATATGTCATGACTGGCTGTACCATTGCTTTATACAGGTCGAGGGCAGCATGGATTGTAGGGATGGGTCGAATACGCCTCAGCAGGCCTAGTCTACTCGATGCTGTTTTGCAAGCTTTATGAATATGGTCGCTCAGTGACAGCGATGGGTCCAGATGTATACCCAAGTATTTGTAATGATTTGTACTGCTTATGGGCATAGAATTAATTTCTATTTTCATCTCATTTTCTATCCTTTTCCTCCTTGCTGCTGTACCAAACATCATGAATTCGGTTTTTCCCTGATTTGAGTTCAGAATGAGACCGTTATTGCAAAGCCAAGTATGCAAGATATTGGCATCGTGATTGATTGCCTTATTTATCTCAGCCTCTGTCTTCCCCGAAAACAGGAGAACAGTATCATCTGCATACATTATAGTTTTGCAATTTTCGATATATAAATGGACATCGTTGATGTGAATTAGAAACAGCAAAGGACCTAGTATTGAGCCTTGGGGGACTCCATATGTTATCTGTTCTTCTGTCGATAGTTTTCCTTCGAAACAAGCAATTTGCGATCGTTGTGTAAGGTAATTTTGAATCCAGTTTTGCTATGTATGCTCAATACCATAAAGAGGAAGCTTTGAAATAAGAGTTGAGTGGTCCACTATATCAAAAGCCTTTTTTAGATCTACAAACAAGGCACCTGTAAGTTGACCCCTGTCCATACTTTTTCTCACAATATCAATGAAGTAGACAACAGCCGAAGATGTTGAACGGTTTCTTCTAAATCCAAACTGTTGCGAGGACAGAAATCTATTTCTCTCTAGGTATTCATAGAGTTGGTTGTGAACAACCCTTTCCAAAATTTTTGAAAAAACAGGCAGTACAGAGATGGGTCTGTAGTTGTCGAATTCCTTTGTATTTCCACTCTTGAAAATTGGAACATATCGTGCTACTTTCCATTCCCGGGGGATGGTTGATGTTGCCAAAGATAGGTTCTACTGGAAGAATGGAGATAAAACTTTAGGATGTAACATTACAGTTTTTATAGACTTTGTGAAACACTACGCCCATTCATTGAGAAGAAGGTAACCCAGATGAGAGATCCCGTCTCTGTTTCAACTTGTGTTGTCGTGATACTACTATCTTTCAGATGGCAGCCTGCACAGTTTCATGCATTGATAAAGCGCGTCACAGAAGCTATCTTTAGAGAACTTGGTCCTGCATGTTCAAATATTCCTCAGACGGAAGAGGATGTTATGTTTTCCGTAGCACAATTCTTTGAGCATCTTGGCTTTCCGCAGTGTCTTTGAGCTGTAGACGGAACGCACATCCCACTGCAAAAACCAAAAGAGAAGCCATATGATATTAATTAATAGGAAGGGATTTTACAGTCTCAATGTCCAGACCTGTGTTGATTACAAATATTGCTTCATGGATGATGCCCCAAGAAGAAGTTCAACCTCACTGTCTGTCCAAGTGAACGGGCTTCCCGCACTATTAGTGTGAAGTCCAGAAAGAAGACACGTAGATAAATATATAAAAAACTTGATATCACTTATAACTTTTTACAAATATGATGATTGATAACGTAAATGTAGGTTAAGCATGAAGCTTGAACGTGCATAGAAGTCGTAAAACGTGAACGAAACTCAACTGGTTTTGATATGTACAATCCTATATAAATGTCAGAACAAGAGAATAGTCTCCAGGCTACTAGAGCCATTAGTTCCCAGACCTCAGTATTTGACAATTAGAGATTGTGTTGTGACCTTGAAGAGGAGCAACGAGAGTGAACAATCATGTGGTCATTTTGGAGGCTGGAATTGTGAAGCAAAGCTGCTCAGAGGCAAAAGGTGCGTTGTAGTACAACTGCCCACATTGGAGCAGGGTTGCCAGATAGACGGTTCTCCCGCACAATAGGGCTGGTTCCTTTTGTCTTTGGGCGGCCTTTTGCTGTTGGACGTGCGTGCGGTTTTTGGGCTGGTTTTAGGATTTTGAGTTTTCTGTAAAGTTTTGAGTCAAAAAATGATAAAAATGATGGGAAACGCACACATGTAATGTCATGTAATTCTCAAAGCTCTTTTTACATCAAAACTAACTTTTTAAGAATCGAACCTACAGAAAAGAACAAATTAAGTTAATGCATTCGAATCAAATACAACTTTGCCACCTCATATTCTTTATATGCTGCTGGGTATACATCACTATCTTTGAGATGCTGTTTACACTATACTGGATAGCTATCGTCGCGCTGCGATTTTTCTATCGGATAGGGGGTACCATTTACACCATGCCAATGCTATCCAGTAGGAGAGGCTTCTCAAATGAGAGGGAAAGTCACGTCGCTCTGTAGGTGATATGGAAGTCACGCCGTATTGTTATAACGCTATCCGGTGTAGTATAAACGATCACCCTATCTGACAGACATCATTCCATGACGCAACGCGACGATAGAAGCCGGTATAGTGTAAAGGTTGAGTCTTGCAACTCAAAATCTACCTTTTGCCACTGCAGAAAGCTTTGGTAAGTGTTTTTCTAAGTAAAAACTTCAACAGCAGCTTCGTTTTCTGAACGACACTGCTCATGAATGCAACCCTAAGCCCCAGAATGAGGTCGATTCACAGAACCTGCACAAGTACTATTAAGCCGGATTTTGGGCTGTTTTTGCGTAACTGTGGACAGATTTTGGGCTGGTTTTAACTTGGATGTGTGCGGGATGGTGGACAATCGTCTGACAACACTGCATTGGAGGGAAAATCACAGCACTCCATCGGTGTAACTACTACCCTAAAAATCACAACGGCATGAAAGCCAAGACGCTCCGATAGCAATCCGGTATAGCGTAACTTAGGCCCAAAGTTTGATGTTTAAACCATTGAACTTGTTACGGACTTATCTATATGAATCCATGAGTATAGAGAATTTCTTTTTGACAACAGTTTTTTTAAGCTGGTATCTAGTCCATATAAAACTTTTAACTTCCTTATTAAACCAGGGAGCAAAATTTCTCTGAAACGTGTTCTCAGAAAGAGTGGCATGTTGTTGATAAGCAGACAAAATAAACTTGACCAACAGTGGACAAGAGCATTGCCATTGTCAGTTTCACTAAGAAGTTGCACCCAGCAAATGCTAGCAACATCTGCTATGAATGCCTTTTCACTCTTTTCTCGAGTTTTGAATACCTTATGGCTTTTACTACTGCCCCACTAAATTTCTGGACACAGTAAACCAAATAGTCGTCGCTCAAAGAGACTTAGTAAACGCCAAATTTCGAAACAATATTGGTGCATGTCACCAATCATGAAAATTTGTCATTCTGTAGTGCAAAAATGGCAGTACGATGTATTTTAGCAGGGCGACTAAGTGTGGGCATGGGGGGCAAATGCCCCCACTTTTAGCCAAGATGGTGATCAGGATTTCTTCAAAATCGATGGGAAAATAGGTAGACGGGGGTAATAGCAATTTTCAGAGAAGTAAAGGGTGTGGCCAAAAAGTTTTTATTTATCCACCCCAGTTCTATAGTTTTGGCCACACTCTTGGGCTCAGGACAATTTGATCAACTGCTGCCACTAAAGAAAACCAAAACGCCACAGAGACTCTCGCAGGGCAACCCTCAGACAGCCCCCATCCCAAAAATGTATTGAACCTACGTTCCAGTGGTCAATGATTGTGGGTGTATTATGGATGACTCTAGTTGGCTCTGTCAAAAGCTGCTTAAAGCTAAAGAGCTGATCACCCTTTTACTTGTAGATAACAACTTGTGTCTCCGAGGAAAATTATTTTTCCTACTTTGCGCAAGAAACTGAAGACTTTCTCCAGCTTCTCAAGGGTAGCAGTGGGACTATTTGATGTTCTATACCAGGAAATGGCAAGGAAAGGTCTGAGTTTTGGTGGTTCAACCTCAGTGTAAATTAACTAAAGGTCTTCAGCAGGAACAACAATTTGTGGTCTAAATTTTACTAAGTCCCAGATGTAAGGTAGTGCACCACCACAATTACAATTTCTATCATGTCCAACATGTTGATAGCCTACTATGCTGGCAGTGGCGGATCCACGGAGACCAGGGGGCAATAGCCCCCAGAAATTTCTCTGTGAAAGTATATTTAATACTATTGAATAATTGGAATTTGCATCTTACACCTAATGGGAGATGACCTGAATTTGCCGATAGCATACCGATTTGCGGATAAAACAGAGTATGAAAGAAAATCAATTTAGAGTCAGTCTGAGTCAAATTCAGGGCGTTTTCATAGGGCAAATAGGGCGCAGTATGAAAAATTTTCCGGAGGCTTTGCCCTAGACCAATGTTCTTCTATCTCGCACCCAGGCATACCCCGAGATTTTTACGGCTATAAACACCCCTGTATGCCCCCAAACTTTGTCTCAAATGAATAAGATGCTAACACCCTCATTTCATTTTTAGATTTGTATGGCCCATAGCCTTTGTAAAAAAGCATCTTTTAGTGGGTCAAATCTCTAGAAAGGGAACATGCTAGTTTAAAAATCAAAGAAAAGGTTTTGAGGACTGGTAGCACTTTTTGGTGAAAAGTTCCTTCGAAGATGTTTTTACAAGGATCTATCTCATCTTCTAAGTGGAAGCTCAAATATTTCGTAAAAGCAAATGCGTTTGAATCAGAGTCTTAGCAAAGACCATGTATCAGTTCAAGTAGCAATTAGTTTAATGTCTCTGGTTGCAAGAATACGCGAAAGAAAGGGAGTATGGGGGCAACGCCCCAAGGAAAATTTTTGATTCAGTGCTTTATACTTTGACTTAAAATGCATCTTCCAAAGTCATGCATGCCATTAGCAGTAAGGACCTAAAATTCTGCTGCATCTGTTTTTTACAAGAAGCATTCTTCAAGATGGCTTGGAAGACATTCCATATTTCATATTTACCACTTACATTCATGATTTGAGCCAAGGTTGATTTATTCAAAAGCGATTTCGTCAGTTCTAATGTAAGGCTTTTGGAAAAAAGGTTAATTTCTGGGGACAAATCACCATTTACTAGGGGGAAAATTATGAAAACTTGGGGGCATTTGCCCCCCGAGATTTTATGTTAGAAAAAGCCCTGGTATGGCCGCTGATAGGATTCTTTGTTTTCCCAGCTTTTCCTTTATTTGGGTTCGCCGTTGTGGATGAGCCTTCTCCACGTACTTCTGTTGTTGGCCATTTCCGGATTCAAGTTCTTCTCCCTTAGATCTCCAGTTATGCTGTCAATCCACTTTCGTTTGGGCCTTTCTTTTCTTCTATTTTCCTGCACTTTCATTTCAATTACTTCCCTTCCTACGTGATCTTCTACAGATCTTCTTCTCAAGTGTCCATACCACCTCAATCTTGACTCCTGGATCTTTTTCCTCATATATATTCATTCCTAGTTTGATTTCTTCTGGTAACTCCTACCATCCATCTCAGCATTTTTATTTTCGCCACATCCATCTTCTTCTCTTCACCTTCCTCAAATGTGCTGCTTCAAGCCCACACGTCATTGCAGGTCTGACCATTGCTTTGAGAACTTTGACGTTCACTTTTACTGGTACCCTCCTATCACATATCACACCAGAGACTTTCTGCCAGTTATTCCAGCCACATTAGATGCGGAGGTTCACTTCTTGTTCCATCTCCACTGTCTCGTCTACCATTGATCCCAAGTACTTAAGTGTTTTCACTCTTTAACATTTCACCGTTTAGTCTAATTGCAGCCTGTTGGTCGCCACTATTATCTGTTGTAAATTATTCCATTTTGGACCTACTAACCTTCATTCCTCTGCTTTCCAAAGCAACTCTCCATTCTTCTAATTTTCTTTCCAGCTGTCTATTCTCCTCTGTCACTAAGACGATATCATCAGCATACAATAGACACCAGGGTGGTTCCTCTCTGACATTTTTTGTAATGACATCAAAAACTATATTGAAAAGCAGTGGACTTAGTGCTGACCTTTGGTGTAAACCGACTTTCACATAAAAGCTATCAGTTGTACCAACCGTACTCCGATCTCTGGTTGTAACATTCTTGTAGCATTCTTGGACAATTCTGACATACTTTTCTGGCACTCCTCTTTCTCTTAGGCTTCTCCATACTTCTTGCCATGGGACACTACTGTATGCTTTCTCCAAGTCAATAAAACCATATGTAGTACTATCTGCTTTTCCCGATGTTTTTTCATATTCTGTCGAAGTGAGAAGATTCCTTCAACCGTTCCAAGCCCCTTCGTAAATCCTAGTTGTTGTCTTCCGATGTGTACCACCTGTCTCAGTCTATTGTCCAACACCCTTTCGAATAGTTTAAGGGGGTGAGACATAAGTTTTATCCCTCGATAATTCGCACATCCTTGAATGTCTCCCTTCACTTTAAAGATAGGTATCAGTGTGCTTTCTCTCCACTTTTCTGGTATAACTTCCATCTCCATTATTTCTTAGATCAGTTGGTGCAACATATCCAGTCCTTCTTCTCCTAAGACTTTCCATACTTCTACTGGTATTCCGTCGGGCCCTAGTGACTTGCCATTTTCCATTTTCTTCAGTGCTCTCTCTACCTCTTGTCTTGTCACCTTCCCTACTGATTGGTCGTTCGGTTCTCCATCACCTCTAATAAATCTCTCATTCTCTTCATTTAGCAGCTTCTCAAAATAGTCCTTCCACCTTATTAGATGTCTCTTTTCTTTCGTATCACAACCCCTCTTTCATCCTTGATCTGTCTAAGATATGTGTCTTTTGTGCTCTTGTTTCGCGTCTTGGCCAACTTAAGCTATTTTTCGTTGTCCTTCCTTGGTATCCAACTCTTCATACAGATTTTCATACGCTTCTAACTTTGCAATTGCTACCGTTCTTTTGCTTCCTTGTTGCCCTTTTTGTAGTGCTCTTTATCAACGTCTGACTTTGTTACTTCCCATCTTTTCTACTCCATCTTCTTTGCTTGGACTTTCTATTGCATCTCTTCATTAAACCATCATGTTTCTTTATTTTCCCATATCTTGCCACTATTTGCACCGAAGATTTCTTTTCCAGCTCTCAAGATGTTTCCACTCACTCTTTTCCACCATCCATTTACGTCCTCCATTTCCTGTCCATACCTCTTAGCACTCTGTCTTTGAAAGCCAGCTTATGATCTTGATTTTTCAGTTTAAACCATTTAATTCTTTTTTGCATTGTGACTTTCCTTTTCTGCCTGCGTCTAACAGCTATCGCTAGGTCTATGACTAGCAAACGATGTTGTGCAGTCACGTAGTCACCTGGTATAACCTTACAATTTCTTATCTCCTTGTTATCTTTCTGCGATAGAGTAAGAAGTCTATATGACTCGCTCTATCTCCACTACGGTGCGTAATTAGATGTTCATTTTTCTTGCGGAATATAGTATGTCTTATCACCAAGTGGAATGACAGGGCTAAGTCTATATTTTTCTCTCCATTCTCATTCACTTCACTATAAGAATTTCCACCGTGAATCTGACTGATTGCATCGTGTCCATTTCCTATGTGTCCATTCATCTCTCCACCAACTATGCACCCTTCAATTTCGTCTACCATCTCCAATTCCTCCTGCAAAGCTGACCAAAACTGTTCCTTTTCCTCCTCTGAATTTTCTGTTTATGGTGCGTACACACGAAAGATGTTCACTGAGAAATCATCAAATGACAGTCGTCCCACGTTATGCGATCATTTTTCCTGTTCACTTCTGTTTCCAGGTCTTTCAAACCCTTAGATAAAATTATTTCTATTCCATTTCTGTTTTCATTGTTAGCCCCTCCATAGATGAGTTTAAATCCATCACCCAATTCTTTGGCCTTATTTCCTGTCCATCTCGTCTCATGCACGCATAACATCCACTCTTCTCTCCTTCATAAGGTCTGCGGTGGCATGACCTCTTCCAGTCATAGGTCCCCTATTTAGTGTTCTGAACCTCATTGTTTGAGCTTGCTTCTTTGGCCGCATCCTGTCTTGATGCGTTAGCCCTCGCTTCGCAACAGAGTTAGGGCGATGTATCTGTGGTCACTTACGGGCGACAGCCTAGAGTTTGTCCCACTTTCGTTAAAGCTCATCATATCAGGTTTTGGTAGGAGTTTTATGGGTGGATGCCCTTCCTAACCCCAACCCTCCCCATTTTTCCGGGTTTGGGGCCGGCACCGAGCTGCACTGGCTTGTGCCCTCGGTGGCTGGATTACGGCCACTGACAAGATAACGTATAGATAATGAGCTTGTTGGAGGACAGGGAATGTCTTATTCCATGGCACCCCCAAAGGATAATATTTCCTATAGCAAACAATAGTGTTAAGGAGCTTCTCACATAAAAGAGACAATAAAGCCCCCCCCCCCCAACGTCTTGCTCTGGATTAGCTCCAGGAAGGAGGAACAAGAAGAAAAAGATTGGGAAACAGGACACACTAATGATACCATGTTTGACAGAGAACGATGGTGCACGTGACTTTTAGGTTTCTCATCGAGCTGGTTTGATCCCACCTGGTGGTATAGACCTAAGCTGAACATTTAGCTGCGAAGTTATTCCTTAGCACTGGCTACTGGAATTTAAAGCCAACATTATTTACAGGTAATATATTTGAAGAAAAGTGTTGTATTCTCTAGTATATGTATCTTAGCCGGCTGATACTGACTGTTTCAATCATAATTTAGGCCATGTTTTCCGCAATCTTTAACGTGTTACAATCAATGTTTAGTTGTAACACCAAAGCGCAGTTTTGACTTCAAGATATAAGAAGAATGTTTACATAGATTAAGAAAATAGAGCGGAATGGTCTATGAAGAAGTCAATAACAATTTCATTCATATAGAATAGACATGGTTGGCACTAATTTTCCTTCCGATTACCAACATTACTTCAAGTTGACTCGAGTAACCTGTACGTAAGTATACGAATGTCAATATGGTAAAGTGACTTGTATTTGGTTTGCCTTGTTATCTTGAGTATGCTGATTGTAAAGTTGATGATTATAACGCTGATGATGATTTCCTAGTACTATTGAAGTGAGAACTTTTGATCAAATTCAGTTTTCTGCACATCTTGCTCTGGTTATCGTTTTTATAAAATTTTGGGTTTTTGTTTGTGTGTGTTTGTTTGTGTGTGTATGTGTCTGTGTGGGTGTGTGGGGGGCTCTCTATTAGCTAACCTATTTAGAGAGCTCCACCTTAGTCTATCAGTCTTAAATGCAATCTTATATAGTTTGTTTTTTTTGCTGTAGATTGTGATTTCTTAGTATTGTATCTTATCTTGAAAATTAGTTGTTGTATAGTTAAATTGTTGAGTTTTATTTAAGCTTGATTGATGAACAAAGTTACATAAAATATAAAATGAAATTTTCTGGCACAGGTATTATATTCACCATTCTGTCGATGTTATGGTATATGCTTAGATTTGGAGTGGGCTGGACCCTTCAAATGCTCTAGATTTTCTTTCTTCACTGTCAAACTGATGCAAGTATAAACCCATCTTTAAAATATGCCAATGCTACTAATTAGCATATGAGAAAGACTTATGCCATACATCAATCATCAATTGATCTGTTCCATGCTCCTCAATCTTTAGGGACTGATCATTTATAGTGTCTCAGGGGTGGTTGGTGTTTTTGTATGGGGGTATGGCTTATGAATGTCTCTTTAAGAGAGGGGTATATTTTTTAAATACTTGCTATAAATGGGGTCTATATGTCACTTACCATATTACTCACAGAATACAGCATTTATATCACACTGAAGCAAGTCATTGGCTATCTGTAAATTGTGTTTTGGGCTGCCAGTCTTCACTAGGTACTAGGACTTGCCAATATTCCAAGATGACAGAGATGGGGGGGGGGTACAACTTCCATGATGGAGGGTACAAGTGTTAAAAGCAATCCAACTTGGGGGTATGTTTCAGAGCAGGCATATCTGCTTAAAACACTGCCCCTCCTGGAGACATAGTAAACAACCAGTTCCTTATGATCACCCATTTTGTATTCACAGAATAGTGAGCTGTTATTTATCCTGACTTCATTAACAATGGGACTATTGAGGCTGGGAAAATACTATTTGCATCACAGTGGATTACGGAATTCAGGTACATGTCATTGTATCCTCATGTATGGGGCCATACTTTTATGAAATTTTTAGAAATATGCTTATAATTGGACCTTCGACACCACCACTTCCACAAAAATTTCAAAATGTCAAATTTCAGGACCCCTCTCCCTTTAATGATCTCCAATTCTTTTAGTTGCCTTTCTCCCCAACCTACCACAAATTCAAATAGCATAGAATTACAACTGTGCTATATCTGCAGAAAACTTTAGCCTAATCAGGGTTGCCTTTTGGGATTATTAGAAAGTTTTTGGGATTGAAAATTGAGTATGGAATTGAGGAGTAATTCTGGGATTAATTTGGGATTTTAGGGCAAATAATACAATTTTACTGAAAAAGTACTATTTCATTCAATAACACATGAAGTAAGGAAGAGAGAACCTATTACTCATGTGCAATTAAGCTATAAATAGGTAAAAATGGAATTTCAACATGGCAGTTACTGCTATGTCAATATTTCTAGCGTCATTGGATCAGCATGAGTGGTCAAGTATGACTTGTGCATAATATATAGCACCAAAGCATGGTATCACAACATTTTTTAAAATGTTTTAGTTTTGGCTTTAAATTCTGACAAGTATAGCTCTTGTATGGAGCTAACAGCATATGTGGTATTTTATTAAGTATGTCAGACAGCATTAGATAGAATCCAGTGCTGTAGTTATAAGTTTCTAAAGCAAACACTTTATATTCATTTCAAAATTGTGCACAATTTCTGAAAAGTTGCTGTAGTAGGTATCTTAATTTCAAAGAACAAGCATTTTTGGGATCATAATGGTATTATGTTGAGTTACTCCCCAACCACACCCCCAAAAATTTCAGTGAAATAATCTACTCCCAGAGTTGCCTATTACATATCTTGCAAAGTTTTGATGATAGTTGTTTATATAGCTATATAAATGTGTTTTTTTTCAATGTGTAATTCCCCACCACCTTATTCAATTTATCAGAAAAAGCTGTTGAGGAGCTTATAATGATAGAAACTCTTAGCTTCTGGAGAGGATGGTTGCATAGTGATATTTGGGACTCAATCAGTCCGTGCCTGGAGACATGCAATTGCATGTACACTTGTCCACACAAGTGTGAAACCCCAGCACAATTGAAAAGTCATCCATGCCAACATCACTTTCAGCCATACATTCACACATGCCTAGTAAGAATGTTGTTGTCACAACTGCCGCACTAGTAACAGTCACCTTTTGCTTTCATAACTCAGCTTGTTCCTGTCATACAATAAATGAGACATTTGATATTCTTCAGCAACAAGAAACTCTGTTTCAGATATACAAATTTAGATTGCACCTGCAAGTCCAAATAATTAAGAGCAGTTGCTCATGTAAATGAGAGGTGCACATGCGAATTGATGATTGTGCACCAATTCCTTCTAGGCATGGACTGGGATTGAAAAACTGTTGTACATTACTAAAGTGAAACCAGACTGAACATCTATCTGAGAGCAAGTGTCAAGACTGCATCGTATCTCTATTTTATTAGTGGAACTGCTCTTATTTGACACCATTCACCACTATCCACTATTCAAGGCCATTTTTATGGCCCCCCCTTTACTCCAATCCACATGGATGCCCTAAATGTATGGTCTCTAATATTACTTATATGCATTTATACATACAAGCATATACATGTAAATATATATATATATATATAAAATATATCAAAAGATTTATCATAAATTCATTGAAACAGTTCTTGAATACAATGCATTCACATTTCATACCAGCTATTACATAAAATATGGGAACAGCAATGGGTACAAAAGTTGCACCAACTTATTCAACTCTATTTGTGGGATTTTTAGAAATTAGACTATAGCAGCAGATTGAGGAGAAGTATGGCATCAATACAAAAGTTATGTCATCAGCAAATGGTGGAGTTATCTAGACAGCTGCTTCCTTATTTGGGACACTAGGATTGACCCACTAGAAGATCTATCGATTTTGCAAGGCTTACATAGAAGCATTAAATTTTTTGCAGCAATGAGCAGAAAAGAAATGAGCTTCCTTGACACAAAGCTAATTATGGAAAATAATAAAAGCAGACCTCTACCAAAAAACACACAGATAGGCAATAATATGTTCATTTTAAATCCTGCCATTCCACACACAAAAAATGAAACGCCCCTTTTAACCTTGCATGACGCTATTGCACTATATTAGAAAAAAGTTCCTCCAGGAATGAAAGACTGGGCAACTTAAAATCTTGTCTTGTGAAATGAGGTTACCCAAGTAGTCTGATAGACAACGGACTCAAGAAAGCCAACAGTATACCTATAGATGAACTATGCCAACCTAAGTAGAATAATAGCATATTTCAAACATGAGCTTTTGTAGCAACACATAATCCCCGCAATCCAGATATGTTTCACGTTATTAGAAACTCAATTTCACTCCTCGATGATAGTCCTAAAATGGAAAGAGCCATGGCAAATGTTAAACTAATCAAAAACAAACGCCAGCCCCTAATATAAAACAAATGCTGTCTAGAGCCAAGTTCACCTCAAATACTGTAACTTTGCAAAATCATGACGAAAAATGCAACAACAAAATATGTGGCATTCGTCCTCTGATTTTGGGATGTAATGAAGTTAAGTTCAAAAACTCAAATTAACCATTCATGGTCAAATCAAGAATGGAATGCACAGCTACGAATATTGTGTACTTGATAAAAAAGAATTTTATGCATATTACTACTGCTCTTTGCGACACTAAGGTTTACGAACTATATATATATATATATATATATATATATATATATATATATATATATATATATATATATATATATATATATATATATATATATATATATATATATATATATATATATATATATATAT
>OLMO02000001.1:265686-282629 GCA_900291935.2 Cassiopea xamachana | reverse complement strand
CCTTCGAGAGTTGAGTTGTGGTTTTTAATTTAAAGAAGGCCATCCATTTTCTATCATTTTAATGTCGGAGATTGACTAGGCCTTAAGAAAAGTTTTAGACCATGTAGGGAGCAAAATATCTCTGTTTCCAAGATGCATGGCATGATTTACTGTTGTAGTGAACATTTATTGGAGTTTGAGAACATTTCAAAATCGATTCTGTGCTTTTAACCTATTTATTGTGAAGAATTTTATGCTATTAGGAGGAATTGAAATCTCAGGTTCATAGGACAAACCTTCCCATTCTGTTACTGCAAATGCGCCCTCACAGCATTACCAAGATAAAATTGGTATTTTTTTGTTAAAAGTGGTTTGTTTTGTATGTTTTAAATACATTATGAGCAACTTCTTGGTAAAACCAATTTTTCTTGCAGTGTCTCCTAGTTAACAGCCTACCTCTTTCAATTTTTGTTAGTTGCCTAGTCTTTCCAGCGAAGTTTCCTTGCCTCTTACCATATTAAGACGTTAATTAATAATTCCCTCTCTCTTTGCTTTCTTCATATGAAAATGCTCCAATTTTTTCTAGATATAGTACGTACCATAACGGTAAATAGATCAGTTTACATTTGAAAGATATGACAGACACTAACAAAGTTTACTTTTCTACTTCGTGCCAAAACCATTTCCAGATCGAGCATCTTTGTTGAATCATTTTCAAACTTTTGGTAGGGGATTGCATATGTTATTATGAATATGGTAAAGCATACTTTTTGTTAATAGATTTATGTAATTTGTTTGGAGCATGCAGCAGATTTTTTATTAAGGCTGTTAATAATATCTTACTTTGAATTGAAACTGTGATATGCTACGTGACTTTATTCTTTATTAGGTTTTGCAAACACAAGTGTTGAAATGAGTCATTTCTTTCTATATTAGAAACAGCTGCAGCTGGCATACCATATTCTAATTTAATGATAAGTGTACCAAAAGAAGTTCATCAGAATGAGAGGAGGGTAGCATTATCTCCTCAAGCGTGTAAAATGTTAATTTCAAAGGGCTTTAGTGTTTCTGTTGAGAGAGATGCTGGATCTCTTGCAAAGTTTACAAATCAAGATTATTTAGATTGTGGGGCAAAGTTAGTGGATACTGAGGATGCATACAAAGGAGATATTGTTCTTAAGGTGAGCTGTTTTAGGTTTCAAGTTTTCAAAATATGCATACTCTGTGTCCCAACTCTATTCAATCACTAGCTACCTTTGAATATCAGCAGCCTTAATTACAAGCCACAGAAAATGAGTTTCAAAGCAAAGTGCAAGCAGTTACAAACTGCAGCAAAACAAGCAAAATATATTTAACGATGCAGTTTGTGATACAAGTAGTATTGTATGTTTTGCTAAATCAAAAAGTTTTATGTTTTTGGTTGTTTGTATCCTACATTAAGATCTGCTTAATGCTTTAGTTGCCACGTGATTGGGCAAATCCATATCAGCTCATCCAGAAAAGAGATGTATGTCATCTTACTCCCTTAAATCTTCTTCAGACTTAGACCATGTTTATATGTCATAAAATATTTTTTTATTTCAATTAAAACTAACAGCAACGGATAACTGATATACTATGCTGTCCCTGGCATAGGAAGACACAAGGTCACCAAACCTCCATCAAGAACAGCACTTACAATTTTCAGAAATATATGTTCCTTTTTTCTATAGGAATAAAATTCATAGTGTATTGAGGCTGAAAAGACCATTGCAAATCAGTGCAAGATAGCTTTCTTTGGTTAGGCATTCCTATGAAGACAAGAGAGTATCATATCTTCCATCATAAAGTATAGAAACCTTTGAAGATTTGAGCCTCTAATTCTTGATGGTTCTTAAAGTAATACAGTTTTTGGAATTAGCCAGTATCCTTATTTGCATGAAAAATCACATTGTGCGAACTTTCACTCTAGTAACTTCAGCCATCCTACATTGTTCAATATTTCTTTTGGACAGTCATGGAAAAATTTTTATGAGGTTTCTCTCCAATCCAGATAGCTCGAAAAGGATGTCACCCCAATTTGGAGAATAGGAGTCAACTTTCTGCTAAATGCTGGATGAAATCTCAGTTAGTCATTCAGCATACAATAAACTTATTACACTTGATTGAAACATTTCTATTTCCTACTGGTTATGGCATGCCTATAGACAAAATCTCTACTCTAAAGTTTTTGACATAACTTTTAAATGTCATGTAGAGTGTAAATACAATGTTCCAGTTAAATTATTGCATTGTTAAATGTTGCTATGGTAATGGAGCTCCTGCCTGTATGTGTTGCATCGCTTGAGTGTGCAGATTGCCAAACAACTTCTTTTAAAATGCCTCACAGCTTTGTGATAAATAACAGTATATTTTTATGATTTTGAAACAATAGGTCAGGGCACCAGAACACCATCCAGTTGTTGGTAGCCATGAATCATCTTTGCTTAAGGAAAGTTCAACGTTAATTAGTATCATACAGCCAGCACAGAATAAAGACCTGTTAGAAAAGCTGAAGGAAAGAAAGTTGACAGTGCTAGGAATGGATTGCATTCCGAGAATATCACGTGCGCAGACATTTGATGTACTCAGTTCCATGGCAAATATTGCTGGCTACAAAGCTGTTGTTGAAGCTGCAAACCAGTTTGGTAGGTTTTTTACTGGTCAGATAACTGCTGCCGGTAAGGTTCCACCTGCCAAAATTTTGGTTATTGGTAAGTGCTCTATTGATGTACATTTTTCTTTTTATGTGAATGCCTACGGACTGTTAACAGACATTGATAGTGAAGACGAGGAGGTAGATGAAAGTATTTCATACAGTAGACGCTTAACTCTTCGCTCAGAGCAGGAAGTCAGGCCAGTAATTGACTAGGGTGTAAAGTGAAGAACACATTTATGTTTACCGTAGTTTCTCTAGTCAATGCTGCAGAGCTCTGAAAAGCCGAACTTTTGATGTGGTGTTCAACAGAGGGTTGTCTTTATCATAGGAAGGCGTTCATTGCAAAATGAAACATGAGACTTCAGCCCTGTTTATAATATGAAAACCCACCTTCGGTTACACTTGAACATCATATTTGAATAGTGTAAGCAACCACGTGGGTTGAACCTGGGTCTCTTTTTCCTACGCATGCTTTGTAGACATAAAGACCTGGAAGTAAAGAATGGCCGGAAATTACAGTATGTTTGGGATTGAACTTTTACGTAAAATTGTGATCTAGCATGCTGTTGGAATAGTTACGCATTGTATTTTGGGATTGTGCAGCGTGACGTGAACAAAGAGAAGGGAGAAAACAACCATTGGCAAAACATCGAATTTTTTCCAAATTTGACCCCAATTTTGTGTTTCCATACTTTCCTAGCGATTAATGATAAAACTGTATTTCGGTAGTTTTATACCTATGGTGAGTTTATTAAAACCATAATTATTAGCATAAACAATTATTAGCTCAATTTGAGGTCAAGAATTTGAGCTATAAAACACAGGATCTGGTCAATATATTGGCAAGAAGCGCCAGTGATGGAAAATGTAATGATAAAGCTTTCCACCAAAACGTCTCATAATGACATTTCTCTGCAAAGAGAACTAGTTATTAAAAGAACGCAACGCAATCCGCATGTGCAATAGAAAACTATCTATGGTTCAACCTTGTTTGGCGCTTACATTATAATTTGAGTTAGCTAACCTGGGTTCAATCTGGGTTTAACCCAATTCTGCAGATGGATCAGCTCTACCTGAGTTGAAGCTAGGTTCAACCCTGGTTCGTTGCATTTAAACTACATCAAATTTTGCGAAAGTAGGTTGAACCTTGGATGAGCGCTAGTCAGTTTTTATGTCAAGTAAAATTTATGAACGGCAAATAACAGCAATAAAACTATTGTGCCCATCCTGGAGAAAATAGACACTAAGTCATCAAAGCCCCTCCAAGAATGGGCCCTTAACAATTAAATTTTACATTTAGAAGGAAACGACGACGGGAAATACGAGAACAACACAAAACACGAGAACAACACAAAACGCGAGAACAACACAAAACACGAGAACGACACAAAACACGAGAACGACACAAAATACGAGAACAACACAAAACATGAGAACAACGCAAAACACGAGAACAACACAAAGCGTTAATGTTTATCTCACATTTGATGCTAGGCAACAATATCCGCAGTAACGAAATTTGAATTTGAAGGATCCAAATGCATGGCACTATACTACGCACCAATAATAACAAAATCTTCAAAGTTCTGCAAATATCACCCAACCTTAAACATGAGACAGGTATTCTACAAAATTCTAATATTAATACAGAAGGGGATGAGGGTGCTGCTTTGTTTATAACACAAATCTCTTCGTTGCCTTGATAAAGTTAATTGTTGCTTCCATTATCATTCTATTTGCGATAGGATCAGACCTTGATTTCCATAAAATATTAAATGACAAAAATATTGTGTGTTCGTCTTGTCATCTCATTGGGTGGTCACACACCTCAAAAATTCTTCTTTCAGTAGTGCCTGCTTGACAGGTGCTTTGGGTGTCGTGAGTATCTCCTTCAAAAACACCTGATTTTGTTTTGCAATGTAGTTATTTTTGTTTTATTATAATTCCATTGTATAATAATGGTAAATGACTGTCATAGGTGGAACTCGCCGACCAAGTCTCCTTTCCATCTATGGCAGTCACAAGTAATTTAAATTAGTTATGTTATATAATTTTATTTTTGTGACGTAAAAAAGAAAAAAAGCAAATATGATCTCTGTACATAACAAGGGTAGTAGGCACTGTAAATATAACTATCGCCCAATTTCTCTGCTTCCTATTTTTGGATTTTTGGGAAACGGTTTGAAAAATTATTGTTTGATTCGATGCACAATCATCAATGGTCTTACATCCGCTCAACAATAAGATTTTCGGCCTAGGAACTCAACAACCGATCAGTGTTGTCTATAACTCATAAATGTTTTGCTGCTTTTGAAGAAAGTCCCAGTAAGGAAACACGTGCTGTCATCCTTGATTTCTTAAAGGCATTCGACAGGGTATGGCATGAGGGATTACCCTATAAAATTTGAGTGTAATGGTATATCTGGGAATCTCCTCAAGCTGATGAAAGATTACCTTTCTTCTCGTAAATAGATGGTCTTGTTAAATGGGAAAAATTCAGAATGGGCTGATATATCGGCGGAAGTGCTCCAAGATCGGTTCTGGGACTGCTTCTGTTTCTTGTATATATTGATGACCTTGTTGAGAATGTATGATGCCATATTAAGCCATTTGCTGATGATACGTCGCTTTTTTCAGTTGTCTATGGTGAATCTAAAACTGCAGAAGAACTAAATATGGATTTGGAGGAAGTGCGACTATGGGCCTAGCAGTGGAAAATGAAATTTAAAGCTTAGAAAACAGAGCATTAGAATAATGCGTGCTTTTTCCATGTACGTGTAGCAGAAGATAAAGTGAAAAATGCTTTGAAATTCCAAAAATTCCTGTTCACTATATGAAAAATGTCATAAATGTTAGTATCACTGTCTCCATCACCGTCCTCATCCATGATAAGAAACATTTAAGAGCTTTCGCAGATCTCCAGCTTGAAAATTTGAAAAGGTTGATCTTCATCCAGTGCTTCCATGGCCTGTTTTAATAAAGTTGCCCGGTTGAAAAGGCGAAACAATAGATATCCCATCCTCCATAGCTAAATGTTGGACCACATTCCTTGAGGGATTTGAAGATTTTGTTATTTCTTGCTTGGTCAGTCTTAGAAGTGCAGAGTTAATTAGAGGGCAGCGATCATTAGAGGAAATACGGTATTTAATTACAATTAACCCCACACAATTCGGATCACATAGGACTGATTAGCTTTGTTCTTGCAATTAGGCTTACACTTTGAAGCCATGATGACTTTGAATGTGTATTTTTTTGAAGTGCTCTTAACAGAGAGGCCCCGTTTACATTATACCAGATAGCGAGCGCCGCGCCGTTGTTTTCTCCTGGGATAGGGGGCACCATTTACATAATGCCACAGCTATCTGATATGAGACGCTCCTCTCCAATGAGAAGGAAAATCACTTCGCTCTGTGGGTGATATGGAGAACATTCCGGTCTGGTTGTGGCGCGATGTGAATGGTGCTCTCCGATGCGTTTGACTCTGGACCCTCGAGTAATTATAACAGCACTAGTCTTTCTTCTATTAATTACTATCGTCATTCATATGTATATAAAAGTTTATTTATTCGGTAAGTAAATTATTGTTACCAACCAAAGACTTGTTTCAAGTTGAAGAGGAAAACCTAATTTGGGGCCTAATTTCAAGCGCAAAAATCACAAAATTCATGAGTTTGATGAACACATTCTATTCAATTTTGCAATGTATTCGAGGTTTACTGTTGTAATGTTGTCAATGTTGTAATGTATTCGAGGCTTGCTGTAGTTCAACTCGCTCCAATCTAAGTTGTTATATCATGGTGTTATGTAGTAAAAAGGAAGCTGAGAAGAAATATGATATCAGTTACTAAAGGCAAAACAAAGGAAAAGGAAGAAGTATTGAATTCCTCCCTCGATGATATTGATGAAGACCAACTAAATGTACAGGTTCATGGAATAACTTTCAAGGTGGAGTTTTATGGGGTCTGCGGGTACCTCTTAGAAATATCTGATATGATATAAGTGATCGCCCTACCCCAGAGTTTCCCAAAGTGGGTTCCGCGGAACCTAGGGGTTCCACAACAGACTTTCTGGGGTTCCGCGAAATACTTTAGGAAAAAATATTAAAATGCATATTTATACCTAAATCACTCATTATGATCTACTGTGCACAACTTATTTTCCCTACTCTCTGATTGGTCGACACGGGGAATACATCATCCGATGACGCTCAGCGTGCGCTCAGCGACCTCCATAGATGATTACATCTTGTGCGTGCTTAACAGTTCTACGTTTCTAGTTTAGGTTTATTTAAAGTCTTTGCCGCAGTCTGATTCACTGCCACCGTGTGCACACCGAATACGCGCGCAACGACGACTTCGATCGATGCAAGTGTGCCAATGAGAGGACTGTGAGCGAGAGAAGAATAAAGTTGCACACGCGTGTACATACCACCTACCTACATTTTCTGCGAGACTCGTTAGCGCAACATTCGTGTGTTTACATTCGGGTGATTTTCAGTTTTTAAATTCCATAACCCCAAGTATCATGGATCGTTGGCTGAAATAGGGCTTTTTACACGATAAGGCTTGCTCATCGCAAGAAAGTGAGACAACTGAGTCACATGATGTGAATCAACAACAAGAAGCTATGACAAAAAATGCAGTAGAAGGTGTACAATTGGAAGCTCCTGGACCAAGCAATTTGAATGTGACAACCGGAAAGAAACGGAAGTATTTTGAAAGCTATCTCGCTTATGGATTTATCCAATTTGGTGATAATTTGGAGCCAAAAGCAAAATGTATTGTGTGCCACAAAATATTGTCAAATACGTGTCTAGCACCTGCGAAACTCTCGAGACATTTGACAACTGTGCATCCCGAGTACGAAGGAAAAGATCTAACTTTCTTTCAAAGGAAGTTGGATACGCTCAAATGTAGCCAGGCGGTAATGGCAAACATTATGAAAGGAAACACTGAAAATGTAGCAGAAGCGTCATTCCAGGTAAGCTATCGCATAGCTCAGACTGGGAAAGCACACACAATAGCTGAAACTTTAATAAAGCCGTGTGCCAGGGAGATGGTGCGATGTATGCTGGATGATGAAAGTGCGAAAAAAATAGATTTAATTCCTTTTTAAAACAATACTGTGCAACGACGCATTCAAGCAATTGCTGACAGTGTCGAGAAAGAATTGATCTCACGTTTACGCTCCTGTGACGCCTTTTCACTACAACTCGATGATTCCACAGATGTAGAGGGTCTATCTATTTTGCTGGTGTTTGTGCGTTATATACTTAATGCAACAGTTGAAGAAGATATACTTCTATGTAAATCATTGGCGAGTCATGCTAGCGGAGAAGAGATTTTTAACTTGCTTGACGATTACATCAAGATGCACAACATTTCTTGGCATAAATGTACTGATGTTTGCACCGATGGTACTAAGGCCATGGTCGGAAAATTCTCTGGAGCAGTGACACGAATAAAGAGTGTTGCACCGGGATGTACTAGTAGTCACTGTATTCTTCACAGACAGGCACTTGTAGCTAGAAATATTCCTCTCCCCTTAAAGCTAGTTTTGGATGATGCAGTGAAAATTGTTAACTTTGTTAATACGCGACCTCTACAATCACAATTGTTCAAAATCTTGTGTAATGAAATGGGCAGTCACCATACAGCTTTACTGTTGCACACTGAGGTAAGATGGCTGTCACGCGGCAAAGTCGTTCTTCGATTATTTGAATTGTGAAAGGAGCTATCTATTTTGCTCAACACACAGAAGTTTTCATTATCTAGCCATTTATTGGATTTAGCATGGCTACAGAGACTCGCATATCTGGCCGACCTCTTTGCTAAACTAAATGAATTGAATTTGTCACTACAGGGAAAGGACGTCACAGTGTTTAAAGTTCATGATAACATCAGAGCTATATCTCGCAAAGTGCAGTTTTGGCATTCCTGCATCGAGAGCAGTAATACGGAGTGTTTTTCAACATAACATGATTATCTTGTTGAAATTAATGATAGACTGCATGAAAACGTTCGTGAAGAAATAACTGAGCATCTACAAAAATTACAGGAAAACTATATCAGGTACTTCTCAGAAGACAGGACTAATAACAGTTGGATCAATAATCCATTTCAAGTGACAGAAAAACCAGCCAACCTATCTGTATCAGACTATGAAAGCCTTATTTAAGTAACATCAGACTCTTCATTGAAGCAAAGATTCGAGGATGAATCACTAGTCAGTTTTTGGAGCTATCTGGTTCCCGAATTTCCTGCTATTGCAAAACAAGCGCTTCACACATTGCTGCCATTTTCCACTACCTACTTATGTGAAGCTGGATTTTCCTTTTATACTGCCATAAAAACTAAATACCGAAGTAGACTTAATGCTGCTGCGGACTTGAGAATCAAACTCTCAACTATTAAGACAAACATTAAAAAGTTGTGTAATGATATGAAAAAAATACATCATTCTCATTAAACGCCACAAAATTATTGTAATTATATGATCTTTTTAGTGCATGATTACATAAATAATTACATGATGATTGTAAAATAAAGTCTGCGTTAAAATTGCTAGTATTTCTGTTTTATGTTTTATGTGCTTGTGGGAAATATGGAAATTGAAATCTTTTAGTTTTAAACTTTATTCAAAAAACACACATTTCAATAGTATTGCCTTTTAAGTGCTTTTAAACGTACATACTATTTATAAAGGCATATAAAGATATTTATATTATGGACGTTCATAATTATTGGAATTTGGGGTTCCCGAGAAAGTTTTCTGAACCAAAAAGGGATCCGCGCTGAAAGAAGTTTGGGAAACTCTGCCCTACCCGATAGAGTTTATTTGCAAAGCAGCACGACACTAGCTGTGCGGTAAGCCAGTAGCATTGAGTATAATGTAGCTGTATGGATAAGGTCACACAATGAAGACCGCTGCTGTTTTTATAGAAACATTTGTAGGATTGTTGATCCAGACAATGATCTACACTATGTTGAATAAATGGCGTGTACTTGTACTTAATTGACGGAAATATTCATTTACCCGGATCAGGAGATCCAGATAATTGGTATATTTTTATAGGAAATTTGTGAGAATGTATCGAAATCCAGATAAACCCTACCTGAATTGTGCGAGGTTGACTGTATTTATAAAATCATTGAGCCAGATAGCGGTAAATAAATAGCATGTACTGTTACTGAATGGACCGGAATATAAAGTATGGTTTATGCATTTATCTTGGCTAGGAAATGCGGATTGAGATTTATTTTCCTACAATTTAGTAGGAAATTCCTGGGACTTGGTAATTCTGTCAGCAATCCATCCAACTGTGTATAAACCCCATCCGAATTATGCAGACTTGACTAACCCGTGAATTGATATACATCTTTCTCATAAAGCTAGAGTAAATGCGAGTATTGAGAAGGACAAAGGAGAAATGAAGTTATAAAGGCAAGTAGGATAAGGGATTTGAAGGTAAGTAATAACATAGGAGAAAGCACTTATTGATGGACGATTGGACAGCTAGAAACCCGTATTTGGCAGAGAAATTTTACAAAGAATAAGTAACCAATGTAGCAGAGAAGATAAAGAAAGCTGAAGAAAAGTTGTTCGAAAAGACCCGATTGATTAGAGGATTCTTGAGACTTAGATTCGGTCTTCCCCTTTGGATGAGAAAGCTTTCATGCTTAAGAAGATCAAAGGAGTTTTCAAAGAAGTTTTCATTAATGTGAATGGTTTGTTCGATACGGTCACAGATGGATGATGGGCCGGGAGAGAAAATTTTTTTAACCACCTATAGTAACCTACAGGTTCCCGTTCTGACCTATGTTGAGGTGCACTACATCCACCACACAAGTACTTGCAAATGACATTGATGACATTGGAGTAAAAGACTTATGAAAGTTAAGGAGTGCTAGTACGAAGTTTGGCGTTTAACTTGCCTAATTAGAGAAGAAAATAGATAATGCATTCTTGATTTAGTTACCACAGTTCCTGTGATTTTAGCCAATTTCATATACACATTTATTTATGGTGAGCAAGTGTTAGGAGCACGGAGCACCAGAATGCCAATGAGATTGCCTGCTATGGACCGTAGTTTACTTGAATTAATGGATAAAGAGAGGGGAAACTTCGGTAAACTCAACTCATTTTGAATAGATGACTTCAGATCTGTAGAAAGAGTTTCCTCTGTGTTGTTGATTGTGGCTGTTTATTTTCGTGTTTATCCATGTTGCGCATGTCTTTTTTATTCATGTTGTACATTTCTTTTTTAAGGAGGGGGAGTTGCAGGCTTGGCAGCCGTTGCAACAGCCAAGAATATGGGTGCAATAGTAAGGGCATTCGACACAAGAGAGGCTGTAAAAGAGCAGATCCAGTCTCTAGGAGCAGAGTTTTTGGAGATCAAAGGGATCAACGAGTCAGGAGAAGGTTCCAGTTCTTTCTTTCCCTGGTTATCCTTAGATTATTACAATTGAATTGGGTTTGTGTCCATATGCAATGGACAACATCTATTTAATGCATAAAATTTCCTTTATTTTTTCGCAAACAGTTGCTTCAGAACTTGGTTCAATATTGAGTGAAGTTTAAGCATTTGAAAAACTTGCTTGCTCCCAGTTTTTATGCAACACATAAAGGTTTACTGCCTAGTAACTGTTTTAGTAGAGGGTAATTTTAATGTATAAAAGTTAGCTGATTATTTTGATAGCTGTCTATACACAGTTTGAATACATTTTTCAAATGATTATGTTGTACAGGTACTGGAGGCTATGCAAAGGAGATGTCTCCTGAGTTTATTAAAGCGGAAATGGAGCTCTTTGCAAAGCAAGCAAAAGAAGTGGATATTATAATTACAACTGCGTTAATACCTGGCAAGCCAGCTCCAAAACTATTGACAAAAGAAATGGTCGAATCTATGAAACAGGGGTCAGTAATTGTTGATTTGGCTGCTGAAATGGGAGGAAACTGTGAAGTGACAAGGCCAGGTGATAGTTACAACTACAAAGGCGTTCAGGTGATTCATGGCAACTTTTGATGCTACCACTTCTCTCTGTATTCTTACGTATAGCTATTGTCGGGTGGAGATTTAGAAGCAGAAGCATACATTTACTATTTTTCATGATTTAATTCCGCTCTTTGATTTGTTTGTTATTGCTTTATAACCTGTAATTTCCTTTACAGTTATGCAATAATTTATTGACTTGATTTTTCAGTTTAATTTCTGTATTGAGAATAATTCTTGTCTTTATGCAGATAATTGGTTATTCAGATTTGCCTAGTCGCCTTCCCACTCAATCCAGTACACTATACGCCAATAATATATCAAAGTTTTTGCTTTCTGCGGGAGAGAAGGGACATTTTAATATAGATCACAATGATGAAGTAGTAAGAGGCTCCTTGGTGCTTGAAAAAGGCAACTTGATGTGGCCTCCCCCAACGCCGGCTGCACCTCCAGTTCCTTCCATTGCGAAGAAACCAGCAATGGTCACAGCACCCAAAGCATCTCCTTTTAATGACGCGTTAGTAGAAACATCAATTACGGGAGGTAAGTTGTTTTTTATTACATGTCATTTCAGTGCTAGGTGCAAAATGACATTTTCTTTCATATAGTGTTTGTTTTTCTTCAGAAAATGATAGGATACGTACCCTCCGCGATACCCGATTTTAGGAAAACAAACACCACCAAAATCCAATTTTCATGACTTATGATCGGGGCAATGTATTTGACGAGTGCAACGGTAGTATTGTTGCGAAATCGATCGTAATAGTTATTTCTGAAGAAAATCGGGAATATCTCAAAACTCATTTTACACTTTTTTAAATTGGAAGATAGCATGCTTATATTGGCTAAGTTAGGCCTAAATTTAACAGTGAGGGACATTTGGTGTCAAATTCCTAACTTATTGTTGGCTACTGCGGTGAAGAGAATTTAGACGTGATAAGAGCTCTCAACCAATCAAAGATTTGGAACCTATGCTTAGCCATTCAGTCTCAATTTAGCCTATTTTCATATGCAGCAATCGTGAAGAAACATAGTTTCTTTTTCTGGGAAGGAAATGTCCTCCATCATTTTTGTCATCGCTAAAAGCTAAGTTTGATTTATGATTCACTT
Organism: Cassiopea xamachana; assembly: GCA_900291935.2. Classification (NCBI taxonomy): domain Eukaryota; kingdom Metazoa; phylum Cnidaria; class Scyphozoa; order Rhizostomeae; family Cassiopeidae; genus Cassiopea; species Cassiopea xamachana. The sequence continues at coordinate 269,871 of OLMO02000001.1, read as the reverse complement.
ACCAAGGTTCCTCACGCCAGGATTCTTCCTCACGCCTCCTTAAAATCCTTAAAACTCGTTAAAGAAAGAAAATATCCTTAAAAATCCTTAGAAATCCTTAATTATTATCAAATTTATCAAAATCTCCTTAAATCTCCTTAAGAAGTATAGTTTCTAGAAGCAGTTGTGGTATTTTTGCGAAAGAAAATTGAATATGCAGAGCAGAGCATCATGCTACTGTATTGCAAAAATTCTAATAGGAAAAATCTACTCTTCTTGGTTTACAATTATACTTTATGGAATAGATTGATTAGATAAATCTTGTCGGCATGGAAGGGGCTATTGGCACAAAAACCTCCTTAAATCGTCTTAATTATTATGGGATATTGTATGAATCAAGCCAAATTCTCCTTCGAAATTGCTAGAAAATCTACTTTTTTCTCCTTAACAGTCCTTATATTTTGAGGTAGAAAAAGCGTGGGAACCCTGATCATGTAAGTGAGCGATGTGAAATCTATCGCTATTATTTTTGTCATAATTACAGCTTGTACAGTTGTGGGCTCTGGTATGCAGTGAGCTGCCAGCATGGCGAAGTAAGGCTTGGATGAAGGGGTCTGATTGGCTAAAAAAATTTTTGTAAACAAATTGCTGATTGGTCAAATGCAAAGTGTGCCCCTGTTGGTATATGTCAATCCTGTAGTAAAAGACATGAAACACCAATGTATGGAACACTAGCATTTTGGTCGTCTCTAGAGCCGAGCTTTTTGCTTGATATTGGTTTCGGTTTCAAATCATTTCATGTAGTGAAAATAAATTTGCTCCTCAGAAATATCTACTCATATTGTATAACAACTATTTACTAGCCAAAGTAATTAATATATATTTCAAAAAACAGTTTTCAATATGCTCTAAAGTCGATTTAACAAATTTGTTAGACTTGGAGCACATTAACCACGGAAATATGTTATACTTATTGAACAAAGCCAACTGTTGGATCCAAGCTATTTTGATAGCGCCACAATTGTACATAACATCCATTTTAAATTGTTGGGCATATATAACAACTTAGGTTGGATGATGTCTCTCCTCGAAATTTTACGTATTGAGGGAGCTCCTCCGTTAGGTAATTCCCTGCATACAATGTATTTTTTCACCGTGGTATCTAAATAAAGTATTATTTTCCTACATCATTGTGCTAATATTCTGTAAATGTCTATAATACATCGTTGTTTAGTAACTTATTTGATTTGTATTTAGTGATTTTAAAAGTTTATGAACTGAATTGAATTGAAGTGATGTAATCTTTTTTATAGCTGGGTTGGTTTCATTGATTGGTCTTGGAATAGCATCACCAAACCTCGCTTTTAGCCAAATGGTAACAACTTTCTCTCTAGCTGGTGTCATTGGATACAAAGTTGTGTGGGGCGTAACACCCGCTTTGCATTCTCCTCTTATGTCAGTAACTAATGCTGTATCTGGTATAACTGCAGCTGGGGGCTTACTGCTCATGGGTGGTGGCATGCTCCCATCAACAGCACCTCAGTATTTGGCTGCCACTGCTGCGTTAGTTTCTTCTATCAATATAACAGGTGGTTTCATCATCACTAAGAGAATGCTGGACATGTTTAAACGACCAAGTATGCTCTTTTTACTTCTATCCACACATTGCTATTTACATATTTTCATGCTCTTCCATTGTCATGTCGAATGGAATTTTATTCTGGGAAGACTACAGTGTTATAGGATTGCGTTATAGCATATGTGTTAGAAATAGAACTAATGAATTCTCTGAAGAGAAAATGATATTCACCAATAGACCATCGTAATGAATGGGACAATTGATCAAGTTTTTTGAGCCCTTTATACTAGATATTGCTTAGTATTTGAAGCAAACAATCAATATTTTTTTTACGTTCACAATTGAATTTATTGTCTGAAACATTAATTTCTCGTAGTACTAAATGCACAATATTGTTTAATTCTACCGTGAATAAGTGTTTAACGGAATGCATTATCTTGGTTTCAGCTGATCCTCCAGAGTACACTTACTTATATTCAATTCCTGCTGCTTTGTTCATTGGAGGTTATTTGGCAGGGAATGCATACGGTTACTCAGATATTCATCAACTTGCTTATCTCGGCTCTTCCCTTTGTTGTATTGGAGCTATTAGTGGTCTGTCAACACAAGGTGGTGCTAGAGCTGGGAATGCGTTAGGCACGTACAAACTTTTGTTTTGAATTTTTAATTTTCAGTGTAAGATTAATGATATTCTTCAAATTTTTTTTGTATCTCCAAAGCATCTCTTTAAGAACATTGGAAGTTTTTTGTGAACTGAAGAAAATAAATACTGCATTCTGAGTGAAAGGGCTGGAATTCTTTGAGATTAGATACGGTGCTTTTAGAGTAGGGATGTCAAGCACACGGCCCTGGAATTCTGAATAAACTGAAACCTGGCAATGTTTTTCTAGTCTGTACTAGCTGGCATTTAGAAAATTGGTTGCCCCAGTTTTTACTCAATTGACTTGCGTAGTAGGTAGGAAGCATCTGATGAGTTATTTATACATGTTTTTTTTAATACGAAAGTGGTTTATAAGAAAGTAGCACTCAGTTGCTCAAAAAAGTTAAAAAGGTTCAGAACTGGATTTGTGAGACTTAAGAAAGTTTTTTAGTGTTTATGTATCTAAAATTCGATTTATCTGTGTATGAAATGTTATGGATGTCATGTATTGGCCTTTCTCTAACACAGGGGTCACCAATCTCTGCCTCGAGGCCACATCCTCCCCACCTACCACCCAATCCAGCCCTAGTGCTTGCGGAAAAATTGCTCCTATGTTTGAAGTAATATGCTGTTTTGACAAAGTACTATTGCTTCCTTTCCATTTTGTGGTCTTCTTAGCAGCTAGTTTTATTATACCATAGCAGACCCCAAAATGAACTGCACCTTGCAAAGTAAGACTCTATATTGCTAGCATCTGAGAAGGGGCGTGTGGGGTATGACCCCCCTCAGCATCGAAACCCTGCATTTTGTTGGACAAATGCCTAGCAAGATATTGATAAGTCAAATATGGGGCAAAATAAAATACTAAGAAGTAATGTTTTAATTGTCCACTTTGTCAAAAGACTTTGTCAAGACAAAAATACGAGTTTTTTTGTCTGATATTATCTTCGCCTGCTATGTTGACTAACATCCACTGCCCGAGCTATGCACGAGCAATAGTTGATACTTCTCAAAAATTTTGTTGTTTTATGTTCATTATTATGCACAGTGACAGAATGGTCAATGCATTCTATGTAACCCACGCCAGATATATCTGGCGTGAGTTCCCTTTCGTTTTGGTCTTGACATACAAGCATTCGACAGAAAAAGGAGAGGACGGCGTAGCTTTTCCTTATCTAGTTCTAAGTCTGCAAAGTTCAATGAAGTTTGTTTGAGGGATCAGTTTTTTGTTCTCCATGTAAATTTCAATGATCATAACAAGCTATATTCTGTTTTGAAAAGAGATGTTTTCCGACGTTCTAGAGGGCGTGATCCTGAAAATTGTTTCTGGGGGCCTGGGACTCATGATCCCCTTTCCCCTGATTTCCTCCATGCCTTACTAGTATTTCATGGTTAGTGTCATCACAACGCAATGAGAAAATGCTTCTCCCAAAACATAAAATATAATTTGGAAACATCTTTATCAAGATTACCGTCAATTCAATTTTCATTGGGCAGTGACCAAAATATCGGGCATGATCTTATATACCTCCCAAAGGAAACTGCTAGTTACTTCCCTGCATCTAGCCCCAGCAAGTGTGTTGTATAGGAAATTTGGTCCCGAAGCCCAGAAGGTTGGGGACCCATGCTCCAGCAGTTCAACTTCTGATATTTACTAAGATTTATCAGGATTTGAAGTGCACATGGAGCTTTTTCACTTTCCATTAATGTGCATGCGCAAGACATTGGAACTCATAAATTTTTGCTAAGAAAGTTTTATTGAAAGTTTTGATTCTGGAATAGTGAAAAGCTAAGAAAGTTTCAGTACTGGGCCAAACATCGTTGTTATAAAAGAAACATGTATTTTAAAGTTCCAATTACCTAGCCATGGCAACTCTTCAGATCCCGTCAACCTACCCTGCCCACTTAGCGTCAAATTATGCTATATGTGACTCTAGTTCAAAATGAGTTTGACTCCCCAGTTTTATAGCATTAAGTGATATTAATA
>OLMO02000001.1:208271-221912 GCA_900291935.2 Cassiopea xamachana | reverse complement strand
ACATCATGTAGCTGAAATTTTGAAGCTTAAGTACTCACTATGGTAGTTAGAATACTGCAAGCTGATGCATTTGTTTTCTAATCAAAGTCTTAAATGACAATGTAATACAGCTGATGCACTAGCTTCATCTTCAGTTGATAGTGTATATGTGCGGCCAGTCACAGTCTTTGGGTTAAGGGTTGTGAGAATATCACTGGCATCAACTAAAAGTAAATCTTGCTGCCTTGGATAGACAAATGAGGCACTGGGGCCATTTGGATGTAAAAAGTTGACCAGGGTCTCTTTCCTTTCAATGTCAACCTGGTTTACATAAGCAAGCCACCAAACTCCATCATACTCTACTGCAACATATCCTCTAATGGTACCAAGATCTATCTCCTTGACATTGTTTTGCTGCCTTATAATAACAGATCTTGACTCATTGCTACAGCTGTAGTTTCTAACCTCCAATGTTGATCTGTTGATTGGCACAAAGCTATGCAATTTTCGAGTCCCAGCTATTGTCTTGGCTCCCAAAAATCGAGCACGAAGAAATTCCTCCTCTACGTGCCAGTCATCTACAGTAACAAATTTGGCATTGATGCCATGCAGGTTTGATCGAATGAACTCAAACAGCTTGTTTGGTGTCAAAATTTGGTCGTGATAAGGGCGCTGAAGGCTGGCTCTTGTTGCTTCCCGTTTAATTGTACCTCCAATACCATCAGATGGCCCTTTTCCATGGCTTGTAGCGAAAAAATGCCACTCTGCCAGAACTCCAAAATCATTTTGATGATTGCAAAGATTTATAAAGTTTTTAACATTTTTGTATTGCCCCCCACAACCATCGGAAAAATATGACTTTCTGGGCAAGTTGAAAATTTGCTTTCAGGTGGTTAATCAGGTGCTTCTGAAAGAGATAAACAGCTACAGTGTCATGGGTATTGCAATCTGAGACCAGTACGAAGTTCCCATGCTTAATATCACCAGCATTCCTGTAGTAGTATACAAATGGGTGAATAGTTGCCATACTGTTGTTCCAATGGAATGACTGAGCTTCGTCTTGCACAACAAATGAGTAATTCTCGGAGAAGTCTCCAATCACTAAAAACTCTCCTGGCAATAGATTCTCTTTCACACTGTTTAGATAACTAGCTTGCTGTTTGGCTATGAAGTCATGTGGCTTTAGTGTCTCTAGCTTTTCAATAAAAACATCGAGAAAATCCTCAACTGGCTTGACAAGAGTTTCAAGGTTTGAGCTATCAGTAGCTGTCCATTGGCTAAACTGAATTTCGTCAATACCCATCTCTTCATAGCATCTCTCCAGGACTTCATTCAAGAATTCTATACCTGGGCAGCATTCACATGTTCTGAGATGGCATGATGGAAGAGCTGGGTTGCACATAGTCATTGCTATGGCATGGCTATAATGTTTTAGTGGTACTTCTTCATTTCCTGTTACATTACCCATCTTTGAACCAGTCATCATCAATTTCACATTATTGTGAGTAGTGCAAACGCACACAGAATGTGTACCACTAGAACCAGCTAAGACACATTCTTTTGGACGCAGCATTGCAAATTTTGAAAACCCAACTTTCCTTTCAGGGTTTGAGGCCTTAAACTGCTGGTAAACTTCTTTCAGGTTGCCCAGTACAAGTCGCTTTTGGATTTTCATCTTTTCTCCATTCTGAAGAATGGTCACACAATCCTTCTTCCCTGGCATCACTCTACTGATCTCATCCTTGTAAAAAAATTTTTTCACTGATTCAACAGTATCTGGTTCCCATCCTCTACCTACCTTTGGATTTGGAGTAGACAGAATTCCTTTCTCAATTGCCAGACGTTTAGCTTGAGTAGCCATTCTTTGAGAGCAACCAAACTTGTCCATTGTCCTCCTTCGACTCCAAGTGTTTGAAAATATTGTTAGAATGGTTATTTTTTGGCTCCTACTTAATGTGTTTTGATACTTTTGAATCAAAGAAGTCTGAACTTCTTGCATTGCAAGGCTTTCATCATCAGATAAGGCCTCTTCATCTTCCATCCCCCACTGTTTTGATGGTCCACATACAACATCAATCTTTTCTGAAAAGGCATCCTGTATTTTTTGCATTTTCTTCAAAACATATGAACCTTCCTTTTGGGCCCTGTATTTCTTGAATGAGCTGGCTCCTATTAATTCTAAGGATGTATTGAGGGAGCTTAGTTCAGCCTCTGATGATGTAAAAGACTGATCATAAGTAAATGAATCATCAAGACCTTGCTGTTCTTGTTGCTCATTACTCGACGATTCAGTTTCAGCTTCTGGAGAAAGGGTTCCTAATCTTTTACGGCAATTGGAGCATATTTTCTCTCCAATTGATACCAATGATGGATGCTCCTGTGCTTGCCTATCTGTAACATTCCTCAAATCTTTTGTTCTCCTACTTTTGTGCTCTTTGAAAGGGTCACAGCAATATTTCTGGTGTTTCCCAAAGAGAACTAAATTTTCATTTGATGCAGCCATTGGGTGGTAGAAATGAAGTACAGCAACAAAATTAAATAAAGCTGACTGAGCGAGTGCAAATGAACGAATGATGAATACTCAGCCAGAATTTCATATAGCATCACTGTGATCTTACAACATAGGGACCGGAATAATTTTCAACAAGCTATGATTATGAAGTGTGAAACTGTGCCCTGTTAAATGCAATATTGTCTGAGTGGTTAATTTTTTATGGGAAATCAGCTGAACTATGAATATTGCGCCAGATTCCTCAAAATGTCATTTGAAGCTGTTTGCTTTGTGGCTGAGAGCCAAAAGCAAACACCGTAGAATGTATACTTTCTCACAGCACGAAAAAGCAACAACATACTTAAAAGCTTTTTCCGTCTGACACTCATCAGGGTATGAAAGCATCGGATAATGACCTAAAGGTTAACCGAAAAATATATCCAGCTGCTGTTAATCTGTATAAAAATTTTCGGATCATTCGGCAAGCAAGATCGTCTTTTCATTTAAGTGTTTTGGAATCTGTTTACATCAAGACTCAAAACCCAGTCTTGTGTAGGCAAAAAGAGTTAGTTTTCTCACTGGGACTCTTCAAGTAAACAATATTAATAGGTCCTAATTGGTCACACTTGGGGCCAATTTGATGCATCCTATCACATTAACCGCATCTGGACATATATTTCGGTTAACCTTTAGCTCACCATCCGAGGTTTTCATACTCTGATGAGTGTCGGACGATAAAAGCTTTTAAGTATGTTGCCACTTTTTCGTGCTGTGGTAAAGTTCTGTAGTACCAACAGACTAGTTGTGTATACTTGCTTCTAAATAAAGAATTAATTCATCTGTTGAAAACTATACTCATGACTTTGCTTGAAAACAATAATATTTGATTAGAAAACAAATGCATCAGCTTGCAGTATTCTAACTACCATAGTGAGTACTTAAGCTTCAAAATTTCAGCTACATGATGTTCAAGATTCGTGACTATAGGTTGTTTGAGGAGGGCTAGCTGTCAATCCCCGGCTCACCCCACTCTGAAACTTTCACAGAAGATGCAAAAAATGTACATCTACAATTTTATCACAAAATTTTGAATTTTGAAATTGCTGCCCGGGTGGGGTCAAAGGTCAAAAGAAAGAAACACGTTTTACTGTATCTCTTTTAGATTTAACATGTTTTTAAATACAATATTTGATTTCTACAGGCTCAAAGCTTTCATTTGACACCAATTTTATTGTCATAGGACAAACATAGAAGAAATTGCAAAACTATAGGGAGTTGTGGGTGACGGCAAAGGTTAAAACTTTGACCCACCGCGAAACCTAAACCGTTTGACCAAATTCAAAAATTTTTTTTGAAAAGTTATATTTCTGCAGTTTTTAGTTAATTTTGAGAGTTTCAAATCATTCCAAGAGTATCACCTCAGAAAATTGTACATTTTTGGTTACAGTTGGCATGGAATGACCCATATTGAATTTTAGATATACTGAAATGTAGTTTCAAAACGTAATTTCATTTGAAAAGTGCAAGTACACAATTCACTTTTCTTTATGTCTGCACAAAACTAAACGCTCAAGCCTTTTCATTCCGCAAGAAGTATGCTATATGTTGTATGCAGTATCCCTTTCTGAGCAGCCCTAAATGTCATCATTGTCACATCTGGAACACTACTTTCTTGGAACTAAATTTGCCTAACTTTGGTGAATTACAACCTCCAGCCCAGGCAAATTGGTTTTCTTGTTGATGCTATACTCAGTAACTTGTAAGGTGAGTACATGTTGTGAAAATGACACATTTTGCATATCACGTCCTGAACAAGGTTTGAGTGGCTATAAATTCATGGCAAGAATTTGAGAGGCAAATTTTTCATTTTAAATACCACCACCTAGGTGGGAGTAATGATTCAGTATAACATCATCAATGTACCTAGTGCTGCTTGGCAGAAATACATGATCAAAATGTTCAGGTGTAATGTCCGGAACGTTTGGATTGGCCCATAAACAGCCGAAAATAGGTTCAAGACTCTCCAAATCCCATACAAGCCAAGTAGAATGATAAAATAATAAGTATTGGTTATAAGAATATCAAGGAAAATCAGGGGGATTTTTTGGCATTTCACTGAAAATATCAAGGAAAATCAGGGATTTTTTCCTGAAATGCTGGTGGCAACCTTTGGAATGCAGGTGTTATCATGTAAGATACAAGTCAGAGCCAGGGATGTAGACTGGGGGGTGTAGAATATGTAGCACCCACCAACTTTTGGAACTTTAGAAAATTCAATTAAAGTTTTGTCATTGCATCGTCAAAATCATATAGTTTTTAAATAGTTAAAATAATGCTTGTACAACAGTTGAAAGAACACACATTTAATCTAATTATTTACTGTATTGGCGAAAACCAATATCATAATAGCATTTTCAAGCCTTCTTAGATCTTTTATTTGACATTGTTTTCTCCATGCCCAACCATGGTGGAGTCTATGCTTGACACTGGATATGAGAGATTGTCTAGCACATTGAAAGTTTTTGATTGAATGGACATTGCTTTAAGACATTGGAATAAATAGTGATCAGTGACAATAGAACTGCTTACTAACCAGGCAGAAACAATCTTGCACCCCCAACCAAAGGGCTCTTGTTACGTCCCTGGTCAAAGCCAAAAGCAAGAAATTGCTCAAAGTGCTTATTCTGTTAATACTGTGGGGGAGGCATATGACAGTCCACCGTATTTTTCATTATTCAGTTCTGTGCTTTTTGCAAGTTGAAGCTATATGTCAAGAGATGGAATTGGACACAAAAAAGGTGAGGAAATCATTAAAAAACTATTATAATATAGCTCAGATGTATGTTTATATCTAAAGTTACGGAAATAGTCAGTTGGTACTACAGAACTTAACAAGAGCACGAAAAAGCGGCAACATTTTTAGACATGCTTATAAGCTTTTTTTGTCCGACACTCGTCAGAGTATAAAGCGACGGATAGCGACCGAAAGGTTAACTGAAATATATAGCCATATTCGATTAAACGTGATAGGAAGGGTCTAATTGGCCCTAGAATGACCAATTAGAATCCATTCACCATTTACTTGAAGAGTCCTAGTGAGAAAGCGAACTCTTTTTGTCTACACAAGACTGGTTTTTGGGTCTTGATGTAACCAGATTCCAGATCACTTAAATGAAAAGATGATCTTGCTTCCCCAATGATCCGAAAAGACCTTTGTGTTGATCTTTGTGCTCCTTTTCTATCTTTGACGGGGACTTTTTGGTGACCAACCTGTTCCCGTCAGCTCTTTGACTATTCGATATAATGTCTTGGTGTTATTTTTGCTTACAACTTCTTGTGCTTCTCCGACTTCTGTTCAAGCCACTCATTTTTATCTTCGTTACAGCTTCTTTTTTTTTGTTTTATCTACTAGGCGATCCTGCTCTTGGCGTCTTCTATTGCTCTCAGGAGTTTTAGCCAGTTGTTGTGCTCTGTTAATGTTCTTGCTGACATAGATTAGCTACCATGTTCTAATTTGAGTCCACATTTTGCTCCTTCTTCCTTTTGCTTCTCCCAATTTGTTCTTCTGCCACACTGACTACCGCTTCCCTGAGTATGTTCCATTGCTCTTGGCAATCATCAATGCTTAAGAGGGGCTCAAATTTTTTATTGAGTTGTAGCTGGAACTTTTCTAATATTTGTCTTTCAACAGTTCTACTGCAAAAGGCTTAGTGGCTCGGGACTTCCCGACGTTCTTGAGTTTCAGTTTGATATTTCCTCAGACTAAATGATGGTCGGAACCCACATCTGCACCACCATAAACTTTTATGTCACTTAGTGAAGATCTTCATCTCCTACTTATATACTTGTAGTCAAACTCGTTTCCCGTTCTTCCAGCTAGCAATCTCCAGATCTTTTATGATTGGTTTTATGTGAAAAGAAGGCTTTTCCCACGCACAATCCGTTGATACTGCATAACATCCATAGGCGCTCTCCATTACCAATTGTCGTTTGGGCAGATTCATATGGTCCAGTGACATGTTCCAGTCCCTGTCTGTGCATTTAGGTCAACCATTATCAATAATATTCACTTCTTGGGATATTGGTAATGATCTCTTGGCTTTTATGATAGAAATAATCCTTGTCTTCTTCAGCTGCATCTTTCAGTGTGTATACTATCATAATTTGGGAGAGTGTACTGTTATAATTGTTATTTTGAAGTGTCCTGACTGTAGCCTTGCAGTTATAACCCGATCGCCATCTGGATTACATCCAATCAGTGCTTTTGCTGCCTCTTTGTTTAGCATAACTCCACTCCTTTCTCATGAGTATCTTCTGATACAGAGTACAGGCGGTTTGTATCACCATTTCCCATGTTGCCGCCCCGGTCCTCGTACTTCTGTTATGCTCAAAATTGCAAGTTGGTAGCCTTCAAATTCTCGAATGTTTTGGGCCATTTTTCCAGCTTGGAATAGAGTTCTTTCGTTCCAAGTCCTAATTCTTGTTGCTTTGGAGGCACTTATCAATGAGTTCTTCATCAAACACTGAGGAGCGTCCTTTCAGCTTTGGCCCAGCGTCATAATACAAGGGGGGCCTTTTGTATCATGCCGATTGTTGCTAATTCTTCTGTTAATTGTTTCTGTAGCGGTATGAGTTTTTACAGAATAAGGGTTCTGAACTCATGACTACCCCTCCTCTTTTTTAAACCGAGCTTTGGACATAATAAAATTATCTGCATACATCTTATCATACGTTTTGTTGTCTACTTTGGTCTAAGTATGTTGCAGAATGCATTCCATTGTAAAGTCTGCTATAACACAAGCAGTAGTGACTATTAGGGGTAAAGGGGGGCAATATGCCTTCAGGTGCCATTGAGATGGCAAATTCTTGGCAAATGTCTTGGACCAATGGCTAAATACCTGTTTCTTCTAATAAGTAAACCTCTTTTTTGCCAGAACCTTAGTTTCAATTTACCTTTTTTCTTATAAAAGACACATTTACTTAACAAGTACTCAGCTACTTCTGAAATGGTTGGGAAAATCAGCATCTCTGCCCCTTAGTTTTCTTGAAGAATGGCCACAGAACACAAGTGCTAAATTTCAGCACAAGTGATTTGCTGGAATACAAGGGAATGAATTCAACACATGAATTTCAATGTCATACAAAATCAGTTACCACGTATCCTAAAAAATTGTTGCAGTATGCAAGATGTCCAGCCAGCTAGAAAGGCCATGTCGCTGGTTTATCATCTCAAAAAGTTTCTAGACCCACTAACAGCCTCTAGCCTCTTTTCCTTTTGGCTAACCTTCACTGTACGGCAAATGTAAAATGTAGGTCAGCAGATCATGCAAAATGAAGGTAACTTGAGCCATAAGGTTCTTATTCTGTTCTTGTTCCGTGTTCAACGTTATCACAGCTCAGGTCTTTGCAACTTGCTGGTCACTTTGTGTTGTGCAGCAATTTTTTAGGATGGTTCTCAGCTCATATTTTGTGGTAGTGGCCACTTGCAATTAGATGAATTTTGCAACATGATTAGGCTTCATATCTAACTCAACATTAAGGTGGACGAATAGAAGGTATGACGAAATATTTGCAGATAAATTAAAAAAATTTATCTCAGCTTTTGTGATAATAGCTTTGTAGTGATTGCCTCATCTTGTTTATGTCCAATTTCCTATTTTGACATACAGCTTCACCTTGCAAGTTGCATAGAAATGAAGAACAGAAAATGCAGTGGGCGTTACAAGCCTCCTCCACAGCCTTGACTGATTAAAAACTTCAAAGTAACTGCCTTTTTTCGGCTGTGGCCTGCATTTTACGTGAATACTGCCTGCATTGTATAGTTGCCACTATTCTATAGCTCAAAGTAGAAGAGATTAATTTCATTACAGCACCGGAGAGGATGACCTTTTCTAGGGATGAGCGTCTGGAATGGTTGGAACAGCGTATGTAAAGCATGCGTATGTAAAGCTTTTCAAAGCAGTGTTGTCGCATACACAAAGTCATTCGTGTGTGCTAATTACCGCACACGCAGTATTTTGCTCATGACAAGGCCTGAATTTATAATTTTCGTCCGTAAGTCTGGTTGTCATATATCGTAATCCATCGGCGATCATCGCCGATGTGGTTTCCCGACCATCGGGGATTGTCCCCGATCGCTTATGACTTATGAAAACCGCACTATCGGCGACCATCGGGGATCATTCCGGATCATCGGGAAAGTCAAACATGTTTGACTTTCCCGATGGTTCCCGACGAGTGATAGAAAGGTAAACAATAGATTGCAAGATATTTTTTTAGTGATCATATGTCTTGTCACGTTGGGAGAGTGAATTGGAGTGCATGAACCAGGTAGATGATACCCATAACTCTATGATGATACCCTCTAGCCTGAGATTACAAGAATCTAACGAAGAGAACGAAAATAACACTCTTATTATGACAACTTCTAAGAGAGTGTAATACCTGCTCTCAATTTTTTACTTCACTTACCTAAGATAGTTTCTTTGCTGCATTTCTTGCGTTGGAAAATACGCTGTGAATTCCTCCAAAGTAAAACTATGGATAAGATTTTCATCTCTAATTCTCTCAAAGGTACACTCTACACATGCAATGAACCCTCCCGTTCCACTCTCAGAGCTTTGGCGCCATTACATGCTCTTTGTTCATCGGGGGTGACCCTCGATCAACAGGAAGTTCTATATCGGCGATGATCGCCGATGAATTAAGATTTATAAAAACCAGGTTTTAGTATGCTTTGCACAGGTGGGCACTAGAGAGGGCATGGTGGAGGGGTGTGGCCCCAAAATGCCAACTGAAGGAGCATCATGGAAGGTATAGTACCCCCTATGTGTACGAAGCTGCACGAATACTGATCATGATGAAGGGCATTTAGCATTCTGTAGGTCACAACAATCCCTTAACCTTTTTTATCCAGGGTTGGCCACACTTTTGCCAAAAGTTTTAAACATACCCCACAATTAAAGTGACTAAGGCATATCTCTGAGAATAGTTTTTCTAAGTATAGTAATATTGGAGTGAGAGTAGTGGGTATGAATCAGTACGGGTATGAATAAGTAGGGGAAGCCCCTGAAAGCATAGTTATCAAAATTGATGAAGAATGCACATATACTTCGATACAAAGAAAAGCGTATGCCATATAGAAGAAATATGAAAAAATATGGAAAGAGGGAAAGTAGCTGAAGGGGTCTAGTAATACATGAAGTGCAGGAACCCTGTGAGAAGGTGGAATGGGAAAGTTGCTGGTGAGTATAGAATCAACGGGAGTCTGGAGGCTTGCCCCCAGAAATATTTTCGAGTTCTTATGCCCTGGAGCATCGGAAATGCCCCTTTTCAAATAAGATGGGGGTTATGCTCATCATTGATTTCTATACAAAGAAGGAAAGTGATCTCCGGCAACCTATTTTAATTGCAGATTGAAGGCTTTTTACTCAGATCTATAAAGATTTAATCGCATAGAGCAGGGGTTGCCAACCTTTTTGGGTTTCAGGACCAAGATCCTTTTACACTACCTTTGCCTGGGACCAGATGCTGGTAGAATGGAACTCTATTTTAGGTAGTTCTGTGCAGTTTAGGGGCTGCTGTGGGAAAACTGAAATGGGCAGGCTAAAACGATTGCAAAATTTAGAGCAAACACCAGCACTTTGTAAAAACAGCATATTACTAAGAACTATATACACTCTTTTTGCAGGCGTTGGGGCAGCATTTGGTGTTAGCCAGGGGCAGTCCTGGCCCTGGGGCCGGAGGTTGGTGGTCCCTTTCTTAGAGAGACAAAATTGCGGAAAAGGAGAATGAGAAGGAAATAGCACTGGCTATTAGATTTTTTCAGGGGGCAAAAAGCTAAATTTAGAAAAGTCTGAACGGTCTTACTTCCAGGTCCACCTTTGCTATGGGCCTGGTACAACAACAGTTGGTAATTCTCATGATTCTCTGCTTGAGTCTCACACTGATTCGACCTTGTGTTTTATTGGTGTTATTAGGAAGAAAGTTGTAAGTGGCACTGTTAAGATTTGATGACTGTGTTTTCTCTTGCTGTAGCTACCACAAAATTGTTTATTAATTGTATTGTAGTTGGTATTATTGTTTTTAGTTGTAAAAAGGAAAGTGTCTTTTTTTCAAGGGATAATGTGTCCACACAGAGGGGCAGTCTTTTCATACAGTTGGCGGCATCTCCACTATCCTTATGCAGACGATGATAGAGTTGCATGTAATGTATTTTTCACATGGGAGTTGATGAGGCCACTCTTGAAGGGAACAACATTATTTGTCATACCAGATACAGTGATTTACGATCCACCACTTCTTCTGAAATTTTTTTATGAAAACAAGATCACAAGAGTCTTACTTACTCCATCTCTGCTTGGTAAGTTTAAAGAAATTGATGTATTAAATATTTTGTTAGAATTCAGGGGTTCACATTTGATCTTTAAAGTGTTCATTCATCGTTATTTTGACAGTATGGATGCAAAGTATTTTTTATTGCAAAGGTGCTACTATGTAGGACTTTTTCAAACTGCATGATGTCGATAATGGAAGTTGTTATCATGTTGTGGTATGTAGAACTAGTTGGAATAATATGGCTCTGGTATTCAGCCCATAGCCATTGGTGTTAGTCTTTGTGGTCCTTCAGGTACTTTCGCAACTTCATTTTCATTTTTCAACGGCACTGACTCATCATTTCACTCCTGCTTTTGGTTGTGTCTCTTTTCTACATCTCTCAGGGTCTCTGCATTGCTTTTAACATCTGGAATCTTCTGACTCTCTTCATCCCTGTGACTCTCTTCATCCCTTTGAGTCCCTAACTGTCTTTGAATGTCTAAATCTCCTTTGCCTATGACCCCGTCTAGCTCTCTCGTTATAAACGGCTGACCCCCCTCCCCCCCATCTGATTCCAGGATCTGCAAAACGAACCTGATCAAGGACCAGAAATGCCTGTGCTGCTTAATGTCAATGTTCACACTGATAATTGTCATATCGCACAAGGCAGTTTTCCACTGTGACTGAAAGTTGCACATGTCGAGTGGGTCGGAATTGGAGGATTTCATTTGTTCTCATATTATAGTTATAAATACCAACAAGAAAAGAGCCGAGATGTTGAGTTAGGGAAATCTTTCAAAATAGACAATTTCGTAAGTAGTACCGCATATTTTGTAATTAAATGAGGCTGTTGAACAGACCACCTTTTCGGGCAACATTTGCCCAATCATTACTTCAAGCAGTATGTCACCCTTCGAAATACGTCTTGCCGCTCTCATGCTAGCACAGTGAAACAGGTAGACCTCAAGTGAAATGGTAGTGATAGGAAGTTAACGCAAAGGAAATCACTGCTTATTTCTTTCAGGTTTACGTTGACAGCGGCCTTCTCTCTTCTTACGATAAATCGAGACGATTATTATCAAGCAGTTTTGATATTTGCGCATAAATAGTCGCAGCGCTTACCTCTTAGAATATTCTGTTTTATGCGATTCAAACTATAGAAATAGAAGGACTAGAATGCGTGGTAAGTCACGTGATGCGTAATGACTATGGGGAATCAAAATGGTACCAACACATTGGCAAGAAAACCGCAAGAAGTCACAGTTGACAGTGCTTCGTAGTAGTCTTTCTTGTTTTCTCGAAATGGCTTCACAAATTTCATGTATTGTTTAGGAGGTCGTGTCACAGCTTCAAACTTGAAGTATTTTATGATGGATTTAGCTGTGACAGTCGCTAAATTTCAAAGAGAGTGTTGCTTTCTCTACAGAAAAACAACCCATTTCGCCAGTAAGTAGGCCTGTCATGGAGTAGGGCATAACCATAGAGTTAATAGAACTAGAGCGCTGACTGACTAATCCCATTGTATACACAACGGTGGCCCAGCATGCAAATCCATAATGGCGCCCTAGTAAGGCAGAAAGTTAGTGTACACTAGACGCACAAAAGGAAATAAATCGTGTTTCCGCTGCTTATTTCACGGATATTATAATACATTATGGCTTTGGAGAGAGACTAAGAGTTTTTCATGCGTTTTTGGAGAAACTTTTGCGTTTATTAGCCGTGGACTCAACCGTGGTATCTCAAATATCGAACATTGTTGCTGCGTTGCTATGGATACCTTACTAAGTTTCCTCAAATTCTGAAGGTATTTACGATCTATACTTAAAACAAACAGTAATGAAGGTTAAAGAGTATGGCTAAGATTCATTTAGTAGCAAATACATTTCAAATTAAAGAGCTTTTCAAAGTAGTAGCTACCTATGCCGTCTCAGGAATGAGTTTACGGCCTGCAAGAGCTCAGTGTGTCTGTTCTATTTATCGGTCTATGTGCGATAGAAATAACAAAAAACGTAAAGACATCTTTTGTCAATATTGCATATTATACAATACAATATCTGTCTCCTAGAAGGTGTACTTTGTCTTTTAACGTGGTCAGTGTAAATTCTGCCGAGCCTGTGAGAAATGATTGTTAATACAATTCTGCAACACACCCTATCAATACCGCCACATGGCCATCTCATAGACTTGAAACAAGAACATGGCTTTCAGTGGAGCGTTGTGGCAGTAAAAGAATGAAGATTCTTTGTTTCAAAGAGAGCTTTCACTAGAATTGGAATAGTAATGTAGAAGCTTAAACGATGTGATGTTTATCAACTGGTTGATAGAGTGATGCAACAGATTATGAATATTTAGGTTTCTTTTTATGAATGTGAGATCAAGCCATTTGTGCACAACAGATCATCACTCTTCAAGATGGCATTTGAATCCAAAATAGCCTTCAAGTTATCATTAACACAAAATGAAGAATTCTGAGGAGAATGGATATTCTCCATAATTCAGTTTGCATTGCTTTAGTACCTCTATGCTCTTATTCTGGGACGGTGCTCTAAAAATGCACTTAAGCCGCCAAGGATTGGGAGTAGTATTATAGCTATTATCTCTTTACATCTTGCTGTAAGCCATTTCCAGAGACCTTCAAGAAATGTGTATGTAAAAGCATTCTCAAAAGCAGACTTGCTTCTGGACAAAAACCTTTGTGTGATAGCAAAAATGGAATGTTCTGATGGACCAAAGCCAATAGAAAATGCTTTTCTGAGACCATCAATAATTTTCTTTCCAACAGTATTTATAAATTATATATATATATGTATATATATATATATATATATATATATATATATATATATATATATATA
>OLMO02000001.1:165473-177170 GCA_900291935.2 Cassiopea xamachana | reverse complement strand
CGTCGGACAGATCTTGAATTATTGCAAGAAATGATAGTCTCTGAGATATCGTTGAGCCGAAAAAAAATAATTCTTGCCACTCTTTGTCGTAGCCCAAGCCAAGATAGTGAACACTCATCGACAAATTACAGCAGTTTTTTAATGTTCTCAGGAATGAAAACCCCCATAGTATTATATTATCCGGAGATTTTAACTGTAGGTCATCCCAGTGGTGGTCTGATTATGAAGATACTCATCAAGGTACTGCTCTAGATGAGCTAATGGAGACAAATAACGTATACCAATTGATTGACGAGCCAACTAACGTTAGGACACAAGGCATGTCTTGCATTGACTTGGTCGTAACAGATCAACCAAACATGTTTGTTGACTATGGTGTCCATCCTTCATTAGATCCACATTGCGAACATCAAATTGTCTTCGGAAAAATCAATGTTTCAGAACTATATGGGATTATTCTAAAACTAACGTGTCTTTAATAAGGACATGTGTGAATGATATTGATTGGCAAGATTTGTTATATGGCCTAAATCCAGGAGAAATGGCTGTAAGTTTTACGGAGAATTTATTAAGAATTTTGACTCTTTATATACCAAACAAAACTATAAAAATTAATGATAAGGATGCACCTTGGATCACTCCAGAGCTAAAATCTGCCATCAAGCGCAAACACAGGGCTTTCAGAAAATATATTAGACGGGGGAGAAATCACGACGACTGGAAGACTGTGAAGAAAATTCAGGCTGAAAATTCCAAGAAAATTTTGGATGCGAAAAATAGCTACTACCTGAAGTTGGGGAAAAAATTGTCTGACCCTTGTATAGTAATTAAAAAATATTGGTCTGTGGTTAATAGGATGATTCAAAAGAAAAACTTTTCAAACATTCCACCGCTTCTTGAAAATGGACTTTTTGTGACAAACATTGATACCAAGGCAAACCTTTTCAATGATTATTTCGTCAAACAGTGCTGTGCAATTACAACTGAAAGTACACTTCCCAGCTTTCTGCCGAGAAGTGCTCCGCGATTACAGAATCTTTTGATAGACAGGGA
Organism: Cassiopea xamachana; assembly: GCA_900291935.2. NCBI lineage: Eukaryota > Metazoa > Cnidaria > Scyphozoa > Rhizostomeae > Cassiopeidae > Cassiopea > Cassiopea xamachana. Next base: position 176,117 of record OLMO02000001.1, on the reverse strand, counting down.
AAAAGTTCTCCGAATTATCCGCGCTCTCGACTCAAAAAAAGCGCACGGTTGTGATGACATATCGATTTCAATGATAAAAATGTGCGACACCTCAATCGTCGAGCCATTGTGTTTGATGTTTGAAAAGTGCGTGGAAACAGGAGTCTACCCTTCAATTTGGAAAAAAGCTAATGTTATACCTGTGCACAAAAGGAACAGCAGACAAAATAAGGAAAACTATCGCCCTATCTCGCTTCTGCCAATATTTGGCAAAATATTTGAAAAATTGATTTTCGACTCAATGTATAAACATTTCTATAATCATGGTTTCATTATACCTAACCAATCAGGATTTCGGCCTAGTGACTCTGCTATTAATCAACTATTGTCAATAACTCACAACATTTATCGCGCTTTCGAAGAGAAACCAAGTAAGGAAACTAGGGCAGTATTTTTAGATCTGTCAAAGGCTTTTGATAGGATCTGGCATGAAGGATTGATATACAAACTTGAATGTAAAGGTATATCTTGGAATTTGCTAACCCTCATGAAGAACTATTTAAAAGATCGTAAACAGCGCGTGGTGTTAAATGGGAAGAGCTCGGAATGGGCATCAGTATCTGCAGGTGTCCCACAAGGCTCGGTTCTTGGCCCCTTATTCTTTCTCATCTATATTAATGACCTAACTGAAAATATAGCTAGTGGGATTAAACTGTTTGCCGATGATACCTTTCTCTTCTCGGTCGTTGAAACTGAAAATGAAACTGCACAAGCATTAAACAGCGATCTCAAAAAAATTCGTACCTGGGCGTGGCAATGGAAAATGAAATTTAATGCAGATAAAACAGAAGAAGTTCTGTTTTCTTGTAAGCGGAATAAGCCAACCCACCCAACTCTTAAGCTTGGTAGCAGTGATATAATTGCAAAAATTGAACACAAGCATCTTGGTATGATACTTGATTCCAAATTAAATTTCCAAAGTCATATTAGAGAAGTTATTGTTAAGGCAAGGAGAGGCATTGGCATGATACGATATCTTTCCAAGTATGTTTCTAGAGAGGTTCTTGACGTGATATATAAGTTACATGTAAGACCTCATCTCGACTACGGTGATATAATCTACCGCAAATTTGACTCTGAAATGCGCCTTACCTTCACACAAAGGCTAGAACAAACACAATATCTTGCTTCGCTAGCAGTAACTGGAACGTGGAGAGGTACAAACACGCAGAGACTGTTTAATGAGCTAGGTTGGGAATCATTGTACCACAGACGGTGGTATCGTAGATTGTGTCATTTCTTCTCCCTTGTCAAATCAAAATCACCCGAATATTTGTATAGTGAGCTACCCCAAGAGCGACAATTACGGTATAGCCTGAGAAACCCCATGAGTTTTGAACAACCAGTCACCAGAACGGCCCGTTTCGCTAGCACGTACTTCCATAATGCGTTATTCGAATGGAATCTACTTGACGATGAGACGAGAAAGTATAAATCTCTGCCTCAATTTAAAGATAAACTGCTTAAAATTATTAGACAACTGGGAAACTCAACATACAAAATTTGGGACATTTCGGGTGTCAAACTGTTGACAAAACTTCGTGTGCAGTTCAGTGCTCTAAATGAACATCGCTTTAAACATGCTTTTAACTGCCTCAGCCCAGTTTGTCCTTGTGTTAAAGATAATGAAAATAACAAGCATTTTCTCCTGCATTGCCCCCTATACGATATACTTCGCAGAGATCTCTTTGACCAGCTCTCTGATGTCCCAGGCCTAGATATCGCCAGTGTCAATAATATGGATGATGACACTCTCTGTCATCGACTTTTGTTTGGAGATCCATCTCTTGGTACTATTGAAAATAGAGTAATACTGGATGGAGCGATCTCATTTCTCAAAAATTCTGGCCGATTTGATTGATCAAACAACGGCATATTAGCAGCAGCGCAGTTCCCTGTTAGCTTTGTGTTTGTGTTGTGTTTGATGTTTTTGTTCCGCATGCTGAGGTAGATTTCTGGGATGGGACAATACTAAAGTTCTTCTCGTTTTAAACCTTCGAGACGAAGGAAAAGGAAGAAAGAGAAAGGAGGGGAGAAAAAAAACATTTTTTTCTCTTTCCCTTGACCAGCAATCTGCCTTGGCTCTATTGTTCTGTAGTCTGTCATGTCATGTATCTTGGTTTTGTAGTTCTGGTCTTTGTTTTGTTTACTGAAGATTAATTTGAGTTGTGAGTGCCATCCATAGTGAAGACTTGGTGACCTAAAGTCTTTCTTCACTATGGATGGTACAGTGGAATGTAAATGTAATATCTGTAGGTTTTTAATTTTGATTAAAAAAAAACAACTCTTGAGTCCCTATTTTAAGCCTCCCGTTTATTGAGTTTTCAAGAAATTTCCAGTCCCCTTCTATTCCAGCCCCCCTCTTTTTGGGACTCAGGAGTATTTGGTCAAAGTATAGCATTCTTCTTCACTTTGCGATATAGTCCCGTAATCTCTTTTAGTGAAACTTGCAGGCCCGTAGATACTGGGAGGAAGGAACATTTGGCGTAGCTTTTATCGTTTTCGTTCTATATTTTCAAAATTCGATCAAAACCAGGCTGAATGGTCTGTTTCTCCTTCTCGGCATTAAGATCGATAATGAAAACAAGTACATTTTATTCTGCAAAACGGTGTTTTGCAAACATTTAAAAGAAAGTTTTGCCTTAAAACATTTTCTGGGGGCAAGCCCTCAGACCCAATTTTCCATCCCACTTACCTACTTAAAAACTGCTTTGGACCGCAATTTTGATCAATTGGCACATATTTGTGAACACGCTTGAATTTCTGAGACTTTTAACATATGTGCCCCCCCCCAATCCTGTTCAGCTTTCTACAGGCCTTGCAAATCTCAAACTCATATTTTGTTTACAGGCCTAGAAAAGTACAAGCTCATGTTTTGTCGAATAGCTTTGAAGGGTCCACCAACAAAAAGTCCCGGAAAAGGGTAAGAAAAGGTTTAGCATCACTGCATTAGAGACTAGCATACCAAGATATGATAATTTACCAGCAGAAATTATAAAGGAAGTGAAAGAAGCCATTTGCCTATATGTAACAGGCTGCATAAGTACAACTATGGACAACTGTGTCTTTCTGGACAATCTAGAAGAAGGAGATGTACGTGCAGTGTATAAGAAGGGGACCCATTCCAAATAGTGAACTGTAGGCCTATAAGTTCCTACCAGTCGTGTCTAAAATACTTTCAATCACAAGTGAACAATTAAACTAGTTTATAGTTGGTATGCTATCTCCATTACTTCCGACAGGATTTGACACACAATATAATGATTTACATCGAGTAGTAAAAATATAAAAAAGTATTTATATATAACGGATATAATCATTGGTGTAGAAGTGAATCGATAGCTAGTGAAACTCTAGTAATAGCTAGAGGGCTCTCTTCTGGTTTGTCTTATAAAGAATTTGAATTTACACGTGTTTGTATAAGAAAGTGGGTTATAAGAAAGTAGTGATAGGTTGGTCATGACACACAGAAACCTTAATGGTAAATGTTCAGAAAACTTACAAGATACGTTTATCAAGAGGTCCAGAATCTCAAGCTATTCAATTAGAAATAGCCAAGATTTGCACCTAACCATGCCTTTATTAGGATTTACAACTAGCAAAAGGTACTCACTAGACGCGGGCATACGCTTTCCCAGTAAAAGCCGTCTGCAAAGTAGCAGTATCGAATGGTTAAGTGCTAGTGATCAAATTACACCACCAAAAGGTCTTTAATAGTCCCTTAAATTAACTGAACATTGTGTTTCTACTGAAATTGCTGAAAGGCAGGGAATAGCCATAGAAAGAGTGCGGGGAGAGGATCCATATCCCATTAAAGATGTAGCTTGTCGGCAAATTTGTAGGCCATCAATAGTGCTACTCTACGCTCTATTACTGATAAACTCAAGGAATGTCTTCGTTCTTCTTTGTCCGCAAATTTGACTGGGGGATTCTTTTTGTTGGCAAATTGGGGTTCTGTACCCTACCAACAATTTCTTTTAGCTTCATCCTGCTGACAAGCAATAGGGTAAGGCCAGAAAGTAAAGATTGCAAAATTCGATAGTTAACGACGTAGCACTCAGTGTAAATGAATGGAACCTATTTCCCTATTTATAATTGTTAGAAATCTAAAAATATCCAAGGTTTAAGCTGGGCTTAGGGGTGCAGCCTTTTTGTCACGTTCATATGGTGTTTTTCGTGGGACGCTGTAGCCCCTGACGAATGCCAAGATTTGTGGAAATGCTTATTTACGTGCACTTTGACATCACTGAAGACTTTCAAATCTAATTGTACATCAAATAGAAAAAATGCTTTACGGGAGCAGCCATTATTTATGGCGAGGGAAGGGACTGAAGAGAAAGTATTATGTAACCTCAAAAATATTTTCGCACACCATTTGCTTAGGTCTAATACTCTTTGCTTCACCAAAGGAACATAGGAAAAACTAACCCATCCTTTAAGATATGTTGCTGTAAAAGTTGCAACCTCAAAATTGCAACTTACTTGTCCACAATTAGAAACATGGCATTCAACAGAATTCCATTGCCAAAAATTCATGGCATCAAGGATTGTTTATTAGAAACATAATATAAAAAGCACTTAAATATGTTCACTAAGTTACTATAACTGGAAGAGACTCCAATAACTTTGTATGAAAATAAAAGCAATTAACTTTAGAATATGATCAACCATACTCTTGGGCATTGAATAGTAAGGGTGACTGCCCCATATACTCGTAAGAATTATGAGCAACTCTAGACAGAGATAATTGTCCCTTCTTGATCTAAAGCCCAGCTCTCCTTCATACAAATATTTTTCTGAAGTAAATGATAGTCCATGTTGGGGGAAAGATTGAAATGAAATACCAGATTGAAAGTAAACTGGATTGCAATGACTAACTTTTCATGAAAATTGAAGCAATGAACTATATTAATATTTAGGAGTACAAAAGAGATTGCATTTGGTATACATTATTCAAAGTTTAGGACTATAAATGAGACTGAATTGGATTTTGACAACGAACTGTCTATAGAATGCAATATCTACAGTCCTTTGTATCAACTTTAGTGGTGCAGAATGTTAGCCATTGATTCTAGAGTGGAATTCTGTCATGCGTTTCATCTCATGATGGGAATAGACAAAAACACCACTCATTTGGCTGAGGTAACAGCATGTAGTATCATTCTGTTGACAAATAAATAGAACGTTCAAAAGGCTCAAATATATAGAAGGTTCAAAAGCCTTGTATTTATTAACTCCGTATGTGTGCATTAAGCTGGGAGGGGTTAAGTCCATTTTTAGTAGCCAAAAAATTTCAATTTTAGTTGCTTCTCAACAAAAAATCATGCATATAATGGTTTTTTAAAGATAGAACTAAGATGATAGAGATATCCCCCACAGATAGGATTCATCCTAAGAGTGCGTAAGTACCAAAAGGTGTCAAGCAACAAAATTGATAGCAATAACAATAGAAAACCAGTACATTGAAACTTGCACTATTTCTTAGAAGTGAAAGTTACATAGTGGGTAAAAGCTACTTCATCTAACTTCAAAATAAACTTTCATATCCTGATCGTTAAATGTCGCATGGAAGAGACGCATGAGATGGGTACTAGCAATGAAGCACGACCCTTAGGAAGAGCAGATTTTTATTTTTGTTTTAATTTAACTTTTGTACCCGCTGATAGGGCATCATGCCTAAATATTTATTTATATTATATAGATGACAACGCCTATGCTACCTTAGTAGAAATGTTAAAAAATTCCGTAGGAAGACAGGAACATCCTTCTATTCAATTCCGCTAAGTAGAATAAACAACAGTAATAGCCTGTATATATTTTAGCTGCCAAAGTACTCAAGAAAATTAGCATTTTGCTGTTATTGACTGGCAGTGCAAAAACAGTTCGAAATTTTAAAGCAACAAACTAGTCTAGGATCAAAAGTGGGCCTAAAAGGGAAACCCTGAGCCATTCATTTCCGGATAGCAAACAATGTTGCAGGTTTGATCTGACAAAACAGTAGCATTTCCAACCATAGCATGCACTCGCCTTGCTAAAACACTGACAAAATATTCCTTGAAGAAAACAGAACTAGCTTCGTCTTTTACACAGCTAAACGAATTGGGCGTTGCTAGGGCATTGAATGTCCGCAGCGTCAGTGATCCATTATCCTCATCTGTCGCTCAAATACCAAAAAAGTAGAACTGGATTTTCTTGGCGAAAAGACTCCAAAGAACAAATCCAGCCTTTATGATTTTGGCGGCACGTGTAAGATATATGCTCATTTGCATCTCATTTGCATATAGTCATTTATGTAATGAGAGAAGAACAGTTTCTAATTCACAGGAGCCTTTACGTGGAACGAGATCCCACAACAGCACAGAAACTAACCCTCTCTAAATCGCTTCAAAAGGAAATCAAGCATCTTCTCAGAAGCGGAGATGGGTAGTAGCAATCAAGCACGACTCCCAGGAAGAACAGCTCTTTACTTTTGTTTTAATTGTTGTATTCGCTGATAGGGCATCGTGCCTAAATATTTGTTTATACTTTACCTTTTATTTATACGTATTCTAGCACTCAGCTGCTCAAAAGTTAAGAAAGTTCAGTACTGGAATTTGGAGACTTATGAAAGTTTTTTAGTGTTTATATGTTTAAAATTCCAGTTATCTGTGCACAAAATGTCATGTATGTCATGCTGACTTTCCATTAATGTGCTTGCGCAAAGCATTGAAACTCAAAAAATTCTTCCTAAGAAAGTCTTTGGAAAGTTTTCATACTGGAATCGTGAAAAGTTAAGAAAGTTTCAGTACTGGACCAAAAAAACTTTCACATAAAAAAGGTGCAGTCCACGCTGTTATACAAGAAAATGACAATGTCGTCCAATAAACAACATATTTCTATTACCCTATATGTTGCGAACTAATAATTTCTCGACAGTTTTAAAAATCTAGAGTAGAACAGAATAAGATTTTTCAATACTCATATTTTCAAAAACTTTACGGAGTTTGAGGGAGGGGTGGGCTATGCCCCCTTCAATCCAGAGCTAGGAAGTGAAGCACTTTCCGTTGAATGGTGGTCTGTGTGCTCCCACGCCTCCCAAGTGCATCACTACAAAAGGCCAAAATTCACCGTCAACTTAAAGTTAAGGCCCAAACAGCACAACAGGATGGATTTTGCTTTCCAAAGGATATCACATCGAATATCTACATGTTTAGAAAATGTGCCTTTTGGGAAAATATCCAAGGAGCATAGAACGGTGCTGTGAAATAAAATTTTAATGATAGCCATTCAAGGCATTTGACTTTCATTGTTTGGGGCTAGCATTGAGTTGAAATGGCTGTTGTACACATCAAAAAGCACTGTGATCTAATTTAACTTTCATGGGAGCGATTGCATATCTTTTTAGTGTATATTGTTAGAGAAATGACCGAGTGGTGTTTTCGATGTATGTTGGAGGCTCATATCGCTGGAAAATGACAAGATCTCTGAAATGGTCGCACGGGCAGATTCAATTTATAACCGTGCCACATTTGGCCCGAGTCCTTTAGTTTGACACATGGTGGTCTGGGGCTACTTTAAACAGAGTTGGGAGCCGCCTAATGCACCATTTGAGAAGAAGGGGCTTTGACTTTTGGCTTGAGAAAAGTTGAGTAAGTTAGACGGTTCAATTGGTGCATGGGAATTAGGACTGAATCCTGCCTGAAAACGCAAACAACAAATTTGCTGTAACTTCGGGCTTCTTCTGAGTAGTCCTTCTTTTGGGTAGCTCTTCTTTCAAATTCTTCCTGATTCTTTATAGTAAAATGAATTTGAATGAGTGCATAGGTATGTGATACCTGTACAGAGAGAAATTTAGTAGGCACAGCTGTCAAACAACTGCTCCTATATAAATTAGCACCTAGGTTCGAAGTATGAATTGATTTTTTGGTCATAGTATTTTTTTCTGTTTTTAGATTTTTGTTGCTGGTCCTACTCTCGCAAGGGGGTACTTGAAAAGACCTGAGCTCACCGCAAGCAGATTTTTGAGACAGTTTCTTCACAATAATGAAGACAAAAGCACTAGGCTATATAGAACTGGAGACTGGGGGTATTTGTTGTCAACGGGAGAGCTGGAGATTTGTGGTCGATGTGACTCAATGGTGAAGATAAGAGGATACAGTATTGAAATTCAGGTGCTTGCAGATTACTTTTGCCTTTATCAGAAGTTCTGTTAGTATTTCATGAGTAAATGTTGGAGTGATATGTATGTTTGGAGAAGCTATAGTTGGACCAGGCTTTCGTGAGAAAGGCGTGGGACAGCACGCGCATGCTCTGGCACATGCCTCAGCTTCGAAGGTGTGCAAAATATCGTACGTCTTGATTACTTTGAAGTGGTAATCTATTCTTGCTAGTTCTGCGGATCCTATTGGTGAATTGAATGTCCATTTGTTACTTTTTCTTTTGGTTTTTATTGCACCATCACATTAAATGAATAGTTATTAATGACAGGTTATATTCATGAAGTTATGAAATGACTGTAATCTATTGTTGACTGAGTGATAGCAATCCTAATATGCATGGGGAGATTACGTTCGAGCCAGTTTTTCAAAGATCGTAGCCACTTGTAAAAAGAAAGAGGATATTTCAAAAGAACTTTAAACTTACATAACATGAGGAGCTTTAGACTTGTAAACCATGAAGCTACAACACAGGAATCAATCCTTCCAAATATCTTCAAAACTAACGCTGATTATTTTATTTCCCCCTTGTTGAGCTACTCAATAAGTTGATAAGGACACTTTTCCTGAGATAAATAGTCAGTACAACTTGAGAAATGAACATCATTTGCAATTGCCAGCGACAAAAACAAAAGCATTTGGAGTAGAAATTATTGACTACGGAGGTTGCCTTTTGTGGTCCGCATTACCAAAAGAAATTAAAGAGACCAACACTCTATGGGAATTCACACACAGAACAAAGTAATGGGATAGAAATTCTTGCTATTGTAGAATAAGCAAAACTTTTGTCAAAAAGTTTGGGGGTTTTGTTGTTATCTTCTACTACGAGCACTGGTCAACAGAAAAATACTTTTTGGCTCTGCTAGCTTTTATCTGAGGTGATTCTTTCCAGTTTAAGCACGCTGATTCTGAAAATCATAAGTGCTCCTTTATCGTGTCGAAAATTTTTGCTTTTTATATGTCCCGTTTTACAGAATTTTCATAAACACTACACATTTTGTGCAGTCACTAAGTGTATGTATTTACCATAGAAAAAGAAGGTCTAGAATGCGTGGTAAGTCACGTGACGCGTAATGACTATGGGGGATCAAAATGGTACCAACACATTGGCAAGAAAACCGCAAGAAGTCACAGTTGACAGTGCATCGTAGTAGTCTTCCTTGCTTTCTCGACATGTCTTCACAAATTTCATGCATTGTTTAGGAGATCGTGTCACAGCTTCAAACTTGAAGTATTTTATGATGGATTTAGCTGTGACAGTCGCTAAATTTCAAAGAGAGTATTGCTTTCTCTACAGAAAAACAGCCCATTTCGCCAGTAAGTAGGCCTGTCATGGAGTAGGGCATAACCTACCTATGTGTAAGAGATAAAGCTTTCATGTCTAAAGCGCTATTTTAAAATATGCACAAATCTTAAATGATTTTGAACCTTAAGCTGCTTGTCAAAAGGAGTCGCCTTGGCCCACGTTTGGTGGAAAGATTTCTAGGCCCACAAGCGTCACTTGGAAGATCCCTCAAACGTAACTGCATGCGGCCCATACATTTTCTCGTATTCTCCACAGTGAAATAATTATTGCTAGTTGCATCATTGATTGGCTTCTTAATACATAATGTTTTGGGCAGACATTCAACAAGATCTTCACCAAGATAACAAATCTCCTGAAAGGACCTTATCCTTGCAAATGTAAACAATGCTAACAATTTATGCTTTTCAAACAACAATTTTAACTAGTAACAAGAATTCAAAGATAAAAGAACACTCTTATGCATATAAGCAATGGTATGGGAACAATTTGCATGCTACGCTGTATTAAAAAGAAGGAGAAAAATAGCATAGGGCTGTAGTACTAACGATAGGAGCGTACCCTTCCTTTATCATCTTTTTGCAAGTGCATACTTAAGAACTTTTCCTGCCTAGCAGATAGCCCATAGAGGGGGAGGGGGCTGAGCCTGCCTCCATGAAACACTTGCGTAGAAGGCAGTAATGAAATAAAAATGACTATTCCTGAATTTAAATCATGCAAACTGAACTGATTCGAGTCAATGTTGTTATGCAAGAATTCCAAAGTAAATGAACACTCTTCTGCGTAAAAGGTAGTAATGAAATTAAAATGAAATTTTGAGTTAATGTTTATATAACAGGTTTCCAGTCCTCAAATAGAAATTGTACGCCAAGTGGCTTATTGAAATGCATCTCGAAAAATTGCATTCATCTACGTCACAATGAATTTGTGAGAGCTGCTTCATTTCCAATGAAAATAGCTGTCCTTGTTCCTTGCCAAATTCTGAATCTCATGGTAAAAACAACTGAAGAAAGTTCTGTCTTCTCTGTATTCAGTTTGCCACAACTTCTCAAAAAGTTCCAAAGAAACAATTCCAATCAAAAAGTCTATTTCAATCCTTCCTAAAAT
>OLMO02000001.1:138241-149841 GCA_900291935.2 Cassiopea xamachana | reverse complement strand
ATATATATATATATATATATATATAATAATAATAAACAATTTATTTAAAGTTAGCAAATATAATAGCACAAAGCTTATTAAAGCTAATTATAGAGAAAACAGGACAAGAAAATACTTATAAAAATCCTGTAGGGTCCGCCATAACTTTTGACCAACAAGCCTGACAGTATCAATGCTATACAGGTTTGTACTACCTTTGGGTAAAACAAGATTAGTGCTGCTACGAAGATTATGCGGCAAAACATTGGTAACAAATACTTCTGCCATGAGAGATGGATTTAAATTGTTGATGGTTTTATAAATCTCAATAAGGAGCAGCTTTAAATTTCTCTGGTGAACAGACACTGCATTACTTTTAATTAGTAGGCCCTCAAAGTACTATCTTTGTGTATGATTCTCAGGGCTCTTTCATGAATCTTTTTTATCTTGTTATAAAATTTCCTATCATGAAACATCCAAACAAATGGACAATAACTGAAATGTGACATGGCAAAAGAAGGCATGGTTAATTCTAACTTGGACTTTTCCATATTATTTGACACTATTGTCAGTGCATGTAACTTTGGCTAGCTTTCTTACAAACATTACTAATATGATTTTTGAAATTCAGTCTTCTGTCGAGTGTCACCCCTAGAAGTTTCTCTTCACCGCTTTCCTGTATTGAAGATGCTGAAATACTTGCAGGTACCTCGTCATCTTTACTCCCGAAGACAAGGAGATGACTTTTATCCTCATTCACCTTCATATAGTTATTTTCAAACCAAAGAGATAACAAAGAGGCATCCTCTTCAAGCGTTATTAGGATTGAGCACATATCTGAACCATACTCAAAGATAGTAGTATCATCTGCATAGTTGCAAATTTCAGTGCCTTTCACCAGGAAAAAGAAGTCATTACTGAATACATTGAAAAGCAGGGGCCCCAAAACCGAGTCTTGGGGAGCTCCTAGAGAGTGGTCTGTTTCAAGGTGCTGAATGAGCCATTGATCTTAACCCTCTGCTGATTCTAATGTAAGTAACTGTGAATTAGCTTAAGAGCTGGTCGGCTAAAGCCATAAGTTTTGCAATAAGCAGTTCATGATTTACACAATCAAACGCTTTGGAGAGATCCATCAAGATTGCTCCTGCGAATCCTTTTTTGTCCAGGCCTGATTTTCATTTTTCAACAATTTTGCAAGAACCTGTTGAATATTGTAGACCTTGCGAAATCCGAGTAAGCTGCCCTCTGCTCAGTCATTAAAAGCTCGTAAACTTTAGCAGCTGTAGGCAGAACGGTTATTGGGCTGTAATTGCTCTTTATCATCTGGTCATTTCCTTTGAATACACACATTACCCCACCTCTTTTAAGTTCAGTAGGAAAAATTCAATCGTCGATACTTGCATTGACTTTCGGTTGGAGTACTTCAGTAAATATATCCAGATTATCTCTTATAATTTTACTCGGGATGCTTTCAACAGGAGAGACTTTCTTTACTTTTAACTCACGAAGTTTTGGGGATACTTCATTATTTGTGACAAAGTTGAAGCTAAATGTATGGGATGGCTTAGTATTCGCAGATATCAGTTTCACACTTGGATGAGAGGTGTATATTTTAATTGCAATCTCTAGGGGATAACGAATTCCATTTATATGCTAGAGAGGATCTTTTGGCTGAATGATTCCTAAAGAATCAATTATATTTGGATCAGCCTCTGTAGAGTAGGTACCCTTGCATAAACAGTTTAGACAACTAGAACCGCCATGACTTAAAAGATTTCGTACTACGTGGTTAATATTGGTTATTACGTTTTTCTTTCATTGTAACATCGTTTATTGCCAAAAAGCATTCACATCTGGCGGTCACTTCGCTACAACTACCTACCAGAATGCGATAAATTCTCAGTGATAGAGAGGAATGTTTTGTGTACTGAGTGAGCAACTATTATTTACCTTTTTTGCTAGAGGTTGTTTTCTCTTAATTTTAAAGTGTGCCCATTTCAACATCTGGAAAATTGGATAAAAAGGTGCTTCCAGCGTTTAATCGTGATGAGGAGACGGACACTGCAGATGAAGCGCTGCCATCGACAGATACGGAGAAAAGAATTTACGAGATTTGGAAGAGAGTATTGCAGCTAAAAAATTTGGACATTCAAGAGAATTTCTTTGATCTCGGAGGGTTAGTTTTATTCTACTTTTCTAGTACATAGAATTCATTAATAATGCGATTGATCTCTGTATTATCTGTTTACTAAACTGTACTCTTTTTTGTATTAACAGCCATTCACTTCTAGCAGCGCGTATGCTGTCAGAAGTAAGAGATGAATTTTCAGTGGATGTTCCAATGACTCAGCTTTTCAGGCATAATACTGTGACCGATTTCAGTTTACTTCTTGATCAAATGTCTGGGATAGCTTCGAAAACAAGGTATTGGAGCAGGAACTAGCTCTCTACGTATTTCTTTGCAAGAGATTTTCTAATTTCTTTGAATTATACATTGAAAGCGCGCCAGATTAGGTAGCCATATTTAATTTTAAGTTACACAAGTAAATGAGCAAAACGTAGTTTAAGTGGCTTAAAATTTGTTTTATTCAGTATGTGCTAATAGCACAAGGAAATGACTAGCGTTACATGACAATTAGTCACTGGAAGGCACCACAAAATCAGTTAGAGATGCCTGCATTTTGTTAACTATCGTATTAGGATAACTAGCTAAACGCAGGCAACCCTAATTGAAATTGTGATGCCTTCACTTGATTGATTGTTTTGTCACCTCACAATTTATATATTTTGCTAGAGTTATTTGTAACATATTTGAAAGATGAATAAACCATTATGTGTGATTGACTTGAATTGGATGGCTATTTTGACCTGTATCAATTTTCATGCTGGAATGTTTGTAGTATTATTCCATTATTGAAATGGCCTCATAATGTATGAATTGTAGTATTTGAATTTCTTCGTTTTTAGAAATCATTAAATTATGAACTCCTAGTTGTTTCTCAGTTTTGGAATTTTACAATTCTATAGATGGTTATTCAATTTATTGTATTGTAACGTTGTGCTGCTATTGCAGATCTGCAATAGATGCTAAACTTGATTTATTGCAAGAAGTTCAAAACCATGACCAAGGATTTGTGAAGTATGCAGTCAGTTTTCATTAACAGATATTGGGAATAAATTTTTGTTTAAATTTTTGCTTTGCTGATAGTATTTGGTATTAATAAACGTAAAGGCAACCTGCTACTGCACGCAGTTTGTTGTGCGATCTTTGGCAAAACATTGCGCTATTGACACCTTAGAGATTGCATGAAGTAAAGGAAGTGTGGTGTAATGTGCTGAAAGTGTAATAGGGCATGCCAGATAATGGGTTATGCCAGATACTTTCTCTGTATGCCCCTGGACGGGGTAATAATTTAGTTCGCAGTCGCACCTGACTGTTCTTTGCAAATCTGCAAGTTTCCTTGATGAAAAAATCGGGTGTTGCTTACTTTGCCCACGGTGTGAAGCAAACTAGAAAAAATGAATTACCAGTGACATTTAAATTTGACATCCTTAAAGTGCTTATGAATCGAAAATTTCGAATGTACTTTTTTAGCTAAAATCGAAACTTCGGTCATTCCAATGCATGAATATCATATTATTTCTGTTCTTACTGGCAAGAAAGGTGTAGAAATTGGCGCTTCTTTTGAGGTACTAGGTGCCAATTTTGATAGCCATTGCATGACGTAACGAAGATCAAACCGAGTGCATTCTTTAGGCCTATATCAGTTGGCAAACAAAGCGTAAGAAAGCTTCTCGTCTTGGCGTGCTACGGCTCATTAAAATGGCAAACAGTGACAGTGAATCGTTATTTTATGATGAAGCTACTGATTATCAATTAGAAGATGATGGCAATGATGATTGTGTGCTTGCACAGCCAGGCCTACTACTACTTGTACAACGTGTAGGGTAATAGGTGCATGCCAGGGGGAGCCACTAGCTGACGATTCGGATGCCCAAGATAAAGAAAATGTCGAGGCCAATGACCCCAATGGACTGCTACCAGAAACTCTTGAGGCTTGATTTGAGAGGCAAATCCAAGTTCAGGAATGGTGAGTACCAGTATCTATTGCGTATTGCAGCTCATAGCTTGTCAAATTTTGTAAACAGTCACTTAGGACCTATAAGCAAAGCGTTAAAGCTGTACAACGTGTAGGGTAATGGCTTCTGCGTTAGATGAAGTAGAGTTTGCATTAATTAGAGTCTTCTAGTTTACTCTTTGATCTTCCAAGCCAACTGATCTTTTTCTCATAGAATACAATTTTCTTTTCCAAAACTGGACATCCGGTACAAACAGTATTAGGGCTTGCGACCATTTCTTCCTCCTCCAATGTGTCATCCATTTTTGAACGCATATCACGAATAGTCTTTGAAAGGAATTGAAATGCATTGCTATGGCATTATAATTTTCCTTTACTAGTAGGCCATTTCAAATATACCAACTCAACAGACCTCCCTGCCCTGTTTTCCGCAACGTTGTTAATTGTTACTACTTGACCAGGGTCTAAAAAAAACACATAGATAAGTCTCATCTGTCTTTTAGCTCTATCTGTCAGTGACTGATCAATGGTATCTGCTGTGTCTGCCAACGATAAATCAATCAACATCATCTGGCTTTAGCTTCCTTTTCATTCTAAGTTTGGCAGCGATTTCCTGATTCTTCGTAAAGCAGCTCTCATCGAAATGGTCAGAGTAAAGAATGACGAGTTGGTGCTGCCCACTTTGGCCTATGTGTTCGCACAAACCTGACCCAAGCTTGGTGTCTTTTCCTGTCTTTTTCCTTGAGTGGAAACGTATGAAAGGATTTCCCCGCTGTATGCTGACAATTTGTGCAGCTTATTCCGTTCGGGAGACCAGCCACACAGTACCGTCCTCCACGACGTTTGCAGGACTTGCTAGTGGAATCCATGCTAACAAGCGATCAGAATGTTTTGCGTACTCGTTATGACATCATGCGCAGTGGCTAGAATTCGCACTTGACATGGCAAAATAGCGAAGTTTGAGGGCTCATAACTTTTTTCCATATGAGTTATGATACTTTAGTTTGTAGCATGATGATCACAGCACAAAGTTGCATTAGAAAATGCAAGAAGTTAAATTTCGAAATTTTCGATGCATAAGCACTTTAATGTTTTCACAACATATAATTTGAATGAATCATCATAGTATGAAAACTTTATTTGCCTTGCATGCTATGCAAGTGGTTGGCAAAGATCTGGTATGCTCTATAGCAAGTATGCTAAGCAAATAATCCATTGGGCTAGGGCAGGAAGGGTTCACTTTAGGAAAATTGGCGCCACAGATTGAGTCAGCTAAGTAAGGGGACGGTCATAGTGTATATGGGGAGCAGATGATATTTGGATGGGCCATTAAAATGAATCAATTCCATTTGTAGGGCAATTAAAAATTCAATTTTAGAAATTATGGTTTTATAGCATGTACAGATAGCTTGCGCTTTCTACTCTTGGTAGCAGTTGATTGCTAAGGTAGTGATTTGAGCAAGAAACAGTGCTCAGAAATGGTTTGCAGCAGTAATGTCATCAATGACACGTGAATTGGATGGCTTCAACAGAGAGTTATACGTCATGCCCTCATGACTTGCCTGTAAACAAAAATCTAAAATTGTAATCCATTCTGAAAGCTATTATTTGGGGTCATGAAAATAATCCTAATTTCGCTATTGGGCTACAAACAATTTAATAGGAACCTGGAGTAGTTTATTGCTTGTTTTGATAGCTTTTGGGAAATCATCCTCCCGTATATAGTAGGTACTTTATGACTACTCCCTTATTATCTCTATTATACCTGGAGCAGATAGTCTAAGCCCTAATCCTTGCTTTAGCATCAAGAAATCTCAAACAAACATAGATCTATAAAAGTTCCCAACCGTGTTTAAGGTGTGGCAATGAAAGTTCAATTCCAGCCACGCCCATTGGATCCAATGCATAGAGATAACCAAATGGCCCTTCCCAATGCTCAGTCCTAGATCCAAGCCTGGAACATTTTAGTAGATTAGGAGGATTACCTTTGAAGTCTCGATATGCAGTTACAACGTCTACCTCAATATAATGAAATACTTCGCTTTTGGCACCCAGAAACATTGTCCAATATGAATTGAGCATTTATCTTGGATACTCAAAAGTAAAATAGTTATTGTTTTGCTAGCTTGTGCAGATTGCTTCCATGCTGGTTTTGAAAGTTAGCGTTAGCGACTTAATGCATTGTTTTGAAATCTTGCATTTTAATGCCTTGTTCCTAAAATTAGAGAGTACCAATAGAATTGCAAGCTGTAAACAATATTTTTATAACCTTTACACATTAGCATGGATATAATGCTACGAGCGTTTTGGCGATCATGTCAATATGGACATAGATGGGAAAATGGCAGAGTGCTTTTAACTGGAGCGACTGGTTTTCTTGGTGCATTCATATTGAGAGACCTTCTATTGCATACAAAGGTGCTAATAACAAATTTTTCTAGAAACTCTAGTTGTTGTATATCTCACTTATTGTCAGCATGCTAATCCTTTTTAAGTATCTGTAAAAGCCAAACCAGAGAAATACAAATTTAGTTCCTCCTCAACTTTTTGACTTAATCATAGAAAATAGGTAAAGATGAATGTGTTCTTGGAATAGAATGCTTTTGTTTCAGTTAACTTCAGTTAGAAAGAATTTCTTATGGAATGACCACCATCATGTCCCTATTCAATGATCATATTCAAACAGCTATCAAACTGCACTATCAAAAGATCGATAATAAATAAGGAATAGTTCACAGATTAAATCATCAATGAAGGGGAAATGGGGTGTTTGGGAATGCAGATGTCTGATTATGAAGGAGGAATGGGGGAGATCGGATAATGATGTAAGATGTTAGTATTTTTGCCTCGTCATTTCACACTTCTAGATTTAACTAAGCTCTCAATATTTTTACACTAATAGCTGCTGAAAATTGGAAACCTACCTTTGATTCAAGATTTTTCCCAAAAAGAGCCTGATTCTTTGAGTATGAATGAGCCTGGTACTTGAGATAGAATTTCATTCCCGATTTCATGAAGAAATAAATTGAGAATAATGTTAGGTACTTTGCTCTTCACTTAAGACCATAGATACTTAAGAGTTTTCAAAGAGTAATTTAAAAGGAAAGAGATAATGAATCCCTGCGAAGGAAGCTGGACCTTAAGCTTTTCATTATGCTCTTTACGGAAATATTAATGATAAAACGAATATTTTGTACAAATAAATTGCATTCCGGTAGTTTCATACCTATCTACATAAGGTGATTTTGTTAAAACCACCATTATCAGCACACATAAAACACATAAAAATTTAACCTCAAAATCTTCGTTGCCCTTCGGTAACCTCCTTAGTGAGTATTCTTGTAACAAGGATAGTTCCAGCTGCGCAGAGGCAATGGAGTCTGCCCATTGAAATACAATAGCACTGGTGAGATATAAAATTGTTTCTTCGCTACTTAAGCAATAGAGTGAAGAAAAAAAGGAGATACGATTCATTAGCTTTAGCCTGAAGTCAGGGACGATGCCACTGGGTGGACAAAGGCGAGAATGTTCATGTCACTTCTCACAGGAGCGTTTCCTGGCATTCTAGAGAGCATGAATCTGGAAATTTTTCTGGGGGCAAACCCTAGACCCTGTTTTTGCACTTGCTCTTTTCTCTCCACTCTACTTCTTGTGTTGTCCTCATCGCTGTTTTCACCGTACTGGGAACATGGTTCAAATGGATTACAAGATGTAAAATAACTTGTGTTAGTCAAACAAACATCCTGCAGTATATGGCTCTGAACTACAGTCTAAGTATGAAAAACTGCATTCAGATGTTCTGATACCATTAAAAGTTTATAATTTCGGGTAAAGTTGAACAGTTAAGTTTCAATCTCCACTGATACTCATCAATAAAGTAGAAGTCCACACGTCCTGATTAGAGTTAACTTACATTATCAAAGCTGCAAAGTCGTACTGCAGGAATAGTAGCAATTATGCCCCGTTCACATTGCTACATTTTTGTACAAAAGCGCATATCTAAGCTTTCATTTTTGTGAAACCGTTCAAACTACTCCGCACAAAAAATCCACAGAAACAGGTTTAAAAAAACGCCCTTCATAGTGGATATTTAGATAAACGGAGGTTGTTTTGAACGCAGTAGATTACATTTCTAATTTATACGCCCCTCTNTATCAATGCAAAAAGAGGTCAAAAATCATTTTCTTATTGTGGTACTCATATAAGGAAAGACGTAAAGCACATATCTAAACAAGCGCCCTCCCTTTCACCTTCCAAGATCCGGAAAAATTTCAGTTGTAAGTAAATGCAGCAGTTTTAGTTTCTGTTTATAATTATGTACAACTCCAATAATGCCTCCCTAAAAAGTGACTTGCTGAGATTGACGTGGCTTCTTAGGATGAAGAATTTGAGAATGGAAATGAACTGAAATTAAGCTTCGAGAAATGCTAGTATAATTTCGAGAAGAGTTCATAATCTTTCGAAAGTGGGCTAGCATGCTTCGATGGCGACTATAGTGCCCTAGCACCGCCCTACACCAACCCTGAATAACAAGCTTAGATATACAAATAAATTTGGTTCGATTTTTCGGAGGTGCAATTTTTATCTGTCATGACGTGCCCTCCCCCCTGAAAATAACCTTCCAGAACGGCACTGCTACCAAATCCAATGCATCAACTGCATTAGGGAGGTTTCATGTCTTTACAAAGTCAAAGGCAATTCTTTTCAATTCCAGCACTGTTTATAGCTTCCGAGTACATGGGGTCTTTTTTTAGTTTCCATTAAGTATCTAATGTNTATTTCGACTTTTAATTTGTATTTTTATTATTATTGGTATTGATTTTTGACGGAGTGCCATCGAAAACGAGCATTTTTGCTGAATGACCCCCCATACGAAAAGAAGTTTACAATAAAGTTAGATGAAAGGGAAAAAGATGTGGTTTGTTCCATCATGACCGAAAGTGCTGACCAATTCTTTCCATGCATGTATTTTGGTGTTGCTCTCTTTGTGAGAAACAGCATTTATGTCGCGACAACAATATTGTCTTAATGCTTCAAGAAAAGTTCCTTGTCGACTTCTTTAAGCTCAACCACATTTGTGATGTAAAAGGCTGCTTCAATTTTATTGGCCACAGCCTTTCGTCGTATCTACAGACACATCTGCTTTTCGTCATGCAAGGATTTTGCCGCGACGGGAAAATATGCCCTACGACGCGTGTGGCATCGCGAAGATTTTCGCTAGCGCTAGATAATATAATATTGCATGATATAATATAATATAATATAATATAATATAATATAATATAATATAATATAATATGATATAATATAATATAATATAATATAATATAATATAATATAATATAATATGATGTAATATGATATGATATAGTATAATATAATTAAAATAAAATCATATGATTTAATATTATATGATATAATATAATTTAATATAATTTAATATAATATAATATAATATAATGTAATATAATATAACATATAATATATTATATTATACTATAATATATTTGTTGTTTATTGTGATCAATCTATGTAGCAATTTGGACTCATATCCATCTACTGTACATTATTTGAATTCATTATTAAAACTGGTAGCAGAATTGCTCATTGAAGTTAAAATACATGTCTCATTAAAGATCTTGAGTAGAAATGCTGATTGTTTTCTTTTTCCTTTAGCTATCGTTGTTCTTTAGTAATAATGCTCTCTTTTGCTTTGGTGTCTTATTGTGACTGTATTTTCTTGAGGTTCATGTTTATTGCATTATTCGAGAGCTTCCTGACTCTAAAGCATATGAAAGAGTTCTGCACAATTGTCGAAAATACGGAGTATTACCTGATGAAGGCGAATCATTTTCGAATGAGCAAGAGCATTTATGGATCATGTTCCAGAAACGTGTTACAGCAGTTAAGGGTAGCGCATCATATTTTTCTTGCTTTGTAAGTTAAAATCTTGTGCTTGTGGGTTGCGATGGCTTCAATTTTTAATATTCAAATAGTGTCGAAGACATACCTAAGAATTTTTCCACTAGCAGCAAGACATTTCTTAGCGGGTGATTTCTTATCAAATTTTAGAATATATATATATATATATATATATATATATATATATATACACACACACACATATATGTAGAGTAGGGTGCCCATAGAAAACTTTATTCTACTTTTCTCATGTCCCACCCGTAATTTCTTTGCCTTTTTCACTAGAATGAAAGAATATTAAGTTATTGCCAGATTGAAGCAGTTTTGGGGTTGGCACCCAGCCTTGGAGTTTTTACTACTTCCCTTTTTTCAGGCAATTTTTGATGATGCTGGAAGAACTGTTTTTTAGAATTTGTGATACGTTTCATTGTCAAATATTGCATATAATCTCATTTAGGTGCTATGAAAGTTGACGGATGAAGAAGAGTAAGACTTGCGTACTTGTTTGTTTGCTAAGCAGAAGACCCATCTTGGCTTTAGGATGAAGTTATCAATATCTTTCACTATCTTGCAACAAGCAATGCTTCTGGGTCATTGTACATAGTTATCGAATCATTTTACGGTTTTATGAGTGCAACTCCCCTTTCAGCAGAATCATTCACAACCTTTGATAATGCACTCCCTGCAATGAAATCTTGACTTTTAACTTTCAGTTGAAGGATTATGAAGATAAGAATAACTGATTTGACTTGAACTTAATATTTTCCTTTGCTCTTTTTTAGCTTGTAGTTGGTCGACTGAGCCCATGCAGCCATTGCTGTCTTTCTCTAATGGCGAGCCACTTTTTTCCAGCAACTTTTTGCTGGAATCTGTGGCAAGCAAAAATCCCAGAATTCACACTAGATTCCAAGCAAACCGCATTTCAACAAAAAAGTAATACAATTATGTGGCCAAGCTTGATGATCTCTTCAACATTGCTCGTGCTGAGGCTCAAGAGGCAATAAAGAATGAAGAGAAAAAGCTCCTTCCTCTTGCGTAGAGAAAGGCAAAGAAATTACGGGTGGGACATGAGAAAAGTAGAATAAAGTTTTCTATGGGCACCCTACTCTACATATATGTGTGTATATATATATATATATATATATATATATATATATATATATATATATATATATATATATATATATATATATATATATATAGTCTGAAACCAGGGCGAGAATGCACCAGGAGCTGATTATTGAAATTTCTGACGAGAAATATGTGTTGACCAGTGTTATCTTGTCGTCTGATCAACTTTTATACAATAGGAATTTTACATTGCTCTGTTTGCGCAATCCTCATTTACCAAAATAATATCTCCTGGATTGATGCTCATTGACTTGTGGCTGCTCATTTTGTTTCAATACTCAAACTGCCACCTCAGAACTTTCAAGTATGTTGAGAAGAAGCGGCTGATCATCAACAATAGGGGACTGTGACCCATAGAGGGCGATTCAGTTACCGTCTTTCCTCGAAAGATCGCTCTCCCTTGAAAGGCACCCCTTCCAATGAACACCTCCCCTCCAATGAACACCTCCCCTCCAATGAACACCTCCCCTCCAATGAACACCTCCCCTC
>OLMO02000001.1:124730-138139 GCA_900291935.2 Cassiopea xamachana | reverse complement strand
AGCCCCCCCCCCCTTTAGTAACGTTGTGTTAACGATAGCGAAGCGAATGAAAAGAAGACAAAGCAAACCAGGAACCAGTTTTAGTGAACCAGACTTGAATCCATTTGAAAGGCTGGTTTCAAAACAAGATCTTGTTAAGGCTGCACCAGAATGCAAGCTGAGAGATATCGACGAAGAACACGAAATTGATTTTCTTTAATCCTTTCCTTTATATTGCTTTTGCAACTTTTCCATTTTCATATGTATTTTTGAGGTTTCTAACTTTCTGGACTGGTCTTACGTGAGCGCCCATGTTTCTGCACCATACGTCAAAGTTGGTAAAATGACCGTGTCCATAATTTTCCTTTTGAGGCTTGCTGGGACATTTTTCTCTTTCAAGAAGTGGCTGTACTGGCCAAACCTTCTCCACCCCGTATTTACTCTCTGGTTGATTTCAGCACTGATCTCATTTTTGGTTTTAACACTTTCCCAAGGTATTTGTACTCTTCCACTTCTTCCAGCTTCACTCCATCTACTGAGATTCCACTCCTCGTTTGCTTCTTTGCGATTTCATTACACATGATCTTTGTCTTCTTTTTATTCATTCGCATTCCGTCTTTCTTTCCCACTTCATTCAGTTGTTTCAAAAGTTCTTGCAGTTGTTCTTCTGTGTTTGCAAACAGTATGATATTGTCTGCGGACCTCAAGTTGTTCAGGACCTGCCCATTGATGTTAGTGCCTGTATGTAATACATAGGGAGAACTCATACAGTAGTCTAATGCAAGCCTTCTAAACTACAATTTGCTAAGCGCCACTTAAGCAATGCTAGCAAGCAATAAGCCCCACAATTAAAGTTATACCTACTTCCTGCTTTGCCTCCATCTCAGTAGTTAAGGACATTGCAGCTGTGTTGCCATAGATGTCAAGTTTTGAGCTCGGGTAAAACACTCCCAGTTAGCATTATCCAAAAGTTAGTCATGTAGTTCATTTCCTATTGTCTCTTTCTTTTTTGAGTGCACTTGCTGCGCTCCATTGTGCATGACCAAGTAGCTAGTCGCTGTGAAAGGATTCGGGGTGGTGTAGTCCCATTTCTCTCACAAAGGTGTAATATTCTCCTTTGTTTGTACTTGTATCAAATATATCACTCAAAAATATACCCCGCTCTGTATTTTTGTTTTTCGAGCATGTATCCCCCCCACTTTTTGAGTACTTCCTACATCTCTGTGTCCTACATCTCTGTGTCCTACATCTCTGTGTCCTACATCTCTGTGTCCTACATCTCTGTGTCCTACATCTCTGTGTCCTACATCTCTGTGTCCTACATCTCTGTGCTGAAATTTCTCATGCATTTGGCCTTAATTTTCTAGATTGTTTTTGCTCACCTATAATGATGGTTTGATCATTTATATCAAATAGAAAAATTATGGGGCTTCTTTGCCTCTCAATCATGGGGTTAATTTGCCCATATTAATGCCTTGAACTTCATATTTGTCAATATTTCTCCTTTTAGGTGATATAAGCCTCGTTAACCTTGGCTTATCAGAAGAAGAATATGCTCATTTCGCAGTAGAGGTAATGCTTTTTCAAAGACAGTAGGTACGTTTGCTTGTGGTCATGGGAATAAGGGCTTTGTGAAAGGACAATTGATATTTTGTAATCTTAGTTCCTGTGGAATCTTCTTCATGTCAATACGTATCTTGCCCTTACGATTTAACTTTCTTTTCTACCTGGAATCCCTTGTCGTCATTAGCATATCCAGCTAAGCCCGCGCATAAAGACCCGTTGCCAATGTTAGTAAACGCATGAGTGATCTCAGATGCGCGCGCAAACTGCAGGGCAAGAAGAAACTACCCTTGTTCATTTTTGTATGCGACTGGCTTCTTGTTCTGTTATTTAAACTCGGAAAACTCCTCTT
This sequence comes from Cassiopea xamachana, assembly GCA_900291935.2. Classification (NCBI taxonomy): domain Eukaryota; kingdom Metazoa; phylum Cnidaria; class Scyphozoa; order Rhizostomeae; family Cassiopeidae; genus Cassiopea; species Cassiopea xamachana. The sequence continues at coordinate 136,245 of OLMO02000001.1, read as the reverse complement.
TATAACTGAAAAATACCTTATTCTTGCTGTGTTGTTTGGTGGTCTAATCGGGAGATCGGAGAGAAGACGAATCTTTCATTTTCTCGGATACTGAAAACCTAAACCCCGGTTTAGAAGCAATGAAGGGTTGATTAGATACGGGCAGTAAGTTGTGGTGACTGGAAAACTGGACATCGGCCCAAATATCGAGTTAGACTATCTGCGGAGAATATTCTATAGCTGGTGTGGCATACTTTTTATAATATTTAAGTATTTAAAATCCCTATATTCTACATTTGTGCAATTTTTATGTTCCTGGAGGTGCTTATCAAGCAGAATCAATACTGAGAATAACCACAGATTTCGCACTAGATAAGTTATTAGAGCCGTAGAAGATACTGAAAATTGATAGTAGAATGTATCGAAATAGATCTGGCTTCCATTGTAGGCACGTACCTGCAGGGGGCACGGGGGCAAAGCCCCAAAAATGAGAAATTTTGAATGCCTTTGTCCCCGCAGCAGAATTATTAACCTAAAGATTTACAAGAGAAAATAAGGCTTGTGCCCCTCGAAAATGATTGTACAAGTAGGACATCGCCTCCAGTTAAGTGCTCGTTCTATTGTGAACGTTGGCCAAAGCTTGTAGCTCCTAGCTGTTTCAGCCCTTACAGGAGAAAATCAGATGAATTGAGGCCAAGCGATTGAAAGTAAGAAAAATCTGCTGTGATAAGAAAGAAAAAGGGAATCCATGCACCAGCCTGGTATTAGAACCAAAGTATTTGAAGACCATGCATCCTTTGCAAACACGCTGGGAAAACTGATGAGAAGCTGTTCACCAGTGCTGAGTGTGAACTTGGACAAATAGTTTGCTTACTGGCAGTTTCAAGACTTGCATATATTTGGAGAAAGACCCTGAAGCAGTCATTTCTTTCTAAACATTTATATGGTTGGGACCTTATATTTAAAAGAGGCCTAGCCATATGGCCAAAAAGACGTTCTAAATATCAGTTGCTTCATAACCGCATGTCATCCACTTTGTTGAAGCAAAATGCGGGAGTGGACTTCTTTCATTCACTGTGCTTTCTGTTCGTTGCAAAGCTTGATATGAAGGTCTTCGGGTAGAAAAACGTGCCCTTGCCTGAACAGGTTTCTTTATGCATAAAGGTGTTTGCAGTGTTTTTCAGCCCCACACCATGCGCGCATATGCTGTTTACTTTCTATCCTGACGTCATACGGCAAGGGTTCTATAGACACTCGTCCCATTTCAGGGTGACCAATACTCCCGGAAACACCCGAAATGCAATTTACCTGCTGAGACATACGAAAGCTCCTTGTAGAATCCTGTGAGCAAATGTCTTGACATACCGTTAATATATGACAAGTAAACTACACACCCCATTAGAACAAAAGTTTTGTCTTACTCTGTAGAGGGGCGTTTTCCGGCGTTTTAGACAGTATGCTTCCAAAAGCTTTGAGGGCAAGCCCCCAGGCCCCGACTTTTCTTCGCTACGGTCGCGCATCCATCTAATCACTTAGTATCTATGCAGTTCCTACTGCTGTTCTACTGTGCTAACTCCATGTTTTATTGAAATAGATCTTTTCAAGAAAGTCTCTGCGTACAAAATTCCCATAAATTTTTCGCTAATTTGTTAGCCTGTATTTCTGAGTGTACTTTGTGATTTCGTTGTACGTTGGGGGTAATTTTACTGGCATTTTGTATGTAGTGGAATTTTAACGTAAAAATGAACTGAATTGAATGAAATAAATGAACTGAACTGAACATGTTTGCGACGGATGAGTAGCCTGGAAAAGTAATCAGGATCTCCTAGAAAACTCCTGGAAAATTTTTAGGGAAATACTGGAAAATTCTTTGAACTACATTGCAAAGTGTTAGTGGGCACCCTGAATTTGGATTGTGAAGTTCAGGGAATGCTTCTTGTTTCCTCAGTTTCGTGAAGCATTCCCCCCAGTATATTTTCCTCTACATCAGCTAGAATTGTGCTTGGTTTTTCTGTTGCATAATAAACGAACATTTTTGCTTGTTTTTAGATTGATTTCATAGTCCATGCAGCAGCAGCCGTTAATTTAATTTTTCCATATAAGGTATGAGTTATTTTGTTGTTCTAGGCACATACTTTACATGTTAGTAATCAGTACACAGTGCCAGTGCACAGTTATTTATATACAGTATACAGTAAACAGTAAAGTATACAGTACAAAAGTAAAAGAAGAGTAGAAGAGTAGATTATATAGTAGAACTAAATACATATTTACAAATTTAACAATGGCATTATTTGCCATCCCACTTAGGGAAGAACCTAAGGGAGGTGAGTCCCCCATCCTTTAAAATTTGCTATTTCGTCAGGTCAAAAGCGATAGTATAACGTATTGCCGCACGGCAACTTACTGGACGTAGGACCATTGGTCAGCAACTGTTGCTAGAAAGGGGTGAGAGACAAAAATCTTCGCAGGACAACCTCTAACACCCCCAAAATTTATTGAAGCTACGTCCCTGATTCCACTTCCCGATATTTTTTTTACATTTTGTTAGTAGAGCTCTACTAAGCTCCCACGGGGTTTTATTTATTTTTTTGGAGTCTTAGGTGGGACTTATTAGACAGGGGGCTGGGGTTAATCGGAAATCCTGGAATATCTTCTAAACAAACTTTTTATTTCGGATTGCTTTGAAAGGATCAGTATTTTCTTGATTCTAAGAAGCACAGGTCTTCACATGGTTCATGTTTTGTGCATGTGACCTCTTCTGGTAATGTTCTGCGTGCCTTACAAGCTCATTCAATCATTTATTTTCATGAGAGTGGGGCTTGCTAGAGAGTAAGCTCCTCTTCCAATTGTGTTTTCCCCAGGATGTTGATATTTGCATTGAAGTCATCTGTGATGATTTTGTAATAGCTCTTATAATTTGCATGGTGTCAGCAACCTCCTTGTAAAACTCTTCAACTTGTTCGTAATCATGGCTGCATGTTGGAACATATACTTTTAGTATTTGTAGTTGGTGCCTCTTTGATGTTCATTGTATGTGATGCTACTCTGTTGTTTCTTCCTTCATTTTCATTGTTCTGTCGTTGATGCTCTTGTGTACTAGAGCAATATATGTTCACTTTCTACTTTGTATAGTTGTTCTCATTGTCTCTGAGAGTGCAATGATCTCCCATTGAAATCCAGCTTCTCTTAACTCATGGTCTAACTCTTCTAACCTCTTTTGTTCTGTCAGTGTTCTCACATCATAAGTACGTATATGTACTTTGCATACTCGGGAATTTTTAGTACCCTCAGCCGTTGGGCTGCCAGTGAAAGGTGGACCAAATTGTGTTATGTGAATTCATGATGTGTATGCTGAATCGTATCTCACCAACCACGAGTTGGTGACCAGTTTATGCCAAATAACCGCTGGCTCGTAGAAGAGCTCCTCCGCTCTTTGACAGATTTTGTTTTTAGTCCTGCTGGGTGTCTAGCCACCCTCCTCACCGAATGGGTTCAATGGAGGAGCTGGTTTAGTCACCAACTGCCCAACCATGACACAAATAGTAATGATTTACATGGTACCAGTAGCGGGTGGGACCTGGCCTGACCATAGTATTCAAATCCATAAATAGTGTTGCACCCATTTACCTCTCCAATTATTTTACTAGATATCCGTCTTGGGATATTTTCACCCTGAATTGCGATGCTGATTTTGCAAATTAATTTTCTTACTATGGTGCTCATCTGTTGAGTGATCTGAAACCTGCATCTAAAAGTGCAAAAGACATAAAAGCATTTTATTTTAGTTAACATTTTTCTATATGTTTTCGTTTTGTTAATTATTATCCTAATGTTTTAGTTTTTGTACTGTGTATAAGTTTTTATCGGGGCCCCTGAAAACCAGTCTTCCTAGGTTGACTGGGTTACCGTGACTAAATGATTTTAAATTAAATTATATTAAAGAAATTAGATTAAATTTATTATATTACATGCTAGATATATTTTGGTGTCTAGCATCTGTTTGTATACTTAAATAGTTTTTGAGCTAGCACAGGAGTGGTACGGTCGGGGAAAGTCAGGAGGAAAAGTGTCTTTTTCTCTTAGGTAATGGAAAGGTCAGGGAAAGTCAGGAAAGCATTCTATCATCAGGGGAAAATTAGTGTTCTCATACTGTAGGTCAGGGAAAAGATTTAATTTTTGAATGTCAAGGAAGCATTTAAATTTTTTTGTTTATATTCAAAGTTTGTACTTTTCCAAGTTTTGTCTTCAACTTTATAATTTACTACAACACGAAAATGCGGCAACATTCTTTTGACATACTTGAAAGTTTTTTCGTCTGGCACTCATCAGAGTATGAAAACATCGGATAGTGACCTTAAGGTTGACCGAAATATATTTCCAGATGAGGTTACATGTGATAGGATGCATCTAATTGGCCCCAAGAGTAGCCAATTAGGACCTATAAACTATTGTTTACTTGAAGAGTCCCATTGAGAAAACTACCTCTTTTTGTCTACATAAGACTGGGGTTTGAGTCTTGATGTGAACAGATTCCAAAACACTTAAATGAAAAGACGATCTTGCTTGCCCAATGATCCGAAAATTGTCATCTGTATATGTTTTGGCGCATTCTGGATTTGCAATAAGGTGTTGTCCTGTGGCTGACTCACATTTAATTTTAGACTTCTTGGTTTTACATATACGAAGTGGCTGTTCTCTTGCGGTATTACTTTTCCTCCTGATGCTCGTGGGGACATGTTGTTTTATTCTATCTACTAGTCTTTGCATAGAGCGTCCTACGTACCGAACTTCACATCGGCACGAAAATTCATAAACTACACAACTTTTTTGAGTGGTAGGAATCTTTTTTAGCAGATGGTAGCATAACTCTAGTGTTGTAAACCACACGGGGCTTCACAGCATAGAAAAAAGATTTAATGGCTTTACTAATGTGATATTCAAACTTTGATGAATTGTTACTTATCCAGGGCACTTTTAGGTATACCGGGCACTTCTCTGGACCAAATGTTTTTTCTGCTGCAAAGTTGGCTAATTTTTGGTTTTTGCAAGAAAGTAGAACACCTGCTGGATATCCGTATTCAATGAGCAGCTGTTTTATTTTGTCGAGCTCTGAGCCTAATTTAATTTTAGAGCAAATCATAAATGCGCTGTGAACTAAAGTTTGAATAAGGCTAATCTTTCTTGTCTTTGGGATAAAGGAATTCCAACGGATGTATTGCCCAGTAAACGTTGGTTCCTGTGAATGCTGGTAAGAAATCTTTATCTACCAAAGCATCTAGACAATCAAGGAGTTCTTTTGTCCCTTCTCTTCTTTGAATGTTAGAGCTGGATGGATGTACCTTTAGGTCACTATCCGACGTTTTCATACTCTGACGAGTGTCGGACGAAAAAGACTTTTAAGTATGTCAAAAGAATTTTGCCGCTTTTTCGTGCTGTAGTAAAAGTCTGTGCTACCAACATACTTTTTACGAACTTTGTAATTCGATTGATGCAAGAAAAATGATGAGGAAGAGATTAAGAGAGGAAAAGAGAAAGAGAAAGGAAAAGAGAAAGAGAGAAAGAGAAAAAAGAGAAAGAGAAAAACGAGAAAGGGAAAAAGAGAAAGAGAAAGACAAAAAGAGAAAGAGAAAGACAAAAAGAGAAAGAGAAAGAAGAGAAAGAGACAAGGAGAAAGAGAAAAAAGAGAAAGATAAAAAGAGAAAGAGAAAAATGATGATGGAGAAATATATGAGAGAGAATAATGAGGGAGACTTGTCCCCAGATCGCAGTTATCGAACTACTCGACAAGAAATCAGTTAGACCTGGACATTCCAAGGTTAAAGCTAGTGCTCTCAAAAAGTAATTTCTTTTATTCTTGAGTAAAGATTTCGAATGACCTACTATTGCCAGTTCGAACAAGTCCCACGATTACTACATTCAAGGAGTTCCTTCAAATTTAGCATCCTTTCCGAAGTACGATCCCTAGGAAGACCAGTAAATCCATGCTTTTCTAGTTCGGTTTTATGCATTTTTAGATGTAAACGTGTTAAAGATTTTTGTTTTCTTTATTATTACCACGTAGCTGATAGGGTGGATAGGGTAAATCGTGGGTAAATATGATATTATGATGATGATGATGGTGATGATGATGATGATGATGATGGTGATGATGATTATGGTGGTGGTGGTGGTGGTTGTGGTGTCAAGGACCGAATCTTGACCCCTTACATCAGGCGGAAAAGGTTGCTTTTCCAGCAAAGTCAGGGTAGAAATACAGGTTTTCACAATAAAAGTCGGGGGAAAATTTGTGCATTTTGGCCAAAAGTCCGGGACATTGTTTTGAAGGAGGCTGTTGTAGGAAGTAAAGAGGTTTAACTATACCTTCAAAGTTTATCAAGCTTTGTATAAGCCAGTCATCTCTACATGGTTTAGTAGGTCTACCCAAGGACCCCTGCAGCACGGTGGCAATGCGGCAGTTGCCTCCATCTTGGCCCAACCATGGTTGGCCCTTTGATTAGACATTGGGTTTGAGAGAATGCCTAATGTTTTGAATGTTTTTGGCAGCCATCTTTGCATAACACCTCTATATGTTATAAGTGCTGTCATAACCCTCCAGACCCCATGCCACTTATTAATAGCGCGGGGACACGGCTGAAAGCTTTAGAAAGAATATGGATTATTGATAACCGAAGCAATCTTTTATGCTGTAACAATAGTGTCTTGGGAGGACTCATTTACAAGGCGCCCATTTGGAGAGCCTGTCCACTTTCGTTCAGAATTGCTTCAAGCACCATTGAATAATTCATTCTCATGAAAGATATTAAGTAATGGTATTACATCAAAATCATATCTTTGATGCCCTTTGGATAAATCTTGCCCCCCGCCCGTTTCTTGTGCAGACGCCCCTGGGTGTGTGGCGTATATTTGAGGCCAGCATGTTCCCTTCTTAGTTCCGATTGTTGAGGCTTGGACATAAGCGCAGTTTTGCAATAAACATATTTTCGGATTTGTAATTGTAGTAGAGCTGAACTCAATAGTATACCTAGGAGTAAGTTTGTTGTCTACCCTGGACATGGCATGGTGCCTTTTATTCATAGCCAGTTAGCCATGTAATTATGCACTCTTATTCACACTTGTCACCTTGACTATTATTATTGTCTTGGTTGTCAGGATTTTCTGAGATGCATTTACTCACTCTTGGTTTTCGTGATATGTTGCTTTTGAATTCATAGTCCCCCATAAAGTTTATATTTATCACATAGGCTTTGCATGGTCCAAATGTTCTTGGTACGCAACAAGTATTAATGTTTGCATGTACAAGTAAAATAAAACCTGTTCATTACATCAGGTAAGCTCAATAGAATTTTAGTGTTGAAGCTTTATTATGTGAATGACAACAGCATTCGTAATGGTATCCAGTAAATCTGCTGCTGTGTTGCTTCTGGAATATCAGTATTGCAAAAAGTCTGTTTTGAGCAATTTTTGCTTAATGCTGGGAATTTTGAATTAAATGTATGACTTGGTGGAGATCACCCTTTCATAGCTGCATATTTCACTTCATTGGTTACTTTGAAGCAATGTTTTGAACTATAATGATTGACCTTTTTAATAAGTTAGGACCAAAATAATTTTTCCACACTGTTTTATTCCTCAGGCTTAATCCTACGCTCTTTGTCTATTTTCAATAAATTGAAGAAAATGCTGTGCAGAATTTTTCAACTATCAAAATGGCTGTACATCAATCTCGTTATAACATACCTTGGGATATAATGTGCCGTAGTGGGTGATCCCAGCAAAAGATTCATATAAATCCGTATAGAAATACCCGGGTTGTAACATACTTAGTTATTAAGTTCTTTCTGTTATAACGTACTCTTTTTTGACCCCTCAAGACGAATTCCCCTTGTTATGGTGTACTTTTCGAATCTGTTCTACCCTGGCTATGAATCACTTTCCACTAGGAGCTCTTACTAGCAAACAAGGGGTCACTTGCTCGCTGTGGGAGTACCCTCCTATACTATATCTGGAAATGAATAGCATTAGCATTGGTGCATTTTCATTAGACCTTATGTTTACCATGTCAGTAGTGACGGAGAGGTAGCACAAATTGTTGCAGCGAAAACCTGAGACAGTTACTCTTTAAACGAAATGAAGTATAAAGTCATTTATCAATTCAAAAAGGATAGCCCACTGATATTACCTGTTCAAAAACATGGTATGGACTTCTTTTAGTAGCCAATCCTGAAAATTATAGTTAAAAATGCACTATTTTCGACGTTTTTATGTCGCAAATCTTCTAATTTTGTACACAAGAACCTCACCTGGGCCGTTATCTTAAGCATATCAGCCTCAAACAGTGGGAAAGCACCTAGAAGCATGTAAGATTATATCGATAGCGGAAAAGTATAGTTATATGTTAGATGTCTGTTTATTCAGGCTATAACGTAACGCTTTAACGCTTCAGCCAGTCCCTTGAAGTACGTTATGTCCACATTATACTGTATTTTATCATTTTTTTGAAGTAAATTTATTGCACTAAATAACTTTCATGAAATGTGTTATTGTCATTTCCCTGTGTAATGGATTTTTGGATATAGCTTTTCATATTGATACTTATACAGTACAAATGCTGTTTTTCCGGAAAACCTGAAAGACTGCGCTGAAGATGCAGATATGCTTGAATTCTATGATAAACTGGAGGATGGGTAAATATTATCAAGTTTGCTTTTAACCACATTCTTGTGTTAGTATTAGTAGGGCCGTTGCTACGAGGAATATGGGGGAGGGTGTGCAACCCCTCCCCAACAAATTTTATTCATGTATTACTCGGCAGACTTGTAGTGTACTTGGTCAAAAGTAGTATAGAAACTCTTTGCAAACCCCGCAATTTTGATATGTAATCGGTATGACTGACGCAAGGCTGCGGTGGGTGATTGCTCATTATTGACACTTTTGTATGAAGATGGCAGTTCGGACCTGTTTACATGAACAGACCTACTCGATTGCCAATTAATTTGGCCACTGAGTTACTCATGACTGGCCGAGCTACTTGACATACTCGCGTCTATCTGAGGCAGGCGAGAAACTCGGTAAACGAAATATGACTGCTTCTTGCAAAGACTGTGCTGAATGCAAACCTCGGTTTCATAGGCCACAAGGATCCACTCTGATTAAGGCAACGAACTGTTATAAGTATGAGAACTTTTCTCCGCAATTTCAAGTGACCTAGCTTGTGTATATGCCGCTTCAAGGTCGTGTGTTATATTCTCTAGAAGCCGTTGTCGTATACACTGCGACTGTAAACCATTTATGAAAGCATCTCTAATCATTTCTTCTTGGTATTCAGTTGCAGTAACTGCCTTAAAAGTACACTCTTTTGCAAGAAGCTTTAGAATATTAAGGTACTCACTTAGTGATTCGCCAGGTTGTTGTCGTCTTGTAGCTAAGAGATGTCTGGCAAGTATCTCATTTTTGGGTGCAATGTATGGTTTTTCCAGCATGTCCATTGCTTCAGCATAGTCCTCACATTCAGAAATAAATTCATAAATTGTAGGACTTACATGATTTACCAGTACAACAGTTGCCTATAAATTCTTTGAGTACAAAAAATGAAGAATGTAATGTAAATGCTGCTCTGAAGCCCAAGGGGTCGTGTTACGTTTGTGGAGGGGCCCGGCATAACAGACAGCAATGCCCTGCACGAGATGCTATTTGCAATGATTGTGGCAAAATCGGCCACTTTGCAAAAGTTTGTAAGTCCAGAAGCAAATCTAGTAAGTCTTCTTCTGCATCTCTACCAGCCGTTAATAGCACCTCATCAATTCCAACTCTCGCTGCGTCTCCGCAGAGGCTCCAAAAAGCTGTGATACCTCTAATTGTTCGAGGAAGAAAACTAGATTCTCTGATAGACACTGGAAGTTCTGATAGTTTCATCTATAAAGATAAAGTAAAAGAACTAGGTCCTGAAACAATGCCTTCAAATTCTACTGTTTCTATGGCTCAGTCCTCACTCAAAGCCGGAATACTTGGATATGTAACTATCGATATAAGCATAAATGAACATGACTATCGAAATCAGAAATTAGCTGTTTTGGATAAACTTTGTACGGACGTTATAATAGTTAGGATATACTAAGACATCACGAGTCCCTCGATTTGGTATTTGGTGGGAATAGAGCCACCCTCACTATTTGTGGCTTAACAACTGTCTTAGTGAAACCACCAGCCCTTTTTGCAAACCTGAAGTCAGGTTGTAAGCCAGTGGCAGTTAAGTCTCGTCGATACAGTAAAGCTGATCTGGATTTTGTAGAGATTGAAATACAGAGATTACTCGAAGAAGGTATCATAGAGCCCAGTTCATCACCTTGGTGTGCACAAGTGGTAGTAACAGCAAATGAAAGGCACAAGAAAAGGATGGTAATTGATTACTCCCAAACTATTAACCGTTTCACAAATCTTGATGCTTATCCTTTACCACGCATTGATGAGCAGATAAATGAAATTGCTAAAAACAGAGTATTCAGTGCAATCGATTTGAAGGATGCATATTACCAAATTCCTTTAAGAAATGAAGAAAAATGTTTCACTGCTTTTGAAGCTGCAGGTAAACTGTATCAATATAAAAGAATCCCTTTTGGTGTTACAAATGGAGTGCCATGTTTCCAAAGAGTTATGGATGAATTTATCAGTAATAATAAGCTACATGGCATATGTGCATATTTAGATAACTTGACTGTATGCGGAAGAGATCAAGACGAGCATGATGCAAATCTTTCAAGGTTTCTTGATGCTGCAAAGAAGCACAATCTAAAGTTCAATGATCAAAAATGCACATATTCTACTACTTCAATAAAGCTACTCGGCTACGAAGTAAATAACGGTGAGATCAGACCTGATCCAGATCGCCTTCAACCACTGCGTGACATTCCTGTACCACAAAATCTCTCAGCACAAAAGAAAGTCATGGGGTTATTTGCTTACAACTCTAAATGGATAAGAGGTTTCTCAGGGAAAATTAAGCCTCTTGCCAGTAATACAAGTTTTAAGTTTTCCAATGCCCCAGTCTGCCTTGAATGTATTTCAGCAGCTTAAAAAAGAAATTGAGGAATGTGTGATTTGCGCTATTGATGAAAGCCTACCTTTCAAGATTGAAACTGATGCATCAGAGCAAGCTATTGCTGCAACTCTGAACCAAGAGGGACAACCAGTTGCATTCTTCTCTCGCAGCCTCCAGAAGAGTGAGTTACATCATCACCCCGTTGAAAAAGAAGCATATGCAATTGTCGAGGCTTTAAGACATTGGAAACATTATTTACTGGGCAAGCATTTTACACTAATCATTGATCAAAAATCAGTTAGTTTCATGTTTGATGGGAAATGTGCAGGAAAGATCAAAAATGATAAAATCCAAAGATGGAGAATTGAATTAGCAAGCTACAACTTTGATATACTGTATAGACCAGGCAAAGAGAATGTACCAGCCGATTCCTTAACTAGAATGTATTGTCCTGCGATCACTTATGACGAACTTAAGCAACTGCATGTTTCGCTATGT
>OLMO02000001.1:106259-124630 GCA_900291935.2 Cassiopea xamachana | reverse complement strand
CAGTTGCAGTAACTGCCTTAAAAGTACACTCTTTTGCAAGAAGTTTTAGAATATTAAGGTACTCACTTAGTGATTCGCCAGGTTGTTGTCGTCTTGTAGCTAAGAGATGTCCGGCAAGTATCTCATTTTTGGGTGCAATGTATAGTTTTTCCAGCATGTCCATTGCTTCAGCATAGTCCTCACATTCAGAAATAAATTCATAAATTGTAGGACTTACATGATTTACCAGTACAACAGTTGCCTATAAATTCTTTGAGTACAAAAAATGAAGAATTTAATGTAAATGCTGCTCTGAAGCCCAAGGGGTCGTGTTACGTTTGTGGAGGGGCCCGGCATAACAGACAGCAATGCCCTGCACGAGATGCTATTTGCAATGATTGTGGCAAAATCGGCCACTTTGCAAAAGTTTGTAAGTCCAGAAGCAAATCTAGTAAGTCTTCTTCTGCATCTCTACCAGCCGTTAATAGCACCTCATCAATTCCAACTGTCGCTGCGTCTCCGCAGAGGCTCCAAAAAGCTGTGATACCTCTAATTGTTCGAGGAAGAAAGCTAGATGCTCTGATAGACACTGGAAGTTCTGATAGTTTCATCTGTAAAGATAAAGTAAAAGAACTAGATCTTGAAACAATGCCTTCAAATTCTACTGTTTCTATGGCTCAGTCCTCACTCAAAGCCGGAATACTTGGATATGTAACTATCAACATAAGCATAAATGAACATGACTATCGAAATCAGAAATTAGCTGTTTTGGATAAACTTTGTACGGACGTTGTAATAGGGCAGGATATACTAAGACAACACGAGTCCCTCGATTTGGTATTTGGTGGAAATAGAGCCACCCTCACTATTTGTGGCTTAACAACTGTCTTAGTGAAACCACCAGCCCTTTTTGCAAACCTGAAGTCAGATTGTAAGCCAGTGGCAATTAAGTCTCTTCGATACAGTAAAGCTGATCGGGATTTTGTAGAGATTGAAATACAGAGATTACTCAAAGAAGATATCATAGAGCCCAGTTCATCACCTTGGCGTGCACAAGTGGTAGTAACAGCAAATGAAAGGCACAAGAAAAGGATGGTAATTGATTACTCCCAAACTATTAACCGTTTCACAAATCTTGATGCTTATCCTTTACCACGCATTGATGAGCAGATAAATGAAATTGCTAAAAACAGAGTATTCAGTGCAATCGATTTGAAGGATGCCTATTACCAAATTTCTTTAAGAAATAAAGAAAAATGTTTCACTGCTTTTGAAGCTGTAAGTAAGCTGTATCAATATAAAAGAATCCCTTTTGGTGTTACAAATGGAGTGGCATTTTTCCAAAGAGTTATGGATGAATTTATCAGTAATAATAAGCTACATGGCATATGTGCATATTTAGATAACTTGACTGTATGCGGAAGAGATCAAGTCGAGCATGATGCAAATCTTTCAAGGTTTCTTGATGCTGCAAAGAAGCACAATCTAAAGTTTAATGGTCAAAAATGCACATATTCTACTACTTCAATAAAGCTACTCGGCTATGAAGTAAATAACGGTGAGATCAGACCTGATCCAGATCGCCTTCAACCACTGCGTGACATTCCTGTACCACAAAATCTCTCAGCACAAAAGAAAGTCATGGAGTTATTTGCTTACTACTCTAAATGGATAAGAGGTTTCTCAGGGAAAATTAAGCCTCTTGCCAGTAATACAAGTTTTCCAATGCCCCAGTTTACCTTGAATGCATTTCAGCAGCTTAAAAAAGAAATTGAGGAATGTGTGGTTTGCGCTATTGATGAAAGCCTACCTTTCACGATTGAAACTGATGCATCAGAGCAAGCTATTGCTGCAACTCTGAACCAAGGGGGACACCAGTTGCATTCTTCTCTCGCAGCCTCCAGAAGAGTTAGTTGCATCATCACCCCGTTGAAAAAGAAGCATATGCAATTGTCGAGGCTTTAAGACATTGGAAACATTATTTACTGGGCAAGCATTTTACACTAATCACTGATCAAAAATCAGTTAGTTTCATGTTTGATGGGAAATGTGCAGGAAAGATCAAAAATGATAAAATCCAAAGATGGAGAATTGAATTAGCAAGCTACAACTTTGATATACTGTATAGACCAGGATGTACCAGCCGATTCCTTAACTAGAATGTATTGTCCTGCGATCACTTATGACGAACTTAAGCAACTGCATGTTTCGCTATATCATCCAGGAATCACAAGAATGACTCATTTTTTGAAGACGAAAAATATACCTGCTACAACAGAGGAAGTACGAAATATGACTGCTTCTTGCAAAGACTGTGCTGAATGCAAACCTCGGTTTCATAGGCCACAAGGATCCACTCTGATTAAGGCAACACAGCCATTTGAGCGACTAAATCTGGATTTCAAGGGACCACTGCCATCTATTAGCCAAAACAAGTATTTTCTAACAATCATAGACGAATACTCAAGATTCCCTTTTGCTATACCATGTAAAGGTATTGAAGCTCAAAACGTCATTAATTCTCTCTGTTCAGTTTTTGCTGTATTTGGCTTACCTAGCTATATTCATTCAGATAGAGGGAGTTGCTTTATGTCAAACGAATTGAAAAGCTGGCTACAAAGTAAAAACATTGCAACAAGTAAAACCACACCATACAATCTTATGGGGAATGGACAGTGTGAAAAATATAACGGAGTTATCTGGAAAGCCATTACTCTAGCCTGCAGATCGCAAGGTTTGGAAATAAAACATTGGGAAAGTGTATTGCCTGATGCGTTACACTCAATTCGATCATTACTTTGTACAACAACAAATGAGACACCACATGAGAGGATGTTTGCATTTGCTCAGAAATCATGTTTCGGAGAATCTATTCCAAGCTGGCTGAGCAATCCAGGTCCAGTGCTTCTAAGACGTCACAATCGTCAGTCAAAATTTGATCCATATGTTGAAGAAGTGGAACTATTAGAGGCAAATCCATCATATGCACATACTAGACATCATAATGGTCGAGAAGCTACTGTCTCTTTACGTGATCTTGCACCATGTGCTGAGCCAATTGTAAAGCATTCTATAGAGAATAGACAATCGGCTCCTCAAGTTGAGCAGGATGGAACAGCAAAAAATAATGAGTATTTAGAGCAGAATACAATGCCTTTGCGAAGGTCAACTCGAGAAAAGAAAGCACCTGATAGATACTCAGATCAATGACTTAATTTGAAAGACTAAGAATCTTCTTAGACAGTTGAGTTGGGTTCTATCGAAGGAGGGAAGAATGATATGTTGATTCCCTGTGAACATTGTTTTCCAGAACTGTTTGTGTTATGGACTACCTGTGGACACTGTGCATTGTTTATATTACAAAGGATTTTTGAATAGTTGTTTTTAATATGGACTAGCGAAGTGTCGGATAGAGCCTATGTCAAAGTAAATTACATCGAATCTTTTCAATCTAGAATTATTTTCTAAAGCATTTCACCGAGGTCCAAGCAAAAGGCAGTAGTGAAAAACTCGGCTGAATTAATTCCCTGGTTCCAGATAAACTGGCCTTTGGGCTACACTTCCGCGGGTTCCGCCAAATAATCGAATGACTGAGTATATGATGATTAGAAAAGCCGACCACGAGAGTGACATTCAGCCAGTAGAACTGGCGGCCTGGCAAGAGGGGTGGGGACCAGAGAAAAGAAAATGAAGCTGAAACCCTTGGTCCTATAATTCATATTGCTTCTAACAAGTCATATAGGACAAACTTTAGTAACGGATAGTATGGAGGCAAACTGCCCTCTCCCAACTGCCAACGAGTCGGCAAATTCTCGGCGAAAATTAGTAAAAGCAAAGGCCAAATACACGATTTTTAATCAGAAAATGAGTTTTTTGCTTGAGCTTAAATTTTCTTAGACACTTTCAGGGTTCGTACGGTCAGGAGAAATCAAGGAAAAATATATGGTTTTGAGGAAAGTCAGAAAAATCATGCAAAATCAGGGAAAATCATGGAAAATCAGGGATAATCATGGAAAGTCAGGGAAAATCAGGGAACTGTTTGTGTGATCTGGAAAACTCGATGTTTTCCAGACAAAATCAGGGGATTTTTAGTTTATTTTAATATTCGTGTATCCCCAACTAGTGACGGTACATGGTGCATGACAGTATCAATTCGTTAGTTGAATATTAGAAAGTATACATGTGATAGTAAAAGTCCGCAAGTTATGCTTAGCGTCGTTTCTGAGTGAAATATGACCAATAGAACATATTTCCGTCAGCCCTGGCTTTGTGATAGTAGATTTGCGGAATGGGCTGCACAAACTTTTTCAAAAGAAAATGCCCATTGCTAGCTTTGTAAGTGTGATATTAGCTTGTCAAACATGGGTGAGGAGGCATTGGACAACTGTGCTAAATGGAAGAAGCGTACAAAGAAGTTAGGAGATCATGAACAATTAAGAAATTGTTTTAAAGTGAGACATTCAACAGACACGACTGAACAATCAACTGACACTTAAGAACCAGTGAATTTGGCTATACCTCTCACTCCCACGTCAACTACTGGATCAATACCTGGTACTAGTGTGTTTCTTCTAAAACCCTTGATACCTTTGTCCAGGATGAAGCTTTCCAAAAGGCTGAAATTTTATGGGCAGTAAAGCATGTGTATAATGGATTTAGTGACAATTCCACCCAAGATGTTGTGGATCTTTTTAAAGCTATGTTTCCAGACTGCAAGATTGCAGAAAGAATGTAGTTGGGGCCAAACAAATTGAAGTATGTTGTGAATCATGGTAGTGCTCCTTAAGTCAAAGATCTCTTGAAAAGTAGAGTAATTAGCACTGGTTGGTTTGTTGTGTCCTTTGACAAGTCTCTGAATGATGTAACACAAAAATGTGGAATGGATATTTGCATTTGATTTTGGAATAAAGAGACCAGCTAAGTTAAAGACCGATATTGGGACTCACAGTTTTTTGGACATAATGCCCATCAAAATCTGCTGGACTCTCTTCAAGAAAGTCTGAAAGACTTTGCCATGACCAGAATGGTTTAACTGTCTATGGATTGACCAAATGTGAATCTGAAGCTCTTGATGGTAATGAAAGAACAAAGAAAGGAGCTTTCCTTTTCTGGTTTAATTGACTTTGGTAGCTGCAATCTACACCGTCAATGGTACCTTTAAATCTGGAGCTGAGGCAAGTGGATGGAAGTTGAAAAAGATATTAAAGTCTTGCTTTGAGCTATTTAACAATTCACCAGCGAGACGTGATGATTATATTAGTACCACAGGATCTACAAAGTTCCCACTACAATTTTGTGCTATCAGGTAGGGTATTTTACAATGTTTTTTTTATTGTTTCCTCTTCTTCTATTGTGTAATATCTAAATTATGTTTGGTGTTGTCAATTCTGGGCCCAAACCCTTTTGTCCACTAATTCTAAAGGATCAAAAAGTTTGAAAATATGTAAGTAATGGTAATGGTAATGGCTTTGTCAAACATTTAATAACTAAATTAATACAAACCCAATAATTTTTTAATTTTCAAGGCTCTTCCCTTCTCCTTAAAGCCTGATTTGTATCCACCCCTGGCTCTGACCACACTGACAACAGAGTGTCCCAATAACACTGCAATTCGATTATACAATTCATTTCAAAAAGGTTTTATTGGATTATTCAATGTAGATACTAAAACTGTGATTGGCCTTAAACCTATGCAGAATTTCTTCATGTGTATGTATTTGTGTAAAGTCAACTGATCTGTTCTGTTTCAAAATATTGCTACTTCTTAATATTGCAAACCAAGGTAATGGCTGCTAAAGTTTTTTTCTGATACATTTTAATCTGAGATCAATATTAAAATGAGCCTTTAATACAAAGATCCTCTTCAATGTCACGTGATAAAGTCACGTGAAAAAACAGGATACGCTTATTTGTTTGGTACACAGCGAGAGCTCTTATCCATCCTCTGAAAGGATAGTACAACACTAAAAGACGTAAACAAGTTTCGATTGGAATCAAGGGAGTTTCTAGTCACTGCTGGAAAAGATGTTTGATAAAAGTACTATTTCCTTCAATATTGTCAAGTATGCCTCTGTTTTGTACCCTAAAATTTTGTTATTACAGCCACTGGATGTGTGCAAATCAATGATGCAAAGGTTGCTTTTTTCTCATGTCCAGTTAAAAATCGTATGTTCATAACAAGCTGATCAAGCTCTCTCTGAATTTTATTGTTTCCAAACCGCCAGCTTAAGAGAAAGAAAAACAAGGTATGAATCATTTCAGAAAAACAGCAATCGTTTAGATGCTTTCTACTAGAAAGAAGTAGAGATATCTAACTTCAAGATTTTGTCATCTGTTGTTAAGCTTGTATTGATGTTAAGTCACGGCCAAGTAAAAGTGGAAAGAGGGTTTAATTTGACCAATAAAGTTCTTAAAGTAAGCTTGAAAGAAGTCTCACTTGCTTCCCGACGATTGACCATTGACCATATAAGCAGTCAGTAACTTGTACCTCAGTTATTTCCAATCGCAAAGAGTTTCTTCAGTCAATGGGTTACTTCCGACAAAAGTATGAAAGATGCTTAATGGAGAGAGAATCTGTAAGGAAGCAACATGCACAGTCTGCTCAACTGGTCATAATCGACCAGGAGATTGAAGAAATGAAAGGCTCTATTACCGAGAACATTAAGATAGGCAAACATTTACCCACTGAATTTCTGCACCTTGCAGATGAGGCTGAAATACAGAGAAGCTTTGAACTGTTGGGAAAAGAAAACGCATTGAAAAGAAAGTCACAGGAAAAACCATAGAGATAATAATAAAGACTAGAGGGCTAACTCCCTGTGGTTTATTGACAGCAATTGAAGTCACGCATGCGAACTGCCGCCATATTGTTCGTACGGCAAAAGCGAACAGCAAGGCATAGAAAGCACACTGAAAATTAGTGAAAAAGGCGAGAAAATGCGATAGGAAACAAAATATAAACCTAGAAAATGAAGAATCCAACGTATTAGATCAATATGGTTTGTGACAGCGCTATTGTTTGAGTTGCAGACTAACGAATTCTGTTTCATCAGATGTTGAACGACCTGAACTTGAATTGGTAAGTGTGCAAGGATAATTTTTGTTTTGAATCTAGTTCATATCCTAAACTTTTATCATCTACGCCCGACTTAGGCATAATAATGAATAGGATGCTTTAGAATAGGTCTTGCCAAATGGCATAGGGTTTTAATATTTGGACTAGGACTTCACTTTGGTATAATTATTCGAATGGACCTCGCAAATATTTGATGTGGTAAACACAACATCCAACCATTGTGACATTAAAGATTTCCTCAATTAATGTGTAAGTAGTTTATTCACAAAAATATCAGTTAAACATTTTTGAAAAGTATCATTTTTGTTCAAATGATGTCTTATGCTTGAGTGTTGTCCATAATGACTTGCCTGTTGTATCTCCTTGCATACGTCTGCATCCTTATTAAGAGTTATCGATGGCATAGTTGTTTAATCGGTTGAGTTAAATTATCATCCTCAAATATAGGATCATTTTCAAGCCTATGATCTTGCAGGGAGGGAAAAATGACTCAATTCTAGGCCCATTTATGACAATGACACGATTTGTCATTTTCCTTATAAGGTTGTTCTCCTTGTTTATTTTCATTTCTCTATTTCCCTTGACAGTATGTTGAAAAGCTTGTTCAGCATACTTAATTGTTCTATACACACCGTAAGAGACTTTCATTAATCCTCCATTGTTTCTCCTCTAGGAAAAGCTCAGGTGAAGGTGTTTTTCTATATTCAGAAGTAGCTGAAGGGCTGGAATTTAGCAACAGTGCTTCAGAGCAAATAGAGCTGTCAATTTGTTTTTTCAGCTTTCATACAATGAACCCTGCAATATAGAACAGCACATTTTCTGATATGTCTGATATGATCACTCAGTTCAATGCATCTGACAGCTCTTGAAGCTGTGCATCATCACTGCCACTATCACCAGCTTCTTCCACAATTATAGATCTATGCTTGCTCCATCTGAGACTGAACAAGGATCCTGTGCTTTTATTTAAAATGACATTACATTGGCTTTTTGTGATGCAGTTATAGAATTTTTCATAGGAATGTTTCTCAATGCATACTTAAGCTGAAGAGTGTATGTGTTATTAAAGAAACCCCCCTTTCCCCGAATACAAGCAAATTGAAGCTGAATTTTGTCTTGAGAAAATGTGTTTGTTAAAAGAGTGTCTTATTGATGATTGATGAGGAAGTGAAAATATCTTGTGAATACATGAGTAAGCTTTTGGCGAGTAAAAATGAACCGTTAAAGCAAATTTTTTACTTTTTTAGTGTAAGGATGGCCTCTACATTTCTTTTGGCATTTTGCATTTCATTTTTGAGCATCTCAAGAGTAAGACCAGAAAACTGGTCTTTTAGTAGCTCAGCAGGTCCTTCTTTTAGTAAGTGGTTCCTTTTTAGGTTATCAATGATAATCTTCAGAGAAGAAATCTTTTTAGTTTATCTTCTAATTTTCTGCTGCAACACTTTTTTATTTTCAATTTTAGCTTTCTAGGTATTAACTCAGATTTCTTTCTTTTCTTTTGCTTATGTTTGTAGTTTGTTTGGGTTACATGAGAAACATTTTTGTGGTTCATCGAGCAACGACGAAATACTGTATTTGGCTGAATATTTAGTATAAAAACAAGAGTACTGCAATTCAAGAGGAAAAGGAGTTTTTGTTTTCTTAGCTATGTACCACTAGTTTTGATCCCAACCTACCGATGAAAAGAGATCGTGAACTCGGGACGATTTGCTTTTCCACTACTGGTAGGGCCATCCTTGCGAAGTTTCTGCCTTTCCTGGCAATTATAAGCACAGCAGGAGATAACCACTCTATACAATAACAATTTTGAGACAAAATAAAAAGAATTCCACTTTAAGCATTTTCTAGGACGACAATAAAAAATATCTATCGCGGATCTGTCCAGAACGTGAGTACACTATATGATGCTTTCTGCCGTACGAACAATATGGCGGCAGTACGCATGTTGACTTCAGCCTCGCTTGGGCAGTTAGCCCTCTAGTTTTTATTATTATCTCTATGGGAAAAACAGGATGAGGACAGCAGATTTGAAGAGGTATTGCAGGTTCTTCAAAAAGAAAGTATATGTATGAATTCCAAAACCTTGTCGTGACACTGCTGATGACCATAAAAGAGGTATTTTTGAGGAATCTCCTAGCGAAGAAGAAGCATAGGTCAAGTTCAAACTCCAATTCATAAAAGATTCCAATGATAACATGTATTCTTACTAGAGATCAATACTCACCATAATGTTTGCCCCTCTCTATAAAGGACGTTTTTAAGGGCGTGGACTGAAAACATTTTTCGCTCGCTCCTCCATCGTATTTAGGTCTTCTCTCTTTCTACATGGAAAATGCACTGAACTTATAGCTTTGTGCGATGTATAGTTTTACACGCATTTAGAAGAAATTAGCTTTTACCCATGGCTAGTTTATTTGGGTATTTTCATTTTTGTAATGCCACATGACATTCAGTGGTCACTGGTATTGTTGCATCCTTAGCCAGAGCACCTTTAAAAAGCAATTGCCAATCAACATTTTAGTTCTTTGTGAAGGGGGTGCTAGCAAGTTGTTGGCTACCCCTGCCAGATATAGCAAGGCCGCCACTAAGCAAAGGGCCCTCTAACTCAGAACTTGTACAAAAAGTCAAGGTTTATTGCCCAATAGCTTTAGCTTTTGCAGCTTGCGTAAGAATGATAATAAAAATAATAATGAATTTGGCTAGAAACTTTACTAACGCTCGTCCTTAAGTTTATTTGGAAAAGGGCATTTTCCGAAACTCTGAGGAGAGCTTGGTCCCCAGTTTCACCTCATATGTCTATTCAATAGCTTCCGCCAAACGGTATGTAATTTATGTATCTATATACACCTTTCCAAGCACTTTCTGCAAGTGTGCTGGATTAAAGAAACAAGGTGTTTTATCATTGCCATAGCAAAATTGCAAGAAATGAAAAGAAGCAGGTTCGAAAAGCTCGATTTGTGAAAGCATATTCCCCTGCAAATAGCTACATCATGGCAAGAAATTTCGTAACTCTGCAGAAAAAGAGCCGACACCCCCTGCTGAAAATGTCTAGCCATGGCCCTGAGTAGAGTGCCAAGTGTTGTCCTGATGGAGTACGCTTCCAATGATTTTCTAATCCAAGGTGGATTTTAGCTGTTCTATTGAAACATAAATCAGTGAAATTTGCATTATGACAATATTTTATCTGAATCATTTCAATGTAAGCTTTTGATTCACTAAATTTTGCCTCTTTCAATAGTTTGGGACCATAGATGTTGAAGCATGGGATCCCAATTACATTTAATAATTGCATGGGTTGCAGCAGTCTAACTAGACTATTTTTTCCATCCAATATATGTCAGCCATTCATTCTTTAAGCAACTCTTTACCGTACGCTTCCAGATTTGCTGTGCATTCATTTATTTTAGCAGGGCTCGCCAACCATTTAGGCTTTGGGGCTTGCTGAGACCTGGTGATGTCAATATAGGGTCCTAGATAGTACTCTTCAGTTTTGGGGGTGCTGTGGGAAAAGTCATATTTGCAGTCTAGAGAAACTGCAAATTATAAAGAAATTAGAACTTCTGCAAGGACTTCGTTCTGCATGTATGCAATAGAACTTTTTAGCTATTTGCTACTGAGATAAAATCAGAAGAGAAACTAAAACGTACAGTTTATTGTCAGAAAAGCATATTCACGATTTCTTCAAGAATGGGGCTGGATTGGTCAGCTGCTGAGGCCAGATCTGGCCCTGAGGCCGAAGGTTGGTGTGTCCTGCATCGTAGAAGAAAAACCTATTTTAACAGAGAATTGATTTTTTTAATTGCGGCATTGATGCCTACTTGTGATTTTATGTCTGCCAGGCAAATTCAAGTTCTTGCCCTATTAATTAGATATTCTCAAACCAAATGGGTTGCAGAACAGCTTGTTGCTCGTGCTGGGAAACGCGGATTGCCGATTGCAATTTACAGACTTGGTGAGGTTTTATTCACGTTTTTTTTTCATGGTTGCGTATATAAAAGAGCGTTGTTGATTCATTTTTGCAGTAAATCCCAAATTGAATTGATACCTATGTTGTAATGCATTCCCATTTGATTCTATCAAGTACAGTACCTGCTCGATTAGCCAAGCCTCGATTTTCAAAATCTCGATTATCCGAACTTCGATTATCAAAATATTTACTATAAAGATATTGCTTGCGAGTTCAATGCTCCAGTATTCCCCGTCAACCATGAAAGTGTCATGCAGGCCTTTGATATGAGCTTCAAATAGCATATGCATATATATATATATATATATATATATATATATATATATATATATATATATATATATATATATATATTCCGAAATTTCTCAATGCAATTAAGTCAGATAGTACACGTAGAACACGACAATATTTTTTAGTTTGCAAGGCATATTTCGGTCTGTTCATCAAACCATCACTAGTTGAATATAGTAAGATTTAGCGTTAGAATATATAACAACCCAGCACTATCAATGGAATATATTAATGGAAAAGAAGAACGAAAGCAACGAAAAAAGAATGAACGCTAAAAACTCAGCGAAATGTTGTAATGCTGTAACTGCTTATTCAAATTAGGCCTTTCCCACATGATTTGCAATGCCTCCTTAATCATTAAGCTGTGGTGTGTGCTTGCCGAATCCAATAATGATGATGATGATGATGGTGATGGTGATGGTGATGGTGATAATGATGATGATGACGATCGCAATGGCGATGGCGATGACGATCGCGATGAAGATCGCAATTATGATCGCAATGATGATGATTGAGGAAACGGTCTCAAAAATTGCTCTAAGTCATATTTTATAATTAAATTAATGCTATAGTTTGTCCTTATAGTTTTATTTTGTAAGGCACCTATATGGATAGTTTTTTATTCTCAGGAAATTTATCTGGTGAATTAGCTAATGGGTATTGGAATCCTGTTGATTTCAATTTTCTGATGATAAAGGGATGTTTGCTAGCCGGTACAGCTCCAACTGTCGACTGGTTGATAGAAATGACACCAGTTGATTTTGTTAGCAAAATAATTGTTCGTTTCACTCAGGTTAGTTTTTCTAGTTAAAATAAATTCTACTTACGATACATTCTTTTTAGTGGTAGTGTGTATATAAGCCTTGTCCATCTCCTATTATACAAGAGCTTCGCCACTTGCATCCATACTGTCAGAGTGTAAATCCAAAATTTTATTGGAAGATCCCATTGAAGTTACAGGTTTTCCTTCGTTAGTTATATTTTTGCACTCTCAACCATTTAAATCCAAATTCTAGGTCATTTGGAATTTGCAAATCTCTATATCAGTTGTTCCCAACTAGGGTCCGCGTCCCCTAAGTTGACCACGACAAGCTTTTGGAAGGCTGCTGAAGTTTGCAGTTTGTAGAGCCACATCAGTAGACTTTTAGGCCCTTTTTAGCGCAAAGTTATAAACCTCACCGACGCGGCAAATTTATGTATTCAAACTCTGTTGGCACTTTTCTGTTACGGTATATTGATTACCACTGAACAGTCGGGATTTGCATTTTGCATGTAATGGGAGATGACCGTAAATTTCCAATATCATACCTATCTGTGGATAAAGGATTGCCAATGGCATACCTATCTATGAAAGAAAAGCAATTTAAAGTCAGTATGAATCAAATTCAATGATGTCTGACCAAGATACTGTCTTGCGATCGCTATATCTTGTGAAAAGCTGCCACGAACTATCAAATTTCCTTGTAGCCCATACCAAGCTTAATGTTGGGACATGCATTCTATGTCAAAATAAAGTCCTGGTATCGAAAATCTTTCTGGGGGGACAGTTCCCAGACCCCTCCTTTCCTCTTCATGCATAGATCTTTAGTAGAGGCGTATACTTCCTTTCATGTACTAAAATTCATAGGAAAAATCTACATAAATGTGCTTCTAGAAAGTATGAATGATGGCTTTGCAACAAGTGGACGTACTCCGCTGCATTTCCTAAAAAATTAGAGATCTGGCATAAAAATTTTCATCAGCCACGCTCATTTTGAACCCATCCCCTCCTCCATAAGACCGTGAGTAGAAAATGAATTTTGAGTGTTATGCAGTTTTTGACGTGGAAGAAGTTTTGAAAGTAGCTTGATCAAAGCATATTTATTCCAGAATATAACACTTTCGTTGGGGAAAACCTTTCATTTGGTGAATGCAGATACTATGGATTCAAAGTAAGTTGTTACTATTGAGTACCTACAATATCTGCCAAAAGTCTTGGAGCAGTTCCTGTGATTTATACTGTAGACGAAATACAAAATCCCCTCTCCCATACAACAATGTTGTTTGAAAGTGATACGAATTGCACTGGAGGGAGAAATCATGTATTTCCAAACAGCTATGGGCTGGCTTCGGCTATTGATTCAACATTTATGGAGGGGGAGGGGGCTCAAAATTGTCATTTCTGCAGCGAAAATAGGACGGGGGAGGAAAATTCTTAACACTGTATGGATGTTCCAAGGGCTTTTGGCAGACATTGTAGCTATACCTCTTGTTGCAACCGATAGTGGTTGGTGTAGCCTTTATATTCTAAATTCAATGTAGCATTAAAGTAGACTCACCGCCTGCTTTGTGATATGCAATGTGCATTGTTAGTTTTTAATTGATTATTTTACTGTTATTTCTTAAAATTACCATGATTTCTTCCATGATCTATAGTTTATTGTATCTCCCATAATTTTTGTCTCATTCTTAACCTCCTCTAAAGATAGGACTGTTGTGATAGTTGTAAATCTTGCTGGAGATATTGCCATAGAACTTCACAGTACCTTACTGAGAAGATGTAGCTTTGAGTTTGCTTCCATAGCTGTTGTGCTTCACTGTTTGTTCTAATATATCTTTCTCTTGTAAAACTTTCTATCATACACTATGTTTTTTCGGTAAATTTCACTGACACGAAACTGTGGATTAATGCTAAGAAATTTCGACCAAATGGTCTGTACTCACAAGTTTTTTAAAACTTGAGATTTGGTTATAATGAGTTCGTTCTTTATTTGATGTAAGCGTTTGTTCAGTTGTATGGTATGAAGCATTCATGTTGGCGCCAATAGGTAAATTATAATGTTGTAAAAACTTTCATGACAGTTCGAGTTTTTTTCAGTCATATCCTTTAGGCCCCTGCAATAGAATGTAGCTTCTGGCTTGTTTTCGAGCTAACCATGTCTGCATGTTGCTGGAGTTTACTTTCGGTTAATTATTCGGTTAACTTAGTAAAACGGTTAATTATTTTTCTCACCAGCTCTTTTTTGGATCCAGCTTGTATTGAGGTTTCTGTTTCAGTTTTGCTATATAGCAGAAGAATAAGGGGATTGCATTTCTTTTAATTGCGTTTGGAGCTTTTTTGTGCAAACCAGTTGATTAGCTCCATAATATCATTTTTGAGCTATAGAATCATGCAGCCCTGGCTAGGCTTAAAAGAGCATGTTATCGTTTTATCAAATGTCAGCTAAAATTTGCCTACAACTGAGATATTGCCACTAGGAGTGCCATAACTGGCTTGTTCAGCCATAGGTTCATGATTCCTGTTCTAAAGCTAAGGTTCTTTTACACGTGGGTACCTATGTCGATGTTAGCTGCAAAGCATACTGGGTTCGGTATAAGAACGAGGATTAAAGGTAGTACTTACGATAAAACTTGTGAGAAAACTTTGATATTAACGCGCCTCTAACAAAAGAGAATGCATATCTTAATAATCAAACAACACAGCAGAGTAAAAAACTACAGAGCAGCAGGAGCCTAACTTAAAAATAAAGTGCAGTTTACTAACAGTGATACAGTTTACTATCAGCGATACAAAGGTGTCCAAGGCACGACTGGGAATTTTTGAGGGCATGGTGGTGCAATCCAAGAAACAGGGCACACTTAACACTTTTTAAAGAACATGAAAGCCTTCGAATATTTGTCTTAAAATTCATAAGTGGAGGAAATAGTGTGTGAGTTTTTCTGATATCGTTGCTTTGAAGGTCAATTATTCTTATTGCCAGTTCCTATGACGTTAGATAAAGTAAAATGGGGGGCCGGGGAAAATTTTGAGGCCACCCCTTTTCCATGTCAGGGAACTGCACTTTATGCATATAAAGAGCACTACACATGAAGGGCTCTTTCGTTCTTTTGCTGAAGAGGATAGGAGTGTAGACCCCCTGTAGTGAAACTAAACTTGTTATTCCTCCTTGTGTTTACCCCACTGATTTTGAATACTTAACACTCTCTATTCGATTTCTATTGTGTTAATATTAGCTTTACAATGGTTTACCAAATTAGCTTGTAGTTGTGCAAATTAGCGTAATGTTGTTTAGTTTAGCTCGTTTTTGGTTCTTTAAAAGGTCTTACTAAGAAATTGATATTATAACACCCCCAGAACCCCTCCGTTAGTTGTGCACCTAGTGTCCATGTAAATATATTAAATGAGTCTATAGCCCATGTTTCTTAGACCCGTGCACACAAGAGCGCATCCGCATTGCTTCTACCCCAGGCTGTACTGATAGGCCTTGCGTGCTAATGGGCTCGCACGTTTCCGGTCCAGTTTGGCTGCGCTATCCGTAACCGAGGGTGGGGGGGGGAGGGCACTCATGTGATAGCATACGGGGACGTCGGTCCAACAGAAGTCATACATTACCCACAAGTATCAGCCCATTTTGACAAAATTATAAGCCCATCTTGAATTGTCTTCATAAATGCAATGCAAATGTCTCATTTTTAAGCAGTAAATACTTACAACTACAACAACAACAGGGTATAACTAATTGAAACATTTTTCAAAAAATCATCCAATTCCAGCTACATCACACTACAGGACGCTTGACAGGGCGAAACCGCAGGAGGTGTGATCGAGCACATCTCTCCTGCAGCCAACAAAGACAGTGAACAATACAAACTAACGTATATCTAACGATGTTGTCTCTTATCCCAAACCTCCAAACCTGCGTTATTTTTAGCATTTGAAAAATTAGGGTGCCAAGGAGTATTATATTAAGTAGGGTGTTTTTGTTCAGACGTTTTGCTTTCAATGAGCCATTCTTA
Source organism: Cassiopea xamachana (assembly GCA_900291935.2). Taxonomy (NCBI): domain Eukaryota; kingdom Metazoa; phylum Cnidaria; class Scyphozoa; order Rhizostomeae; family Cassiopeidae; genus Cassiopea; species Cassiopea xamachana. Next base: position 108,542 of record OLMO02000001.1, on the reverse strand, counting down.
CTGCATTATTAATCTGAAAAATCTAGCTTTAGTCCTGTTGTAAGCCATTGCTTTCCACTGCTTATGATAAAATACGCTAAATGTTCTGCGGGGAAGCTGAAACTACGACTGCTCCTTCGATAAACACTGTCTCAAAGCAACATAATATTCCTGCTTTGAAAGCTTCTTATAGGAAAAATCTTATATGTTCTGTTCTGCAATTTTGCTTAACTAGTTTGATAGAGTTGATTTGTTTTTGTTAGTAAAGAAGGGACAAACATCACAAAACTTCCTCCAATCTTGTTACTCGTTATGGATTTTTGTCATAGTCAAGCTAAATTCTCCTTAGAAATTGCTTTAGAAATTTCCTTTTTTGTCCTTAAAATCCTTAATATCAGAACTAACAAAGGTGTGGGAACCCAGTTTAAGTATGTAGCACACTATAGGAAATATATATCTCTATAACAATCATTGCTTTTACTCCAGTCAAGTCAATAAATGCATTTGCTGCTGCAACTGCTTAATTATTTCCTGTTGTTGCTTTTTTTTCTCATAGAGCTTAACAATTCCCTATCCCTCTTCTCCCTGTCCTCTTGTTGAATAGCCAACTCCTTTTCTTTCAAGATCAATTTATTCTGCTCAATCACCATGGCCTCATTGTGTTTCCTTTCCTCAAGTGCCAAGTGCCTCTCTATCAGTTCTACATCTATTTTTGTCTGCTGTTCTTCTCTTGCTTCCTTTTCTTGCAAATATTCAACCATACCACTACCTGATCTTCTCTTCTTCTTTGAGCTTTCTAGGTTCTCTCTTTCCCTTGTCTGAGATAGCCTCTCCGTTGATTCCTTTCTAAGAGACTCTGCTGTTTCTCTTTCTGTTTAAGAGAATTTATTTTTGGCACCCTGGGCTTCCATTATTTCCTTCTCTGCAACTTCACTCAGTTCAACAATACTTTCAATAGCTTCATCAAGCTTTAATCTCAGGGCTAATTGCACTGGCTCTTACTTCCTCCCTCATGCGTTTTTGATAAGCTTTTTTTAATTTCTCATATCTCTCTTTAACACCTCTTTGATCAACATGGAACCTTAATTGTTTAACTGTATTCAAAGCTTCAGAAACCTTATCCCATGCCTGCCCCCTTTCCCTGGAGCCAAATTTGAAAGCAAATGGTCTAGCCACTAGAATTTATCTGGCCAGCATAATATCATGTTGTTTTGTCCAAGCCATTTTTGGCCTATAGAAATCAATGAGTTGAAGATAGCATAACAAGGAACACAAGCCTGTGAACATGTAAGACTTCATTGATAATTGCTTTTGATATACATCATAATTCAAATTGAATTGTTTGAACTTCAAATTTTTTTGAGATGATAGCAATTTAAGAATAAGTAGAGGCACATAAGTGGTTCAATATTTTTGTAGAAGAGTGAGAAACGTTCCTAACACAAGATTGAATATCATATGTATGGGCTATAAGCAAAAATTGCCTCACTTTGATCTTAGATGATTAAACAAAATTTTAATTTGTGCTATCATGCACATTGTGGTGTAAAAAGTAACATATTTGTTCTATACACTTTCAGAGGAAACTCTGGTGTCATTTATCAAGTTCAATTATTAGTGAATTTGGGTTTGCTTGGAATGGAAATGAAATGAATTGACTTAGAGAAAGCACAACCAATAATATTATGAAAGTCAGTTGTATTATACGAACACTTGGCCGCGTGAGATTTGGCTTGGAGTGGATGGGGTCTGTGAAGTGTTTGCCATTTTGCACTTCGTGTTGCGTGCGAGCTAAAATTAATAAATCGAAGAAAATATCACTGCCCAAACAAGTATAACATGAAAAAATTCGACTCGACCTAAACTAAAATTAAATGAAACAAAATAAACAAACAGCACCAAATCTTGCCTGTTAAATTGTAGCGTAGTCGTCGGTATGTAGAATCGCGCCAAAATACGTAGTAAATTGGATTAGTACGTGCCGAGGATTCTCCACCATGCTTGGGGCGTGCTTGAATCCAGACCTCTTTGAGTAGCCGTAGTGGCCTACGTAGTGAATCGTAAACTCTCTAATAGGACTAGAATGCGGGCTCTCTTGTTACTGGACGCTGTGGTTGAGGCAGATATAAGGAAGTAAGATGGCGGCAGATAAGGGGCAGAAAGTGAATTTAGAGATCTCTTGTGTTTTCCAGCCGCGCCACGATATTCGTTGGGTAGGCCAGTGACTATGCAAATATTTTATTTATAATTATATTTCAGCGGAATAGAGCTGAAAATTGAAGAGAGAAGATACCAATTGGCCCT
>OLMO02000001.1:85760-99692 GCA_900291935.2 Cassiopea xamachana | reverse complement strand
TGGGGGCAACAACCGAACTTCAAAGGTGTTTGTCAGAAAACTTGTCAACACAACATCCCTAAATTTCGTCGGAATTTGTCCGGGTTTTGCCCCTTCGCTGCCAAATCGTAGCTACGCCACTGGTCTGAACCAGGTCTTGAGGTCATCGATACTAGTGTTGATGTGGCTCGGTACGGCAGAGAGCACTTTCATAAATCTTTCATGCAACTTTTTGAAAAATCTCTGAGTCCCATTTTTTGAAAAGGTGCTCCTCCCAGAGGCACTCACGTGCACTCAAAAGTTGAAGAAAGTGGCAAAACAGTGTTCAATATATTTCTGCACTCCTTGCAAGTTTTCAGAGTTACACTTCTACCAGTAATTGCTTTGGAGCCAGATGTTTTGTTTTGTTTTGTTTTGGAAAGCTGCGCAATGGTTTGGGTTCCTGAAAGTGCACCAGCGCAGCCGTTGCATACTCTACTTCCTAGGAAAAGAATCTTTTGAGCCTGTAAATTTTTAAACGAATTATTCTATATACTGGGACAGATTGTACACTATATCGAGTTCACTTCACATCCAGCTATCACACTCGGTATTCAGTTTCCGAAGTACGACCGTAACGAGGAACTAACCGACAATTTCTTTGCCGATTTCAGTCATGGTATGATGAATTCATGCACTGCACTATTCCATGTCTCATCAATAAGCCGAACCATTTATTATCATTTTTTGTAGTTTGGCTCTTCAGAACATATAAGTTCATCAACTTTCAGTGTAAAATAATAGGATTACTGAAGCACTATGCTATAATGGATATCAAAGAACCTTGAAAAGTGAAATTCTGTTATAATGGAAAATGAACTAGTTGCACATTATGTCAGCAACGCAAGTACGTCTCTTGATTATAGATAGGAGGAATACATAGAGGAACATCAGGCTACAGTTTACAATAGAATTTTGTAGATATCGATCCTCTGTAAAAAAGATAGTTTTATTATAAACCATTCTATTGATTGTTGTTGTCCTATGTTGCAATCCTCCATTGTTGACATGCTCCACAATTTGGGAGGACTTGTATTTTATTTTTTCTTTTCTTTACTTTGTGAATTCTTTGTTTTCAGGTTGTTGTTCGAATGGATCTCTATTCATGGGTACCCTTTGAAGATGGTTCCGTTTGTAGAATGGAAAAAACAGTAAGGATTTTTGTGGATTCCTATGGTATCTTATTGTTTTGTGCAAAAAATGGAACGCCTGAATTAGTCCTAGTATTATTTTGAATAGCAAAGTAGCGAGATTTCAGCATCAGTTGGGTGTGTAGTCATTATTGATGATTGTTTGCACAATTCTACATTCTATAAGTATCTACTCGTTGTTCATAACTTGGTATCATTAGCAATTCCTTCGTGGGGTCATGCATCAAGCTTTCTCAAATCTTGAGCACGTTCTACAGAATTTTGATAAGAGCTGGGTAATTTTTAAGAGAGATGTGCCCTATGGCTTGAAGCTCATTTCTTTTACACCATACCGCCCTACATTTTGCTTTTCATTGTCTTTCATGTTTTTTCCAGTATTCTTTGTGTTCTTAGTTCCTAGGTAGTACATTTCTACCCTTTTCCTTCAATTTGTGGAGCGCTTCATAAATGGTTCTTTTTGGAGTTGTTCACTACCGAATTACTACTCTTTGAGGCAGCTTGCCTTACTCTTTTAAGCAACCAGTACAACTGTGCATACATTTTTCATATATTGTATTTTACCTTATGCCACTCTTGAGTTAATTTGTATTTCCTGATACCTTGATGACTTTTTTATTGATTGTTTATTTCTTTCCCTTAACTCCCATATTGACAGAAAAATTTTCACCTCCCTCCCTTACTTTATGCCCTACCTGCCTTCAGAGTATCACTGGAACACTGGAAGGTCTTTAAGGTCTGCAAAAGCTCATTCTGTTTCTGTTTCCCAGGAAGACCTTTAAATCAGGTTAGAGTGCAATGGCGAGATACAGTTGACAAATGTTCCCAACGGAACGGGAGGAACTAGGACTAAGCCAAAGAAATAGATTTGCCCTACACTATCAGTTTTACTTATTAAATCTATATCCATACCCCACCCCTACCCACCCGCAATCCAGGTCAGCTGTTGAACCTGCAAGTTCCTGGGAGCGCCTGCTAGGGAGCACCTGCTAGGGAGCGCCTGCTAGGGAGCGCCTGCTAGGAAGCGCCTGCTAGGGAGCGCCTGCTAGGGAGCGCCTGCTAGGGAGCGCCTGCTAGGGAGCGCCTGCTAGGGAGCGCCTGCTAGGGAGTGCCTGCTAGGGAGCGCGCGCCTACACGTTACAGGAATTTAATATGGTTTTGAAGATGGTTCCATTTTTTGAATGGAAAAATCAGTGAGCATCTTTTTTGCGGATTCCTTTGGTTTCTCGTTGTTTTTGCGCAGCATATCGCATGCCTTAGTCATAGAATTATTTTGAGTAATGAAGTAGCGGAATATCGGCATCAGTTGGGTCTACAGTCATTCTATTGGATATATTATTGACATTCAGTGTTGCTACTCTACCACTATCATTTTCCCCTACTGTGCACGCAAGATTCATCTGCTTTCACCTTACTTACTTACTTACTTACTCTCCTCCTGTGCAGTCAGCACATAGGGCAGAGAGGAGAGCTCGCCATCCCAACCGGTCCTGAGCCTTCTCATTAAGGTTGACGTCTGTGATGTTGCCATCTGTCATGTCTTTCTTGATGGTTCCCCTAAGGGTTATTCTTGGTCTCCCTCGTTTTCTTTTGCCAGATGGTGTCCACTCCCATGCCTGTCTCGGAATTCTTGTTGGTGCCATGCGTAGGGCATGTCCCAAGTATGACCATCTTTTCTTTTTATTGTTGTTATAACATCCTCGGCGTTTGCCTTTTCACGGACTTCTATGTTGGTGATGAAGTCATTCCATCTTATATTTAGAAGACGCCGGAGGCATTTTGTGTGGAACGATGCAAGTCTTCTCTCTGATTCCCTGGTCATCGTCCAAGTTTCTGCCCCATAAAGATGTACCGAGAGCACATTAGATCTATAGATATTGAGCTTGGTGTTCTGCTTAATATTTTTGTTCTTCCAGAAATTGTTTAGTTTATTAACTGCACCTGCTGCCTTGCTTATTCTGTTTCTTATCTCTGGCACACAATTTCCATCAATGGCCACCCTGCTTCCAAGGTATGTGAATTGTTCTACCTCTTTGAGTTCATCATTGTCGAGACTGATTGGAGTTTGATTTTCCATGTTTTCATGATTTCTGTTTTTTTGTTTATTTGTAGGCCAATTTTTGCAGCTTGTTTTCTTAGAGTGTTGGTTTTTCTCTGCATTTCTTCGTAGGTACTGTTGATTAGACAAAGATCATCTGCAAAATCAAGGTCACTGAGTTTTTCGCCATCTCCTTTCCAGGGAATCCCACTCGCCAGTTCTGGATCTGATCTCATGACAAAATCTATTGCAATACAGAACAGGATAGGTGAGAGGATACACCCTTGTCTCACTCCTGTTTTCACCTTGAATGGGTCTGTTGGTTCCCCATCTACAAGGACCGTGCATTCTGAGTCTTCATACAGATTAGATATAATATTAATGATTTTTCTTGGTATTCCATATACTCTCAAGATGTTCCATAATGCATTTCTGTCAACACTGTCAAAGGCTTTTTGGAAGTCAACAAAGTTTAGGATGATAGGGGACTGCCATTCATTACATTGTTCCAAAACGTTTCTCAATGCAAATATCTGGTCTGTGCATGATCGTCCTGGTCTGAATCCAGCTTGTTCCTATCTTAGTTTCTCATCAATTGCTTTTCGGATTCATCCAAGAATGATGGAGCAAGACACTTTCCCTGGCACTGACAGGAGAGTTATGCCTCTCCAGTTGTTGCAGTCTGTCAGGTCTCCTTTCTTTGGGATCTTTATGATCGTCCCATTTTTCCAATCTTTGGGAATTTCTTCAAGCATCCAAATGTTGTTGTAGAAATCTACCAACTTTTCGAGATTTTCATCTGACGTGGCCTTCAAAAGTTCAACTGTGACCTTATCTTCCCCTGCAGCTTTTCGATTTTTCAACCTTTCTATTGCATTTTTTGCTTCTATCTGATCAATCGGTGTCATGAGTATAGGCAATTCATCTATTTCTTCAATTTGATTGAATTCGAAGGTTTCATTTGGTGGTGGTCTATTTAAGATTTCGTTGAAGTGTTCTGTCCATCTTGTCTTTTGCTCTTCCGGGTTAGATAATGTTTTCCCATTTTTGTCCTTCACAGGCCGTTCTCCGCCTTTTCCATAGTCGCCAGCAAGTTTTTTCGTTATGTCATACAGAGTTCTCATGTCTCCATGTTGTGCTGCTTCTTGGGCACATTTTGCCATTTGGTCCACAAAATCTTTTTTGTCCCTTTTAGCTTTTGACTTCACCCGCTTATCTCTTTTTCTGTATTCATCTTGAAGATTTTGTTTCTTTTCTTGGTTTTTTACCTGAAGAAGTCTTTTCTTACACTCTTTTCTCAGTTCTATTTCCTCCCAAGTGTCTTCAGTGATCCATTCTTCCGATGGTTTGTGTGCATGGCCCAGGACTTCAGTTGCCACAGTGTTATATGATGTTTTGATATGAGTCCATGCATCTTCTGGGTTGTCAAACATGTTTTCCAATCCAGTGAACCTATTTTTTAGTTCAAGGTTGAACTTGTCTTTTGTTGCTTCATCTTTAAGCCTGGAAAGGTTTAGCTTTTTTTGTCGAGGTTGTGCAGCTTTTCTTTTCAGTTTCAGCTGCAGGATTGCCACACAAAGGTAGTGATCGCTGCTGATATCTGCACCTCGATAAACTCTGACATATTTAAGGGATGACCGGAATTGTTTGTTCACACAGACACGATCGATCTGGTTTTTTGTGACGCCATCTGGCGACACCCATGTTATCTTGTGTATTGATTTGTGTGGAAAGATGGAGTTACCAAGTACTAATCCATTCATTAAGCAAAATTCTATGAGTCTTTCTCCATTGCTGTTGATCGTCCCTATGGAGTGTTTGCCCATGACTGCCTCTATGTCATTGTTATCATCTCCAATCTTTGCATTCATGTCGCCCATTACTAATGTGATATCATGTTTGGGAATCTTTTTCATAGTGTCATTTAGTGCATTGTAGAATTGGTCTTTACCTTCCTCATCATGCTCACTGGTTGGAGCATAGCACTGAACTATTGTGGTTTTTATGTGTTTCGAATCCAGTCTTATTCTCAAAATTCGGTCATTTACAGGTTCCCAGTCCAAAATAGAGTCTTTCACTCTTTTATTCAGAATAAATCCAACACCGCTTTGACCTCCTTTTTCAGTTCCAGAGTATATGAAAGTTTTCATTGATTTTTACATTTTTATTAGGCCAGAGCCAGGCCAGCGGCAGGCCAGCGGCAGGCCAGCGGCAGGCCAGCGGCAGGCCAGCGGCAGGCCAGCGGCAGGCCAGCGGCAGGCCAGCGGCAGGCCAGCGGCAGGCCAGCGGCAGGCCAGCGGCAGGCCAGCGGCAGGCCAGCGGCATTCACTTATACCCAGGATATCTAAGTTGTAATTGTCTATTTCTTTGCATGCTTGTGCCAATTTTCCTGATTGCTGTAAGGTTCTTACATTCCAAAAACCTATTCTAATTGGATGCCGTCTTCGAAGGAAACTAGTCGGGGCAGTGGCTTCCCGAGGGCTTTCACCACTGTCCGTCAAGAGCGCTCCAGAAGAGCAGTCTCCCTAGAGCTGGCAGGGTTGATGAGCTCTTCTTTCTGTTTCTGTAACCATTGGGTTTCTCTACACTAGGGTTTACCCCTGAGGTAGATCTCGGAGTGAGGGGGTTGGCCTCACGTCCAACGCCCATTTATCCGAGCTTACGAACGGCTGCTATACGAGATAACAGGCTGGGTTCTGCTTTCACCTACAGCTTCTAAAATTCCCCTGTCTCCCCCCGACATATCAGAAGCGCTTTAAAAATTACATATCAGTAGCAGCTAATTTTTCATTAACTATTGAGTCTGATCTATGACTTTACTTCACNCTGCTTAATTTTGGCTCACTGTGAATTTGAGTTTGATACCCCTGGTCTAGAGAGACAACTCTTTTTGATTTTCACGAAAAATCTTTAAAATGAATAAAATCCTGATAAGTCGTACTTTCAAGAAAGTTCGAGTTATCAACTTTTTACGACGAAAGTTTTGAACTGGAATGAGCAATGCAAGTCTGGCCAAGGGAAAGTTGTGGGTGGTCTGGCATCTTTCAGGAAATTAAGAAACATCTTGCCACAGTCTCAGTTACTTCACATTTATCGAACGCTATTAGAAAGCCACCTTAGATATGCTAACATAGTTTGGGGAGCCCGTCCCAGTACTACACTAGGCACTATGGAAAATATTGGAATAGAGCTTTCAATCTAATAGATTCCTCGAAATTAAAGGATGCTTACAATAGGAACGTCCTAGATGTGAGAGAACTTATGTTATTTGACGTTCATGACGTTCAAAACTGTCAATATGCTTTGTCCTGAAGGCTTACAAACTAAATTCACAGAGAGATCTGCCTTATTGAATCATAACACAAGCAATATGAAGAACCTACATGTACAAAAGCTAAAATGAGAACACACAAAAAGCAGCTTTTTGTACACAGCTCCTGACGCTTGAAATGGTATCCCACAGGCCATTTGAAATGCTGAGACTATTGCACGATTTAAAAAAGAGTTGAAATCTCACCTTTTGAGCTAAAAGACACTATAGTAGCCCTAATTTGCACAAATCTATGGAAGACCAGCAATAGAATATTTCTCATTGTAGTATATATGTATTTTTTTTGTGGTATGATAGCTTGACTTTCTTTATGTAATCTTGTATTTATTTATTTAATTTCAAGTATAGCTGAATGGATATTGTGGGTAAATAAGATTAAATAAATAAACAATAAATGATAATAAAAATCGAGACTTCGGATACCTAGGACATTGGGTAAGTCAGACGAATTTCTTGTCCTCCTGAGGGTCCGAGTTAACGGGATTCTCTTTTAGTGCACTTGTACAAATATTATTTACGTGCAGTCAGAGTTCCTTGTCGAATAGGTGATACTCCTCCTATCCTATCGCTCTATTTAGATCTTGTCAACACAAAATCTGTTCTTATACTTTTGAAAACAAACGTTTTATTAACAATCGAGATTTCAGGAGCAATAGATTCCTAAGATTTACAGCAGCCTTAAAAATCTGTTTATGAGCATCTTTACACGCCAAAGGGCAATCGAACAAAGAGAGCTAGAGCTTCAATGGAAAACAAAACCTCGAATTTTTTCTCAGCGAAATAAGTAGCTTCGCGTGAATAAATTCACCAATTGTAAAAAGGTCTTAATGCCATTAACTTCTAGGTTATAAACATTTAAAATTTCTTGCACATTTAAGGGAAACTAGCTTTTACCCACAGATGAGGTACTGCCATTTTTTGTTCTGTTGCAAGACATGCTATTGGCCACCTCTACTATAATTAGCCAGGCAGCCGCTGTTTGCACCAGTCGGTAAACTTCAAAATTTCAACCAGCTACATCCCCAATAATCAACTTTTATATCCGTCCCTGGTGGCGACATTGAGGTACTCAGTTCTTATAATTTTCTTCTATTGGGTGACACCTTCAATGACATATGTCAGGGAATGAGGGATGTTTTTCAGGGAAATGTGAAGCAAGAGGATATAGAAATAAAGGCATAGATTATTGAGTTGCAGAAAAAGCTTTTGCTGTGCATTTGCTAGGATTTAGAAAGATGCTGAGATTTGAGAAACCTTTTTCATGCCAGACCACAAAAATACACAGCAACTGAAATTTAGTGACCACCATTTTTTCGCTTATTGCCCTTTATATATTGTCTTGCAATTATAAGTAGAGTAGCCTTTGTCAATTGCTAGTTTTCCACTTTTGCATGTACTCTTTTATGCTAAGAGCTTGCTTCAGAAGCCAACCTCAATATATGCAATACCCTTTTATAGAATAAGGTCCTACAGCGGAAGCGATGAATCAATGAAGCTGCTTGGGCAAATGCTGGATACTCTTGTAGAGTATGTTTCAGTTTCTTTATAGTTACAAATTCAAGTTATGGCTAAATTTATGAGCTAACATCACAAAAACAATACTGGAGTGTGAAGCTGTTTCCATTATCAAATTTGTACATAAAGTGTTTGAACAAGAAAAGCTTTGTAAATAAATTTCATTGCCTGATATATCTAGGAGTGAAGACTATTTGATTTTTGTTCTATGAGCAGAATTTATCATGGATTGCTTAATAGACTGATTTCTTGTATTAGTATTATGCAAGGAAATAGGTAGCCATATGCTCATAGTTTTCTGTATGAGTTTGATGTGCTTTGATTTCTTAGCATATTTTTACTTTTATAGGAATGAACAGTTCTTTGAGAAGCAGAGCAGTTTTAAAAATGAAAAGCTGTTAACGGTTTTGGACGACTTGAACATGGTTTATCCTTCAACAGCTATAGCCACAATTGAGCATTACATGAAGTGCTTTGTGGAAAGAAAAATTATACCTTTGCCAAGAAAACAAACATTTGGTAAGTTTTTCTCTTATTTTTATTAAGGGTTACCACCAAATCAGCGAATTCAGGGAAAATTATGGGATTTTATTTTCAATCAAGGAAAATCAGATGAAGTAGAAAAAAATTTCCTAAAGACCAGGGAGCTTTTACGTTTCTTATTGTTTAATTTCAGAGCGGTGACTTTTCTCATAATCATACATCCAGTTGAGCATGCTAGTTGCCATATTATACCCATTTGTATATCATTCTGTTCTATGTAGTCACTGTAAAGCGCAGTTCTGTTGTGCTATGAAACAAAAAATTTGAGTGGCCAAAGCTTAGTTCAAGGTACATACCCCGCATCTGTCCAGTGAAATGATGAAATTGTAGAAAATTCAATGCATGAGAATTGCCCAGAAGGAGGAGCATCATGGTGTGGGTACAAGATGGGCCATGAATTCGGATATTGTACCGTTGATGACCATTCTTCGGCAGAGCTTTTGGGAAAATGTGTTCATGGGAAGACTAAAAACAATAATTAATTTTAAAATAAACTAATACGGGATCGCTGCTCTAAAAAATTTTGTAGGGAGAGAAACAGTAGAAGAAGCATGATTTAGTGCAGTGAGCCATTTTATTGATGGGAGAGAGTCTGTTCTCAATCTGTTTGCTTGTCTCCATATCGATCCAGGAAGGTTACCATAGAGCAAAGCTCACATCAAGATTTATTCCAGCTCAGAAGTTCTGCAACCAAGTGTACAGAGTCGCAAAAATCAAGAAGACATGTACTTAGGGCCAAAAGGAAAGGCTTCCAGGTTGGAGAGAAATTGAAGGTATTGAATATGAAGCTGTTGGATATTGAGTCAAGTATGCGGTTGAAAGTGCTTTTTGTAAACTTCAAATGCGGTTTTCAGAGATTATGCTTTTTGCGCAGTTGAACTGAGCTTGTGGCAAGATTTCTTGAAAACTACTTTGGCTATCTTTTTTTAACATTTTCAACAAAAGAAATGAGAGCATGTTCCAAGGTATTGACAGAAACAAAGTAGCTCTGTGGGTCGTTGTTTTCACAACAGGATCCAATGAAATGCACATTAACCCAAAAAACGCTATAACCAAAAGGGAACATATTTGAAATAGGGGAAGCTAAATAATAAAGAAATAATCCCTACAATAATTTCCTTTCAATATAATGATGATGTGCAAAAATCTATAGGCTATCATTACTATTAGTTTTCACATGAAACTGTCAAATATTATGTCATTTTTGCCATCAGTTAGCCGCCTTATGGATTTATAATTAACTGTTTTTGAAATTTTTTCTCAAAATCCTTTTTCTAGTGTTTCAGTGTATTTTCTATGATGTTTACTTGGCCAGAAGATTGATTTTTGTGTCTATTGCTATGATAAGATGAAGGGCAGAAGAGAATGCCGTTTTTACATAAATGCATTATGATTTTTACTGCATAATGTGACAGTTGGGACTATGGATACTATTGAAGGTCTTACCCACTTATTCAGGACAGAATCTAATAATTATCTAAATATGAAAATGGGGCCAAACAACGAGATGCTTTCGGGGTACAATGCATTTATAGCTTCCTGACCGCTAGTGTACTGTAAAGCTTTATCAGCATCAAGATCCAAATTCTTAAACTTCATCAATGATTTCAAAGAAATTAAAAATTTTTAGTAAGGTCTTTATCATATCTTGCCTCCACCTAAATTGCTTTATGTTTGCTTGCTGAGTTTGACCTTCCAGTAACTGCGTGTCGTTGGAAGCCATGTTGATATACTTGTAGGATGGTTGTAAATGCACTTTGCTTTCATTTGTATTCTGGTTTGCCGGGTTGGCTCACCTGCAGAGTTTCACTTGGGAAAGTTACGTCTTGGCTAGCCTAGATCTTGGCCAGGCGGGCTTGCCCACTTCTTATGTGAAGACAAGTATCTCATTTAGTATTAATCACTGTACAACTGACCTCGCTGAAGTAGGCTAGCCTGATTTTCTGAGCCAGCCCGTTCCTTGTGAGCAAGCACTAAGCTGCTTATCTTTCCTTAAACACAACAATAGTCTTTACCTATGTGGGAAGCAGTGGTGTCATTTGCACGAAGCTCTATTTCTGTGTGCCTTTGCAGATGCTTGATCATTGACGAATGAACTATACAATTTGAAGGATCCTTGTGGAACCCCAATGATGGCCAGTTTTGTCAACTGCCCTCTCCAGTAATGAGGAAATCCACACATTTTCCCACCTATTCTCCTTTTATTATTATATATTCACAGTTCTCCTAAGTTGTATTTTGTCATTTTTGCGTTACTTTCTTTGTTGTTGCTTATGATCAAGGCTGAAGTTCGCTAGCCAGAGACCACATCTTTGTTGCCCATCAAATTTTGGTTAATGCTTGTAGATGCTGTATAACTTCTTTTGATATCTTAGAAAACAATCTACTTACTGGAAAGGTAGTCTTAGTGACAGGTGCTTCGAGTGGAATTGGTGCCTCTGTTGCAAAATATCTAGCAAAATCTGGTGCATCAGTTGCATTAACTGCAAGAAGACTAGATCGGTATGTATGATATCGATATGCATTACTTAGAATGTAGAAATAGGTCATTTATAGCAGAGGTGTCAAACTTATTTTGGCCCAGGAGCCACATAAGGCATAATATGACGTCATGCTTGCCAGGTATGTTTATCCGAGAGGGGCGTTGGAAAGTTCCCGTATGTTTAAAAAGTACAAGTGGTCAATGTATATTTCAAATATAGCATTAACAATGTATTAAAAATACGAGCCTTTGTAGAGTTTTGTTTATATAACTTTAAGAATTAAAGCACAGTTGAATGCTGAAAATCTTTAGTTGGTGTTTGTCAATGATCAGATATGGTACTTCAACATACTGATTTTCGGGCAATGATTTTTCATGACTTTAAAAGTTGCTTGAGTTAACAATAAAGCCATATTCGACTTCAAACTGCTTTTGGGGATGAAGCACTTTCACAGACTACAGTTTATGACTGGTTTGTTGAATTTAGAAGGGGGCGGCGCTCTTTGGAAGATAATCTCAATCAGGATGCACAGTTTGTAGAGGAGGATGGAAAAGTGACAGTGCTACAGATAGTAGAGGAAGTGGGCATATCGTCGGGATGTGTCAACAGCATATTGCACAATTCTCTTGGATTGAGTAAGGTTTCCGCAAGATGGATGCCTCATATGCTGGTGGAGGAGCAAAAGCATGGTGAATTGGTGTCATTCCATGCTTGAAAAATTTGACAGGGAGAAGTCAAAATGTTCTCTGGGAGATTGCAGCTGGTGATGAGACATAGGAATACTGTTTTGACCCGGAAACAAAGCAGCAATCTCAACAATGGATCTCTATTGGACAGAGACGCCCTCAAATGTTCATGTGAAGTCGCACCATGCCTAAGCAAATGATTGTTTTTTTTTGTCTCTCGCTGCCCATGGCAACAATTCCGCTTGTTACTTTGCGCACAGTGACTAGTGCATGGTATGTTGATGGGTGTTTGCCTCTTGTGCTTGCTGCAGTTACTAAAAAACACCGAGGAACAAGGCATCATGGCTTGCTCTTGCACCATGACAATACTGGTGGAGCAACCCCCTTACAGTCCTTGTCTGGATCCTTGCGACTTCTTCGTCGTCCCATTCCTTAAGTCAAAGCTCCGTGGGGTGAGGTTTGATTCCCTTGATCTTTGCAGTTGAGACGTGTCCTACCTAGCACGCTAGACAATGGTGAAAAACTCTGGGGCAACCCTGTAAGGCTGCGTGTACAATGTATGACAGACAGAAGGGGGCAGTTGAAATTGTTTTTAGTCAAAATATTTTCAACATCCCCACCTCTACTCTTGAAAACTTAGCAACCCCCCGAGCAAAAATAGAACAAGATTTCACTCCCCCTACCCATTCCAAGTGCGACAATGTACATTTTTGGGAGGCCAGATGAAAGTGCTCCTTTGTTACGAGCATCTTCCATTTCTCACTTCGATTTTACATTACTTTGAAACATGGAGGGTCCCGGAAAAAGTTGTTAAATATCTTACCGCTATTACCCGCACGTTTTGCACAGAAATAGGTTTTATAAAACATACGTTGTTATACAGGTTGACATCTAATGAATGCTGTACTAGTCCCTAAAGTTAGATCAGCTATGGGAGCCCGGGGGCATGCTCCCCCGGAGGTTGTGAAGTTTAGATCTTTTGAAATCGCCAGAAACGCTTATTTTTACATTTATGCTCAGAAGGGTTTGCTTAATCTTGCAGTATAGTTCTACATAGGCAATTAGAATCCAATATAATGATTTATATTCTCATTCATATATTCATATTCATATTATTCTTACACGAATAACCACTCAGCTATATTAAAATAGACTACATGATAAAGAAAAATTACAATAAGCCTTAGGCTGTTGTACCAGAGGATCGTGTTTGATTTAGTTTAAGCTCATCAAATAAATTTCCAATTGTTTTTTGAAGTGACAGAGCGTGGAAAGGTCCCTAATGCTTAAGGGGATTTCAATCCAGGTTTTATGAGCAGAGTATGAAAGTTCTTTCTTGGCATACTCTAGAGCATACTTGGGAATCTGGGTAATTTTGCAGAATCATGTATTGTATCTGGAGTAGTTGGACTGGGTGGTACTTGTTCCATAGATTGTATCGACATAGCTTGTTAAAAATCTTATAAACTTTGCTTTCGAAAGTTGCTTTTGATTGACATACAATAATGTTTCCCGGGCAGACAAGACATAGGTTCACTATTGGAACTAAGCGGACTTGCCGTCAAATATTTTTCACCCACAAACAAGCAAAGCTCAAAATTTTAATCAAAAATATCTGCAAATTAGTAGTTGACAAAGCTTCAGGTTTGCTGAAAATTTCTTACCTAGGGGACTCTTGATGAACATAGCCTAACCTTGTGAGGCCGCGTCCTGCCTGCAAGCTGTATATTTAATTTATAGGTTTGATTTCTGATTTATAGGCACGATTTCTTGTCTTACTGCTCTTTTGTTTCTCAGATTTGACATTAATTATTTAAAAGCCAAAAATTTAATTTTTGATTTAACTTTTAATTAATGTAATGAAACTTTTTGAGGGAAGAATCTTGCAAGGAAAAGTATCTTATAGTAATTGACTTCTCATATTCCATTGACAAGCAGCATTTCGATATTCATTCCAGTATATCTTGAATGTATTTGATAATGAGCTTTGGTGGCTTTTAATTTATTTGTATTCTTTTGTTTCAATACGATGTTTATTAAATCTGGTCTTTATAGACTAGAAGAAGTTCGAAATTCTATTGTTGAAGATGGCCATGTTGCAATTGCTTTGAAAGCGGATGTAGTCAATAAGAGTGAGGTATTTAACTTGTTTGTTGTAGCAAAATATGTA
>OLMO02000001.1:50977-81762 GCA_900291935.2 Cassiopea xamachana | reverse complement strand
TTTCATTTCATAAATTTATTTTCTGTTGGTAGACTAAAAAATGCCTTATGAACTAATTAAGACCAACATACGAGAATGCTAACAAACCAATGACTTAATTAATATAGGACAAAATGAAGTACAGTAAATTAGAATAAGTATACTAATGACTAGTTTCTACAGCTGTTGCACGTGCAATGAGTGCCATTCCAGGATTTGAGTTTTGTTTTAATATGACTAAGTTATTATGAATATAATAAATATGAAGCTCTTAGCAGTTTTGCAGTCTTAATTTATGTCTTAATGCTGTCTCAAAATGCCATGGACTACATAAGATGCAGTTGTTTTTTGTTGGTTTTTATAGATGTTAGAGGTGGTTCACCTAACACAGGAAATGTTTGGACCACTTGATGTCTTAGTATGCTGTGCTGGAGTAATGTATTTCACTTTGATGAAAAATTTGCATGTTGATGAATGGGAGAGAACAGTTGATGTTAACTGCAAGGTAGCATCGAACATAATTCTTGTTCAATCTGTTGTTATTGATCTTCTGTCTTGAAGGCTCTCATGCTGAATTTGCATTGCGTGAGATGGTATTGACAATTATTTTTGGCCTTGAATGAATTGATAATGGATAAAAGACGTTTAATGAATTAATTGCAGAATGTTTGTTACAAATTAGATTTGAGTAACTGTATCTTAATTTTCATTTTACGATGGCGGTTCTATCTGTGTAACTACCAAATGCTAGTTATTGATTGTTTTCTGGATAGCATAGTATCTAGTTCTTGTTTTCAGCATCAATTTTCACTTACAGGGCCTACTCAACAGTATTGGAGCAGTGTTACCAGGGATGCTAGAGAGAAAAAAAGGTCACATAGTTAGCATATCATCTGATGCTGGAAGGAAGGTATAATTGCTCTGCCGTATTTTGAAGTTCAAAATTATTACAGTATCAAGACTATTGAAAACTTTGTTCAATGATATTCGTTTTGAATTACTGCTCTAGTTTGATTTTGCTCAAGAAGTTCTTTCTAACTGACATGAGCCAGATGTAATGCAAATATTTGATGTGTACTACGATTGTAAGTACGTTGTTTACACGTGATCATTCAGTTAGTTGCCATGTGCTATTATCAGAGGTAGCTGTCACCTGGGGTGTTGGCTGTTCCATGTCTAAAGTATTTGTTAGGTGACACGCTCAATTCTGACTCAGAATGAATGTATAAGTTTCTATAAATGTTTAGAGAGGATTTTGCTCCATAAACTATAAAGAATGCGCACCCTATTTCTGGCAAAATGCAATTCAAAAGCTCTGAATTCCTTGAATTAAGGTAACGATTAGAGTCCACGTGGTGCAACTCTTTGGAGACCAAGTTTTCCTTGAGTGCATGTCAAAAATCCTATGTTGAATATGCAAGGACACAAATTTTTCCTACCTGTTTTGCAATCTTTCCAATTATTTAAATGCTCCCTATCGGTTATTCTTCTTTTTTTGTTACGCAGAATGTTAAATGAACGTGCAAAGCACGCTTTTCCCAAGATTTTTATGCTGTGTAAATGGTTATATCCATCTAAGATGTATGATGTAGTGTTATAATAGTTTCAGATTATAGTCAACATCCGCTATCTCAATTGTGGTTTATCTCAAACTTGGCCACCTCTAGCATTCGCTATGTCAAACAAATTATTGGGTCCTTTCAAGGTTCGAGATAGCAGATATCAACTGTATTTTCTTAAGTTTGAAGTCTAAATGAAAGAAATGAGCCTTAAGGGAATTTTTCCCTTCATACACATTAAGTGTTTCAAGCTCTTCATCGCATTATAAGCATGGTGCATTGGAATTTGGTGAATCTTAGGACTTAGATAGCAGTCTTCCTATGTATGGCTCCTGTATCCCGGATTTCCTTCTTGTGCTACCGCAAAATATGACGCTAATAGCAAGCCGCAAAAGAGTGACCATTTTAACTTGTAAATGATGTGAACGCTTTGCTGAATGAACCATTTTTAATTGCTGAATTCCAATAGTTCAGAAAACTAAGTTTCCTCTAATCAGCTCTTTTCCTTTTGTGTGTCTCAGAATAACAGTGGAATGCAAATTAGAACAATTTTACAGTCTTGAACTTGTTGCAAGCCAAAAACTCAGGATTCGTAGAATGTCTAGGTTTTGTTCAATTTGTTACTATTTTGAAGCCTTTTCTGGTGAAATATTTCTCACTCTATTGTTGCTAGATTGTTGCCAATGTTACTCTATAAATAGCCTATCCTCGATGACTTTGAGTCTTTCCAGATATCATAGTTCATGAGCAGTACAAAGAGAGTGATACAGTCAACTCTGCCGTAAGGGACATCTCTCTAAAGCGAACACCTTGTTAAGATGGACTTTTTTGGAAGCCTCTTCCAAGTGTATTAGGAAATGCTATGCATTCGTGCTCTATAAGACAGGCACCTCTTAAAGTGGGCAGAGAACACTATTTTTTCTTCCATGTACATAGACGTTATTGACGCGGACACTATAAATATACTGTTTGCTTGAAAACAATAACTTGAAGCGCTACCCAATAGCAGGCCTCCCAGTTGGTCCTAAAATCCTAAAAATCGTAAAATTTTGTTTTTTTCTTGAAAATCCTAAATTATTCATAAAATTGGAGAAGAGACGCAAATTTCCTAAATTTTTCAAGAGGTCAAGTAAAAAAGGGAATATTGTTAAGATAATAAGGTTATCGTAGAACATAACGCCATCTGCGAAAGCTTAATTCTACAAAACTTTTAACAATAAAACACCAACAAGCTATCTCACAAAATGTATGAAATTGCAATATCTGAAGTGCATTGCAAACTTCCCAAAAGGTGCGAATATGAAAAATGTGCAAAATATTCTTAAACTACAACAAAACCCTACAAAAAGTATATGAAAATAAAGCCTACAGGCTGACTTTTTGAAAAATACACCCAAAGATAAGAACCAACAATATACAGATCTCTTTGCATGTTCTTATGAAATGGTGCATTATATTAAATAACACATTGTCGGCACTTCTTTCAAATGAAATAGACATTTCTTCTGTGATGCGTTTAGTTACATCATGGATGGCACAGGAAAGGATCTGTTTATAATTTGTAATCGATCACTGTTATTGGTTATTCTGGGGCATGTAGTAGCCTGTTGGTATAGTCTTGTTGCTACACCTCCCCCCACACAACACCACCCAACGGTGTTTCAGTACGCCACTGTTTATAAGTGCAATTGATGACTTCAATTTCTTTGTCATCTTTATTATCTTATGATGGATTTACTGGAAAAGTAAAGCACTTTTTTGAAGGAGAGAACTAGAACGCATTGGAGGTAATCTATATTGCTGAATTAGCAGAGCTCGGCAAATCCTGTTACCTGACTACTTATCTGCTAGCAGCGACGTTCCAAAGAATGATGCATGCCTTCGCTTTATGGTTGATAAAAGAGTCATAGCTGCAAGGTACAGTTCAAGATGTCATTTTCAATATTAAATTATGTTCTCTTACTCCTTAAACGTACCTAAAACCAACCTGAAATCATTTGCAGAGAGCAGTTAACTTTCAGGATCATATTTCATATTGCTGCGGAATGATCTTGAAAATGGTAATTTCCCATGAACAAAGCACATTTTTGTATTATCATTTCAGTTACATGGATTGTGAAATACGTCATGTGTGAAGTCCAGAAAGAAGCCCTATAGATAAATATATGCAAAGCTTGATATCTTATATAATTATTTGCAAACTTGACAATTGATAACGTAATCATAAGTTAAGTGTAAAGCTTGAACGTGTATAGAAGTCATAAAACGTAAACCGAACAGCACTGGTTTTGATTTGTACAATGCTATATAAATGTCATAACAATAAAATAGTTTCCAGGCTACTAGAGCCATTAGTTCCCAGACCTCAGTATTTGACATACTGGGGGCCGGCCAAAAAGCTAATCCTGAGACCTAACTAGTAGCTGCACTTTGATAGTGTCTCTTGCATTGAGAGCGGCTCTGCGAGGAACACGTTGTTGATGCTCTGAGACGTCGGAATCGGTTTTATTATTAGTATCTGTAGTGATATCTATAACCTTGTTTGAGATGTTCAATTCAACAGGAACACGTACGACAGCAGAGCGACATAAACGATTATATCTTAGAATCAAGTCTTCAATTATGCCTAATTCCCAGCGATGTCTTGGCATTTCAGAATCGGCAACAAGAAGGACATCTCCAACTTGGATAACGTTGTAAGACATATGAAACTTCTTATTCTGATATGCATGCATCTCTCATAGTAAAGAAAGGTATTCCGTCTGAAAGTGCTGTAAGAAGTGATTATTGAGTAGAGTATGCCATTGCTGTGCACTTGAGACCGTATCAGCGTCACCGAATGAGGAATCAAAATCAACAGTCTCGAGAGAAGGGTGGGGGCAATGTAGTAACATTGAATGCGAATAGCAAGTGATTAGGCGTAAGCAGCTGTAAATCGTGAATATCTGAATTAGTGAAAGTAAGTGGACAGTCTTTTAAAATGGCTTGAATTTCCTTGATGAGGGTATTTAATTCTGGTAGTGTAATTAGTGAACAGCCTAGAACTTTTTCATCGATTTTTTTGATAACCCGATGAAACGTTCATAAACACCACCCCAATGGGGGCTATGAACCGGTGTGTAGGAAAAATAAATGTTCTTCAGGGCGAGAGTGCGTGGAATTGCAGGCAAATCAAAGTTTGAGAGCAAAATCTGTAAGTCTTGGGTAAGATAGGCTGCGACACCTAAAGCAGATTTACTGGCATCGTTAAAAACGTGGAGGGAAACAGGCTGAGCTTTATCACAATTCACTCAGCGCCAAAATTCTAAACGTGAAGCAGCGTTCAAATCCTTCTCAATGGATTGCCATTGTGCGGAAAGCTTTGGGGGAAAAGACTGATCCAAACCAAATTTCTGATGCCATAGTTTGGCGATAAATCAATGAGCTACAAGAATAACGGTAGACAGCATACCCAGAGGATTATGCAATTTACTTGCCATGCTAAGGACGTGATGTTTCATGAGTTGCCTGTTCGTTGAATCAAACTTGTGTGTGAACTGGAAATGAGATTGTGTCATGTTTAATGTCCCAAGAAGTCCAAAAATCAAAATGTTGGAAGTTCGGGTACCCATGATATTCTGATGGACTTTATTGCGGAGTAAGTCAGAGATTTGTGCACCACTGGCGAAGAACGAAATTTCCAATTTGCATAAGATCATGTGCTTCATGAAAGTACGAAATGGCATCAGCCTCATTTTCAGCTCCGGAAAGGAGATTGTCAGCATATAGTTTCTCGGAAATATCAACAGCTACTGACGAAGGAACTTTATCTAAATGATGCTGTAGAACAGCGCCTAAAGACATAGGACTACTGGTGTGGCCAAAGACAAAGGTATTGTAGGTGTATACGCAAATTTCCTTCGTTGGATCATTGTCCTTGTACCACAGAAAACGAACAAACAGACAATCTTCCTCGCGTAATTTGATATGCAGAAAAGCTCGCTGAATGTCAGTGACGAAAGCGTACTGCTGAAAACGAAATCTAAGAATCAATTCTACGAAACTATTCAGTAAACAAAGACCCATATACAAACAATCATTGAGACTAGCAGCGAAAACTATGCATAAGGGGGTCGTTTGAGATGAAAAGATGTGGCAAATAGTGACATCCTTGTTCGGGCCTGAGCTGTTTTAAATCAGAAAGTTCTTCGATATACCCCTTAGCTAAATGCTCGTCAATGACTTTACAGTATTGCTGCATAAGGCCTAGCTTATTTAATTGTGAGGTTACTTGATCAAGACAACATTTACAAATTTCTAAATTAGATGGTAACAGGGGGTGGTCAGTCTTCCACGGCAAGGGAGCGAAATACTGTCTATCGCAAAATTCAATCTGTTGCTGATAATCATGAATGAACTGATTAGCTGTTTGTTTGTCATGGTCGTAATTAACAGACTGGAATTTGAGAACTCATTCAAATTGAATAGACAGTTCAGCATTATCGACTACATTTGTAATAGAAAACAACGATGGAAATGGCTGAAGGCTATGTGAATCAGCACCATTGTTGCATTGTGTGGCTGATGTGTGAAATGTGGGAACTTCCTGTAACTTAGCAAGATTTGCTTGTAAAGACAATTCTGTTGGAAGTGGTCCAGAGACAATAGACCCGAATTTAGAAGTTTGAATGAACATATCATTCACTCGTGTATCAATAGACCCTAGAAAATGATATGCTGTATCGGCACCGATAAGAATATCTACTTCAAAGTTATCATCGTTAAAATCTTTCGCAAATTTGAAATCATGAAAATGAGGGTCAGTTCGGAGGCGAGAACAACTACGTTGGTTTAAAGGGTGCACAATTTTGTCAGAGACAAGAACTTTAACTAATTTGATGCCAGAGGGGGTATCGAGACCAATTGTAGTGACGGAATAATTTTGTTTCGTAACATGTCCCCTGAACTTGAAACAGATAGAAGTTCGTATGATTCAGGTTTCAAACCTAACTGCTTAGCAAATCCAGCACGAATATAATAGCTACATTGGGAACCTTCATCAAAAAATACATTGGCGAGTATTGTCTTATCATTTACAACTACAGACGCCTTAGCAGTTGTGAGTAGAATCACGTGGTTAGATTCGTTAGGTGAAGTCTTACCTTCTGTTAACGACGAATTAGTAATAAGAGTGTCCGAAAAGATATCTGAACAAGTGATATTGCACTTATCATTGAGCGGCTTACTGTCTACAGGCATTGGCATGGCAGATTGAATATCAAACACATTGGTATCCAACAATGGGGCACAATTTGTCGTGACAAACTGAGAAGTTGACCCAGCTGAAGGACTGGTTTCCGTAACGGATGCGGCATTATATGCGTCATGCGTAACGACGGAGGTATAAGCATTGGCTTGAGACGGGGGCTGTGAAGACACTGGTGCACTACGCTGAGGAATAGAGTTTGTTGAATTAGGATGGATACGAATTCCATGGATGCTAGAATGATATTTACCTTTACACTTAGTACAGCATCCCTTGGCAGTACAGTGAGATACACGATGGCCGGGATGTAAACGATTTAAGCATAATTTTAAGCGAATAAAAGTTGCAGATTTCTCATTAGTGGACATCGCACATTGAGAAGAAGCATGAGGGCCTTGGCGCAATTGACAGCACTTCTGAATATTTGTTGATAACGTACTAGTTGTATTTTGTTCATATAAATCGTAATGTGACAGAGGATGCTGCGGAGTTTGAAAAAGACTTGTTTGCGTTTGCTCCTCCTGAGTAATGAAATTTTTCAAACCGTCCATAAATAGCTTAAGGTCAAACTGTACACCCTGTCCAGAGTCCCCTAGCAAACCTCTAACTTTTCCTGGCAACTTATCCTCAATAATAGGGATGATAAAGGGAGCACAAGCAGAGAGATCGATCTTTAGTGCTTAAAGGCAGTGTAGATCTCCCATCAACAAATTATAAAATTGTCTTAAACTAGAAGCTGATTGCACAGGTTTCAGCAACTTAAGAATGTTTGAAACGTGGGCACGGATGATACGTTGGGGTTGACCGAACTTTTCTTTTAACGTAGCTTCTAATGCGGAGTAATTTTGCTTTGAGGGAATTATGCCTTGAACAGTTCTTAGTGCTTCTTCCAGTAACTGGCCAACGAAATACGTAAATTGTGAAGATTGAGGGAAGTCGTTTAAACTATCAACCTGGGATTGGAACATTTCCCAGAAGCCATTCCATTCCTTGATTTGCCCATCAAAGGTTGGCAATTTTAAGTCAGATAACTTAAAACGTAATGTAGATGTATTCATTATTGATTGATTTTGAGACAAGGGGGAATTTTCTGCGTTTTTCTTCTCAAGTTCTTTGAGGAAAAAGTGAATTTTATTGAACTTACCTCGGTTAGCGTTTGTTACCTTGGTAACCTCATCAAAAAATACGTCCAGTTCATTTTCATCTTGTATTCCGTCAAGAACAACAGTGCGTAACTCCTTCTCTAATGTTACGCATTCCTGAAATTGATTGTGAAGGGCTGTGGCGGCAGATTTGAGGAGAGTACTATCGTCATTTGATAAATGGTCATTCGTTAGGAGGCCAGATACTTCGTTGTAAGTCTTCCTGAATGCTCGTCGAAGTTGAGGTCTTTCTGACTTCAGCTTTTTCAACGATGTTCAGGGCATTCTTGAGTCGTAATGATCAGAAAATGAACAGCAAATGTGAAGTCTAGAAAGAAGCCACATAGATAAATATGTACAAAACTTGATATCATATACAACTATTTACAAACATGATGATTGATAATGTAAACATAAGTTAAGCGTAAAGCTTGAACGTGTATAGAAGTCATAAAACGTCAACCAAACTGGTTTTGATGTGTACAATGCTATATAATTGTCATAACAATGAAATAGTCTCCAGGCTACTAGAGCCATTAGTTCCCAGACCTCAGTATTTGGCATCATGACATACTTTTGTTAACTGGTTGTGTGTCTTATAAATCAGGGGAGGGTCTAGTGCTGGGTTTTGGGGGCCATCTGATTCATTTTATTGTCTTTTTTATGTTGGCAGTTTCTTAACACTAGTGTTTGCTATAGGAATTGTTGCCATTTGGGAGGGGACCATGACCCCCAGCCCTCCTTGTATCCTCCCCTGCTTATAATGAAGCATGAGGTATTAGCAGCAATTCAGTTATAACTCTGTGTACTGTAGTGGGTTAGAGCATTGGTTAGGGTTATAATTACAATTAGAAATATTAATTATATGAGTACCTCTTTTGCATGGCTTAATTTTAATATGTGTTATGGTGTAATATTTACGTCCTCAACATTTGTACTTTATTTTGACTATGTTCACCAGCACCACAGCAAACAGTCACACAATTCCTTGGTTTGGCCACAATTACTAACAAGCCGCACCCTGTGTGCAACAGTCATGAAGTGTTCTAGATCCGCCCCTGGATACAACAGATGACTTTGTATCGGATGTAGAGGATTCAGACTCTTACAATTCAACGCCTCCTAGACAATACCCTCAAAGCATGAAGTGACCCAGACAATTTTATGACAATATACCTTGGGACGCTATTAGACTATAGGGAGGGGGAATTGTGGGAGTAGCCCCCGTCCTTGTGAACAGTATTAGTGAGTTTAGGATTTGCGACGCGCAGTATGAAGATGACTCACGGGGGACTAGGTACTAATGTAGCTGAGGCATTTTGATGAGCAAGCCAATTTGTAGTTACGATTGATCAAGATGACTCAAATCAGGCACAACAATTCAGTTTTCCCACAAGATGGAAGATGAGTTCCTTGTTCTAATGCACGATAATGGTGAAATTGAAGATGAAGAATTTTTCATTCTTCATGAGGCCAACCGCCATGGAAATCTGCATGGAGGTCTTCCATACTATAAGTATGGACGTTTTAATTTAGAAGAGCTGCACGAGGATGAGTGTGAGGTAGAGTTTAGATTCAGAAAGCAGGATATTTGCAGACTTGCTGCTGCATTACATCTTCCAGAAACTTTCAAGTGCCCTAGTGGAGTGTTGGTTGAATCCATAGAGGCATTATGCATATGTTTGAAGCAGTATACGTATCCATGCAGATATGCTGACCTTGTCCCAAGTTTTGGTAGGCCAGTGCCACAGTTGTGCATGATAACAAACCTAGTTATTGATTATCTGCTTGATAGATATGGTGATTTGCTGTACAACCTCAATCAGGGCTGGCTATCTCCACAAAGCCTTCAAGTGTATGCAGATGCCATACACAACAAAGGTGCTGCATTGGACAACTGCTGGGGATTCATAGATGGCACTGTAAGACCAATATGCCGACCCAAGGAAAACCAAAGAATGGTGTACAATGGCCATAAAAGAGTACATGCTTTGAAGTTCCAATCAATTTTTACTCCAAATGGTCTTATTGCAAACCTCTTTGGTCCAGTTGAGGGAAGAAGACATGACAGTGGCATGCTGGCAATGTCAGGCCTTCTGCTTCAACTTCAACACATGTCATTTTCACCAGCAGGTCAGGCAATGTGTATCTATGGAGACCCAGCATATCCGCACAGGATACATCTTCAATGCCCATTTGCACACAGACAGGAACTAATTACCGCACAGGAAGCATTCAATCAATCAATGAGCCAAGTTAGGTTATCTGTAGAATGGGTATTTGGAGATGTTGTGCATTACTTCAAATGCACTGATTTTAAAATGTGAGTGCTGTTGGCAAAACATACATAGTTTGTACTTTGCTTCACAATGCACTTACATGCTTTTATGGTAACAATACATCTACATTTTCTGGAGTAAAACCTCAAACTCTAGAAGAGTACTTTGGCTAGACTCATTGCAGATTCTCCTTGATAAAAGCAGCTTTTTTAAAAGCTACCAGATACCCCTAGAATATGTCTTCCACTCTTCCATAAAGCACACATGATATTACTCACTTGGTATCTCATTTAATGACATTATTCTTAGCACTTTCCAACGAAACCATATCCTCAATTATACAATGTAATTAATATATGCTCCATCATGCTGTATTTGAAGATACTAAGGTTGTAGCAGGAATACTATATCTTGTATCTAGGCATTTTTAAACGTAAAATGGTGGGGAAATTCCATACCAGCCCTTTTAATTGCCCCACCAGTGTAACATGCTTGCCCCATCATTAAAGTGCCCTTAGACTCAGTGAATTATTCGTTTGCCTTTTTTGAAATGTTGGGAATGAAACCAATTTAGTCTTATTGAAGAGGCTTGAAATCTCAATTCATTCTTCCTGCTGATTCTATAGGTGATTCCTCTTTTCTTTTACAAAGTTATAAATGGATAATGTAAGTTATAAACTAGAAATCAGTTTTTTTTCATCATTTGGCCTTTGAAAGGATGTTTATCTGTAGTTCCTGCATTCATCTAAAGTGCCCTTTCATCAAATGCCCCACAAGTGAAATATCCTTAGACAATGCCCTGTATGCATCACTCTACTCCTGAGCAAAGATTTCAATTCAGTTCAATACAGGCTTCTGTGGCAATGTGTGCAAGGATTTCCAATTATTGCACAAAAAGTATCAGCCACAGTGGTTTCCCAAGAAAAATTTAGATAAAACACCTCAAAATGATTAAGGTTAATAATTCAAAGCCATAGTACTGGCAGACGTTGGAGAGTATGAAAGCAATAAAGAAAGAGTTTGAGTATTATTGATTTTCTTTTGTTTTAAAAAACTTTAAGATATCTTCATTTATGTATTCTACATGGCTTATTTGTTGCTGCAAGCTGAAGAGCTGCTGTTGCAGTACTATTTGCTGCTGCTCATATCTTGAAAGGCTCTCTTGAAAACTTTCACTTTCTCTCTCTTTTAACTCCAGCTTTTTCTCCTTCAAGCTCAATTCCCTCTCTCTTAACAATAGTTCTCTCTGCTTCAACTCAAGTTCTCTCTCCACTCTTCTTTCCTCTATACAAACTTCTCTCCTTTTCAAATCTACTTGGTTTTCCCTTACTCTCATGTTCTCTTCTCTTTTCTCTCTCAAATAGCCTACATGCTCACTTGTCTCTCCACCCTTTCTTTTCCTACATCTTTCCCTTGCCCTGCTCTCTGATAGTCTTTCCATTGCCCTCCTCCTCACAGCCTCTGCAGTTTCTTTCTCCTTGCCTATCTCTTGCTGCTTTCTGCACAGCTAGTCTCCTTTTGTTGTTCTGCAGAGTTAATTTTTTCTATGATCTCCTCCAGAGCCTGGTCAAGCTCAGAAGGCTCATTTGGTGCAATCCCACTTGCTCTCAGCTCCTCTGTTGTCTTTTTCAAGCTTTTTCTAACTTCACAAACCTATCTCTTACAGCCCTCTGATCTACAACAAACTTCGGCTGATCAACTTTGTTTAAAGTATCAGCTATACGGTCCCAACATTTCCCCCTCTCTCTCTGGACCCATTCTTAAAATTAAATGGCTCTTCTGTCAGTATCTCCCTGCACAGCGTAATATCATGCTCCTCAGTCCCAGTCATTTTTGGCCTAGTCAAAAAATGATATACAAGATTTCTTATAAAACAAGAGACAACAAGTAGCAAGTTTGAGACAATAGATGAAGACAAGGTAAAGAAGACTTATGCTTTTTGAAAACTCTAAATATCATACATAGTTTTAATATAACCAACAAATTCTTCAGAGTAATCATCTCTACATATCATTTTTGATTTATAATAAGCAGAACCCACTTGGGTATCAATATCTGAGTGCAAGTAAAATAACATTGGTATTAAAAGATTGTACTGTGAGAAGCCAATGTTCCATGCATAACTTAGAATTACACTAATGCTGAGATGTAGATGCTACAAAGATGGGTAATGCTAGATTAAAACAATTCATGATACTTAAAAGAGGGTGCACAACTAAACTAGGGTGCAAATTGTACTACTGAGTGGCTTCTGCAAATACAAAATGAATGCAGGAACAATGAGTTTTAGATTGCTAAGGACTAAAATACAGTAAAATGTTGTCCGTGAAGATATTTCTTTAAAGTTCCCTTTTTCGTTTGTCTGTACTCTATTGGTAGTATACTCGAACATACAACAGTTTTTGGAAAAAAATTATTGCAAATATCTAGTGATGAATTGTCTCCAGCTATCATGCGGTATTGATATCAGTAAAGTGGGAAACATATGCCATTTAGCTGTGTGCTTCAAAGCTCTGCTCTTTTGATAAAAATTCACGGTATCAACAAATTGTAGAGTAAATACAAATGTGAGAGTTCTTTTGTGCAATTCAGCAAATGTGTTATTGGATGCTGCCATTCTAATCCTAGGCCAGTACAAGACGAAGATAGCTGAAAAGACAATTTCTTTTAAAATATCACCTATTTTCTACATAGATTAACAGCTTACTTGAGAATGACGGCTTTGCAATCATACTTAGAGACAGCTTACTTCCTAGTTCTTTTGAAGGTAATGACAATATATGGGTACTCACGTACTCTCGCGGGTTGTGGCTTCCCTCTCATATATCAGGTATTGCCTTGGATTAAATACAGTTGAGTTAGCAAACAGGGCTAATGTGAGTTGCAGATAAGGCAAAATTGAAAGTGTAAAGGGGAAATCATTTGATACGAGACTCAGAGATTTTAAGGGTGCAGACAGAGGTGCACCATGTCAACTTTATCTACTGCATGTATCATCTTAATTTTGTGGAATCATATATAGAGAGAAATTACCAAACGTTATTTATACTTTGAATTGTTGGCTCGACCCAAGCATCGTAACACTACTATCCAGTAGGGCTGTCTATACCTCCTAATTTCACTATTCGACTATTCGGTCTTATATTTATTGAGCAATCGATTATTCAGCAACATGGGAGTGGTGATAAGTTATGTTGATTCCACCATGGGCGATTTTTTGCACTTCAACCAGGGAATCGATTTTTTTGTATGTGGCTACACCCGAAGAATCAAAGAAGTCATCTAATCAGATAATCGAACCATTTGCCTATGCCCGGATAATCAAAGAATTTGACTCCTCACTATTAGTCGACTAATTTGACTCTTCCTGAATAATATAATATATAGTATAGTATAATTCAATTACTTACAGTAGGCGTAGATAAGTAAATGCATAGCTAATGTATCAGCTAATTACAGCCTACCACATACAAAAACTCACTATGTAAGATATACGATGCAATAATGATATATTTACATAGAAGAAGAGATAGAGCTAGTCTACAAATGTAAAATGTAAAATAAATGAAGATCAATAGAGTTGAATAAGGAAACGACTTGACGAATGAATTTTCTGCATGACCTGCAGTTGCAGTTTTCATTCCACAGAAATAAGTAAGTAAGTAAACAGGAAAGTAATATCCACGTAAAAATTACTTTAGCAATAAATGTGCTTAATTGTAAACAGCAGTAAATGTAGGTCATTTCCCAAGCTCTCTCCATGCGACGATAGGAGAGAAAAAACAATGTTAGTCATACAATTAAAAATACTTATGAGTGAAATGCTACGCTTATACATATAGAAAATTATCCAATTGTTATGCGCTCATGTTTCCCAAGAAACAGTGTGGGCAGAAGGAAACTTTCTGTTTGCTCATCTATTTTCAAAGTTGAGAAATTTGACTTTTTTTGCAAAGAAGCTGTCTTTTCATGAAGTTCTATATCTCGTTTCCAAGCTGCCCTTGCTCGGATCGGTTCCAGCCATTTGCACTAGACTTTAATGGGCATGTATAGATCCCGATGAGTTCATTGTGAAAAGTGACCTCAAACGGGTTCATAAAGCAGATTCAAATGAGTCAGGCTCACCAGTTCTAATGTGAATGAGGCTATCTGTGCTCATATAGGAAGGGATGCATTTGGTTCAGGGCTGGACTGGCTAATTTTTATGGCCCAGACTCAGTTTGATCACACTGGCCCAGGATATATGGCAGTGCCAAAAGTAATAAATATCGACAGATGCATACTTTTGACTAAGACTTGGGCATGGTTCTTCTTTAGACTTTTTTAGTGTGTGTGTGAGAGAAGCTGAAGGCCAACAGTTAAACTGAATGTCGTCATTTCTTCCAGAAGTGAATAAATCTTTGTCTTGTTTATAAGATAGTGATGCTCGACTGCTCAACAAGTTAATAAAGTGCAATAATGGAGTTTTGGGCCCTAGGAAAGTTTATAAGTGTATATGTATTGTCTGTGTATGTTATCAGGTATGTTATGTCGGCTGCCCTCAAATAGCTTAACATTTTTTGTATTCTAAGATCTATCATTATTCCCAGTGTACTTTGCATGAAGCTTTTTTCACTATCCATTAAGTGCATGCATAAAGTATTGGAACTCAAAAACTTTACCAAAAAGGGCCCTTCAGAAAGTTTGGTGCTGGAGGTCGGCCAGCATTAAGAAAATTTCAGTACAGAGGCTGTGATCCTAGAAAAATAGTTGAAAGCATGTCCTTCAATTGGCAATGAATGCATATCCTAATTATATAATAAGTCAATAGGCTTTACTTTTGGCAACCTATTTACAAGGACACACTTACATCAAGTACAAATGCAAAGTTTTGATTTACAACTGCACAAAGTGTGACAATTATGTTTTTAGGCCTGATATGCGGAAAATGTAAGACTGTGGGCAGAAATACTTGGCAAATTGCAACTTTCTGACAAATCCACAGTTTTTGTGTTACCTTTTTATGTATGAATTGCAAAGCTCTTTATGCTATTGTGGAGTCTTGTTAATATTCAGCATAAGAAAGCGGCAATGCATCTGGTTTTGACTCTTGCCTTCAAAGTGTAATGCTTTTCCCTCTCCATGCAGCCAGCCCTTCAGGCATTAGCTGGAATTTCCTAACCTGCCAGTCTGCCCCACATTTGGACCCGTTCTAGTGTAAACAGGGCCTTAGTATCTGCTTTAAATGTGATTTGATATAATCTTATCTCAACTATCTCTTGGAATGAAGATTATTATAGTTGCACCTGGCATATGAGAAAATTCTTTTGGTTTTTTAGGTTTTTCCTGGACTATCTGTTTATTCTGCAAGCAAATTTTTTGTAGAAGCTTTGTCACAAGGCTTACGTCTTGAAACTGCTTCTTGCGGAATTAAAATTACAACTATACAGCCAGGTATTATTCTTTGGTGATTTGCAGTATTTGCCTTATTTTTCTACTTAAATCTGCAAATTTTATTACTCTTAGGTGCCAAATAAACATCCCCCCCGCTTATTAATTTTTCGATTTTTTTCCAATCCCCTGGACCTTATTAGGACGCTTATTAATTGTAAGGAAATTGACTCTCTTTACAAACCCCTCATTACCTTTCTTTTCATTTTAAATACTATTTACACCCAATTTTCATGGCAAAATGGCGTACTGCTGTATGTATTTTAGTTTTATGCTTTATGACAACCTGTTTTTGTTCTTTCCATCCTTGTATAATCATTTGAAGTGTTATCTCAAATTCCAACCCCCACGTTCATTTGACCCCCCGTATATTAAATTTTGGAATTTTTGCAACCCCCCTTTCTATTAGGACCTCCCCTATTTATTCACACTTGGGAGTACATTGGCCAGAGGCTTTGTTTAGAGGTTTTCTGATCTTTGCATAACAATTTATAATTGAAATAATTGTGGATAAACATCAGCTTTTGTGAAGATGTCAAGCACTTTCTGTATGCGTTCGTGTACTGGATTCCTAAAAGCATTTTCAAACAAATATTGAATAAAGTATTAGAATATTGATTGGTTTACTTAACCCATGCCACCTTATATATAGTATTGTATTTCTTTTTAATGTTCTTTCTTTTGTTTGCGTACTACCTAACTTTTCAGCTTTATTTTCATCATGTCACTTTTGGATTATTATTTATCAGAGTTGATTTCGAACCTTCTTCCTTAAAAAAGTTCCACTGGAAGGAAACTACTGAAATATGTTTAAATTTAAGGCGATGTTCGGACAGAGCTCATACAACATACAACAGACAAAGAGGTATTAAATTTAATAGTTCAAAATATTATCCTTTTGTCCATAATTTGTATGCTTGTGAATTAAGTTACATTTCTGGAACAGTATGAATTTTTTCATTGATATTTCGTGCACTCTATATCTGTTTTATACGTAGAAGTAGTAGCTCGCCAATATTACTCTACCTATAAAGAGTGGGTGTATTAGTGTGTTGATAAAATTTGTTCAATGAAATGAAGCTTAAAAAAATCTTACTTATACCTAAGGCAAAGAAGCAATTTGACATGAGTGAAAAGACCACAACAATACTGGAACCTGAAGATGTTGCAAAAGCTGTTCTCTTTTCTGTAAGCCAGCCAGAGCACTGTGCTATCAACGAAATTCTTGTAGAGCCAAGAGAAGCACCAGCTTAGAAATATTTTTGTGTTTTGATATTGTTACTTATCCTATTTTCCAAAAGACATGGATAGTATAGCTCAATTATTAAACAAATTTAGCTTCCATATTATCTGCATAAGAAGTAGTTCATTTTTAGGTAAATGTTTTCATTTCACAAGCCAAATTAGCTGTCTAATGGTCAAACTTTTTGTACCTATGCTCTTATTTTACAATATAGTTAGTGCTATTGTTATTACATACTGATTTAAAGAACTTTTTGCAAAGTGGAAAAGATCACTATAAGAAGTAAAATTATTAAGTAACTTAATAACTTTTACTGCATACCAAGTGAAGTAGAAAATATTACGGAATTAATCTTTCCTACTCTATCTAGCCACTCAATCCCTCGCCCAGTTCTTAACTATATATCCAAAGTTTTCCTGTTTTAGGCCCACCGACGCAACAACAGAACAAAACGTAGGAAAATCATTATGCAGCCAAACTTTAAACTATATCCAAATCCAACAAAGAAATTAACCAAAGTAGTGAACAAAGTCATCTACCAGCTATCTACAGAACTTCCCCAACGCAACTTTCGATTTTTGAATTAAGTGACGTTTAATTACATACTACCTGTCTCTCTTGCTCTGTATCTATAACCTTGCAAAACAAATATTGAAGTCAATATTCCTTTGTTCCAACACAGAAATAGCGCTGTACATTGCATTACCTGAAGAATGTATATAAACATATAAATTTAGATATAGAGTATACAAAGTCAAAACCACAGTGTAGCTACTTAAAGCTTCGTGTTTCCACTCATCAGGCTACTAGTCTATTAATTATGAATATATAACTGTTATACTATGCACATATATATATATATATATATATATATATGTGTGTGTGTGTGTGTGTGTATTTATATATATTAGTTTTCAATATTTTTTGTTATCCCTGTTTAAGATAGAAGTTCTATTACTCTTCTGCCACGTGCAAGTGCTATTCTCATGCCTTCTATGGCTTGGCCTGAAGTTGCAAAGTTGAGAGTAATGGATAAAGATAGGGTTTTATACCTAACTCTAACCTTGAGGGCCGGAGGCCATCTTGGGGTGCTAAGTAGTCTTTGGCACCAAGAGCTACTCAGGCCTACAGTTTACTTTTGGATGAGGACCCCCTTTTTGCCTGTGAAGCACCTTCAGGGTTGTGGTCTCCTTTATGCCCAAGAGGCATTCTGGGATTTTGGGACACTCTGAGGCTGAGGGTCCCTTTGATGACTCTGGACCATCCTGGAGGCAAAGAGCCACATTTGTGGTTGATGGCTACCTTAGGAAAATGTATCGATTCGTCAGGAAAGCAACTGATCCAGTTTTATTTCCGTTAATTTGTCACTTTACATCGCTCATGCACGGTTTATGCATGCAATTTTTATAAAATTGGAAGTTTGCAGGTACGGTAATACTATTTTTGCAATCAAAATTGATTTATGCTATTTGGTTTTCAAGTAAACGCCCATATAAGGAAAGACACCACCAAACAGCGGAAAACACAAATAAATGCCTAAATCATCATCAGCAGCAGTCCGTTGGTATTGACGATGATGTGGAGAGGTGTGGGTGCCTGTGTCGCATGTGTGAGGACAACCCAATCGAAGCCGTGAATGTCCGCTCGCAGATATTGCGCTTGTAGGCGGCTGCAGTTGGTGGGAGTGCTGGCTCCTGGTCTCTTTGCCTTTTTTCTCTCCAGTTCATAACGTTCCTCTCTCATGTCGCGGTGGCTGTTCTGGCCACCACCTTCCGCCACGTAAGCCGGTTTTGCGTTTTGGTTTGCCAGCTGTCGAATTCACCGATTTTTTTCAGGTGTCGTTTGAAAACACTTTGTAACAGAGTCAGGGAGCTCCAACTTTTCGAGGACCCTCCTTCAATTCACCATAAAATATCTTCGACACTAGGCATCTCAGCTCTTTCTAATACCTCAAAGTTGGAAACATGTTCACTCCATTTTATGCCCATCAACTGGCGAAGATGCCTTTGTTGCACTAAATAAGGAAAGGATAAGCTATCAAAACAAGGAAAATAAGGCTAAACAGGCTAATACTAACATAAGTAATTAATACATGTCTAAGAACCCTAGGGGACTAAAATAGACGAAGGGGAATTGAGGAGCTCTGAAAATTAAGCGAGAGGCGATCTTGAAGAAGAAGAAGAAGACTCTCATTTACTAGCAAATCAAGTTCATTGTTAGTTCTATCAATAATGCAAAAGTTGTCTAAGAATGCAATGTTACCAGTCTCTTTAATATGATCCTTAGTGGCTGACAAGGCTCCTTTAATGCTGTTACCTTTTCTATTAATCCCTAAATGCTCTGTACAGCAAACAATGAAATGGCGTGATGTTTTGCCAT
This sequence comes from Cassiopea xamachana, assembly GCA_900291935.2. Taxonomy (NCBI): domain Eukaryota; kingdom Metazoa; phylum Cnidaria; class Scyphozoa; order Rhizostomeae; family Cassiopeidae; genus Cassiopea; species Cassiopea xamachana. The sequence goes on along the minus strand of OLMO02000001.1, from coordinate 62,506 downwards.
AGTAAATGGCCTGGCAGCTACTGCACATAAACTTGTAAACAACAGAAGAGCAAATGTAACTAGGGACACGAGCCTTAAAGGAAAAAAGGCTAACAATAGGTTTATGAGCCTGAAAAACAATCCTAAAGTCAACATGGGGGTAAGTTTTAACAAGAAATCTAGTAAGTCGTTTCTTGAGATGTATACTCTAGACACCTAGATAGGGAAGAAATAGAAATATAGGGAGTTTAGGGACACTACTGGGCTTTATCTCAACTACATATTGCTTGTTGAGAAACCTTTTAATATTATGATCAATAAGCTGTAGTGGAAAACGGTTTTGTTGTAGAAACCGTTTGATGTTACATACTTGATGGTGAAGGGCTATATATGATGAGCAAATTTGAAAAGCACGATTGATCAATGCAGAAATGAGATTAATTTTATACTGAACTGGTGAAAGGATATCAAAATGAGTGCATAAACCAGTAAAAGTTTTCTTCCGATATAAGTTAGCAGAGAAGCCATTCTCAACATGTGTAACCAGAATATCCAGAAATGGTAAGGAATTATCTTCCTCAAGCTCATGTGTAAGTTTAATATTAGGAAGTTGGCGATTCAAATAATTAAGAAAACATTAAAATTGAGTACTATTGTCAAAAGTGCAAAACGCATCATCATTAAAGCTACGATAAAATGCAGGCTTATAATCATATGGACGGTTAGAAAGAACATTTTATTCAAGAGCACACATAAATATGTTAGCAAAACTGGGCCCCCTGTGGAGAACCCATAGCCACTCCATCAGCCTGCTCATAAAGATGATGATTGAAAATGAAATGATTATTCTTAAATGCAAATTCAAGAAGTTTCTTACACTGAGCTGCAGTGAAGACACATTTATCAACTCCACCCTCATCTGTTTCAGAAAAACGTGCATGAAGAATAATATTAACAGTTTCATCCATCAAAACTAACCATGACAGCACCATGAGAAAGAGTAAGTTGAGTAATGTCATCAACAAAGGAAAAAGAACTGTGGACGGTATACTGATTACCAGTAAGAGGTTGTAAGATAGGAACCAGAAATTTTGCAAGCGCATAATTAAACATCCCAATGTCTAACATAATAGGTCTTGCTGGCCAATTTGCCTTATGAACTTTAAGAAGACCATACAGAAAACCAGGTTTACTAGCCTGAAGAAAAAGATTATTATACACAGATTCAGAAATGGCACAGTTTTTTTAGAATAGTATCCCTAAAGAAGCGAATATTTTGACCTTCATGTTTAATACAGAGATCTACTAAATCAACATCAAGCAGTCTAAGCTTCTTAGAATCAGATGGAAGTTACTCAACCTTATAAATGTAGTCAGCTCTATTAAGGATAACGACTCAATTGCCTTTATCAGGACGCACGATAACCAAGTCAATGTAGTTAGTCCCATAGAGAAAGCTCCATATAGTTAGTTCCTTATAGATAGTTCTATGTAATTAGCTCCTTATACAAAGTTAAATGTATTAAGTTCCACATAGAGAGTTCCATGGAGTTAGTTCCATTGAGAAAGTTATATACAGTTAGTTCCCTATAGAAAGTTCTATCGAGTTAGTTCCTTCAGGAAATTTCCATGTGCTAAGTTCCACATAGAAAGTTCTATGGAGTTGGTTCTATAGAAACAGTTTCATGTAACAAGTTCCACATGCAAAGTTCCATGGTCTTTGCTTCCAATTGAAAGTTCCATGTAGTGTGTTCCACATAGAAAGTTCCATAGAGTTAGTTCCATACAGAAAGTTCCATGTAGTCGGTTGCACATGGACAGGTTAATGTTGTTGGTTCCAGATAGAACGCTCTGTATAGTTATTTCTATAGAGATAGTTCCATGTAGTAGGTAAAACATTGAATATTCCATGTAGTTAGTTACTGATAAAAAGTTCAAAGTAGTTAGTTGGACATAGAAAGTTCCAGGTAGTTAGTTCCATCTAGAAAGTTCCATGTAGTTAGTTCAATAGAGAAAGGTGCATTTAGTCAGTTCATTATAGAAAGTAGCATGAAGAGTTGGCTCCACATAGAAAGATTCATGTAGTTAGTTCATTATAGAAAATTCGATATAGTTAATTCCACATAGAATGTTCCATGGATTTAGTTCCATAGAGAAATTTCCATGTACTTAGTTCCTTATATAAACTTCCATGTAGTTCATTCTACATAGAAATTTTCATGGACTTAGTTGCATAGAGATAGTACCATGTGTTAAGTTCCAAAATAAAGTTCCACATAGTTGGTTCCATAGAGAAAGTTCCATGCAGTTGGTTCTTTATAGAATTTTCAATGTAGTTAGCTCCACATAGAAAGGTCCATAGAGTTAGTTCTTTATAGAAGGATCCATGAGGTTAGTTCCACATAGAACCATCCATGTATTTAGTTCCATAGAGAAAGTTCCATGTAGTTAGTTCTTTATAGAAAGTTCTATATTGTTAGTTCCATATAGAAAATTCCCTGGAGTTAGTTCCATAGAGAAAGNGATTCATGTAGTAACTTCCACATTGAAAGTACCATATTTCTAGTTCTTTATAGACAGCTCCATGTAGTAGGTTCAACATGGAAAGTCCCATGTAGTACATTCCACATGAAGAACTCCATGCAGTTAGTTACTAAGGCTCTTAGTCACGTATTCTTTACTTACAACGTATCTAATCGAAACACGTTGTTCATAATCATGACTAGAAACCACCAAAACGTTATATGGATAATTGTTAACCATTAAACCTAACTCTAACCCTAACCTTGAACGGTGACAGATTTGGACTTTCCTTCTAGGTGGAAGGAGTTTTTGGAACACTGCAGTGGAAGTGACAGTAACTTGAAAATTTATGTGATATATTTTATCAGCCCCAAAATGCATAACCACCTTACGTAAGTAATCTAAATAAAGACCTATTTCTAAAGTTTCTTACCTTGGGACTTCCTTTTATCAAATTGTTGTACTAACAGTTCCCAAACTTTCACTTCACATATAGTGCATTGACATTGACACAGACAGAAGGAAACATCAAAATTCTGAATTGTACATTTAATTTTTACTGAAATCACAACTGTGGTTGAAACGAAAGCATGTAAATGCATCTACAGTTAATTCTTTAATAAGCCCCTGGGGGTTTGTTAGCAAATCTGAAAACTTTGGATGGGCGCTTATTCGAGGGGAAGCTTATCTCAAAGCATGCCATTTTCCCTAAAAGCAATCAACTAAATTAAAGATGTGCAAAAAGTGTATTTTGCAAATGACATTTATCAGTCCAAAAAGATTTCTTTATCATCATCACGACAGTCTTGCTTTTTGTCTCCAGTCGAAGGAAGTAATACTGTACACGTCTTTTTTTACAAGAAAATCATTACTTTGCCTGAGCCTCAATTTTCTTAACATTCCCGAAATTGAGCCTTAGATTTTCTTAAATTTTTCTTAGCTTTTACTAAGATAAACTGGCTAGAGTGGCTTACACTTTCATTATTAATACTGTATACTTGAATTTGAATTCCATCTTTACTATTTGGAGTGCAATAACGACGGAATACCGATTTTTTTTATCCTATAAAAACACTTAATTTTGGAATATGAGCCTCGTGGTTTTCTTACGATTTTCTTAAGAGTTTGATGATTTGAGCCGCATTTTCTTATAAACTTTATTCTTATAAAAAAAACGTGTATAGAAATTGTACTTTCCTCGAATAAGGCNCCCCCAAGGGGCTTTTGGAAGTGTGATTACTTACAATAATTATTTCTTTGATGGGCTTACTGGAGGGGGCTTATTCGGGGATGAGGGCTTATTCAATGATTTACCATATTTGAGTTCTGGCTGTACATGAAAGAAACCGACTTCATAATTCTTCTTCATGAACAGCTAGAAAATCAATTCTTATTGGACAGTTCTTTAGGTGTTTGTTCATTCATAGTATAATTTCTGTTAATATTTCAGCAGTGACCTATTCTCGTTCTTTTGGGCTTGGTATAAATTTGTCATCAGTCCGTCCTTTACATTGCTTCTCCAAGTTCTGCTCTTGCATTATCAGCTGGAGAATGGGGGTTAATATATGAACATAAAACAAAGAAAAACATGCATGGTGCGATTGCGTCAGTTGATCTTTTAAACTGTTGGCGCCAAACCAAAACTAGGAAGTATGGATGGGCAAACACAAATGAGGTGAAGACAGTAGCGTGCAGAAGAGCTACTTTGCATTGATGAATTGATAACTGCGGACAACTATTCATTGTATTTTTATTTTTTATTTTTTTCTAACCCCTAGTCCTTATCACGACCACCATTTATCAATTATAAAGAAACTTACAAATATTAATTTTTGCTTTTTTCTAACCCCTAGTCCGTATCACGACCACCAATTATCAATTATAAAGAAACTTACAAATATTAATTTTTTATCAGAAAAGTTCATCCAATTGTCGAGAATCCCTAGGCCTTACATCATTATTGCATCCAAAATGTTCAAGATAGAATTCAAACTCGAGTATAAAAGATTACCAATCCAGTTCAGGTGTGTGTGGGCCTGGCGGTGATTATAAATAGTCTGCAATTTGTCTTATTTGAGTTTCGACTATTACGTATATGGAACATATATTTGTAAGAACATAAATAGTCTGTTGGTACTACAAGACTTTACCACAGCACGAAAAAGCGGCTACATACTTGAACGCTTTTTTCCTCTGACACTCATCAGAGTATGAAAACGTCAGATAGTGAACTAAAGGTTAACCGAAATATATACCCAGATGCAGTTAATGTGTTAGGATGAACAAACTCTTTTTCTACACAAGACTGGGTTTGAGTGTTGATATAAACAGGTTCCAAAGCACTTAAAGAGCACATGACATGTAATGTGAAAAATTTTCATCCTGCGTTATTTTTAGCGCCGAAGATCATCGAGTAGAGAAAAATGCGATAGCCCTGTTAAATATCAGATTGTTGGCATGATCACAAAAACAAACTGCGACATGACGGCGAGGATATGGAGCAATCTCAGTTTTTTTCAAATTACGTTAACTTACTGTCTTCAGAAAATGGTAGTAATGGAGATGAGTCCTATGTGTTAAGAATGTTACCGGAAATGGCGGGTGGTTCATGCCCGTATGTTGCATCACTTCCCCTTTTAGTAGCTTTGATTCACGCTGACTTCTGTTTTAGTTTATCGGTTTTGTTATGTTCGTCGATTCCACACGCGTTATATTATATATCGAGAATTATCTCTTATTTAACATTTTCACTTCCCCTTTTAGTAGCTTTGATTCATGCTGAGTTCTGTTTTAGTTTAACGGTTTTTTTATGTTTGTCAATTCCACACGCGTTACATTATTTATCGAGAATTATCTCTCATTTAACATTGGTTATGGGCCCTGAGGCGCTCAAGAATTTATGGAGTAAAGAATAAGCAGTGAGTTAGCGTTGCAATAAGTACAAGTAAAATGGCCTCGAGTAATGTTGATAGTAGCGTTGGCTTTAACTATGAAATAGTGCCTTTTAATGGAAACAACTACCATAGTTGGAAGTTCCAAATGAAAATGGTGCTAATGTCAAAAGGTTTGTGGAGCATTGTTACTGGCACTGATGCTGAACCCCAAGGACAGGGAGTTACTGAGCGAGAAAAGCAAAATTGGAGAAATTGTCAAGACATTGCATACGCAACGATTGCGTTGGCCGTTGAACCTAAGCAGCAAACGTACGTTCGCCATACTGATAATGCAAAGAAAGCGTGGGATGATTTGGCAAAAAGATTTGAGACCAAAATCACTTTCTGCGAGAATTCATTACAGAAGACAACTATATTCTCTACAAATGGCGAGCAGCGAAAGTGTGTTAGAGCACATTGAAAAGATGAAAATAATTTCAGAGCAGTTACAAGACATTGGCGATACCGTAAAAGAATCAGAATTGTGCATCATTTTATTTTCGAGTTTGCCAGATACTTTTAATAGTTTAATAACAGCACTTGAGACATATATAGGTGATGATGAAACAAAGCTAACGTGGGATTGTGTTAGAAATGCCTTTCTGAGCGATGAAGATAAACGAAAATACAAAGAGCAGCAGGATAAGCATGGAGCAATTAGTCAAGATGCGTTAATAGCAAGTCAGAGAGATGCTAACTCAGTGGGAGTTTTGAAATGTGAGCGCTGTGGAAAGACAGGACATTGTGCCACAAAGTGTTATTCCAAGTTGAAGAATAGGCCTAATAAATCAGGTCGTTTCCCAGGAAAATGCCATTCTTGTGGAAAAACAGGGCTCAAAGCCAAAGATTGTACCAAAAGTCAGCCCAAAACGAAAGCAGACCAAACAAATAATAATTCTGCAATGAAAGTTGGTCCAAAATCGCAGTCAAATTGGTGGTGTGTGGACTCTGGAGCCTCACAACACATGTCATCGATGCTAGACAGAATGACAGAGTATAAGAAGTTCAAGAAGCCTGTGAAGATTTTCATGGGTGATAATAGCATGCTCCTAGGATTGGGAAAAGGCAATATTGATGTTGATGTATACACTGAATCAGAGCAGAGTACAGTTATATTAACAGGTGTTTTATATGTACCAGAGTTAAAACAAAATTTATTGTCAATTAAGGCAGCATCTACTAAAGGACGGCAATTTCATTTCATCGGCAACACATATAACATTATAAAAGACAGCAGAATCAAAGCGTTTGCATCATCAAATGGTACTCTGTATCAGTTAGTGGAAAATTTGAATGAATATGATGCTGTTGCCACATTAGGAGGAATGAATGAGCAGAATTTGAATTATGAAACTTGGCATCGTAGATTTGGTCACTTGGGAATGGACAAAGTCAAATTAATGCATCATAAAGAGGTTGTCTGCAATATGAAGTGCACCAAAGGAGCCATTAATCGAGACTGTAAAGCTTGCATTCAAGGAAAAATTACAAGAAAACCATTTCCAAAAGGAGGGAATAATCAAACAAGAGAAGTATTAGAGTTGATCCACTCAGACGTTTGTGGGCCAATGCCTGTCGACTCGCTTGCAGGATCAAAGTACTTTGTCACTTTTATTGACGACAGTTCAAGATTTACTGTAGTATATTTCATTAAAGACAAGAGCGAAGTATTTGAGAAGCTTAAATTATTTGTTGCTTGGGCTGAAAACATGACAGGGAAGCGCATAAAGATCCTAAGAAGTGACAATGGTGGTGAATACAGTTCAAAAGAATTCAACAATTTTTGTAATGAGTGAAGAATTAAACATGAGTTTACAGTGGCACGAACACCTCAACAAAATGGCGTGCCCGAGCGCATGAACAGAACAGTCATTGAGTCCGCAAGATCTATGCTTCAGCAAGGTAAAATGCCACCAAGATTTTGGGCAGCAGCCGTGTATACAGCAGTGTACCTGAGAAATCGCTGTCCAACCACTGCATTAAAGGACAATGTCCCATATGAAATCTGGTACAGAAAGAAACCATCAGTTTCCCATCTTCGAGTATTCGGATGCAATGTTTATGTTCGTGTAGAAAACGCATCAAAATTTGATGCAAAAGCCAAAAGCTGTCGTTTTGTTGGATATTCATCACAAAAGAAAGGCTACAGAGGGTATGACATCAAGAAAGACATCATTGAGACACATAGAGATGTTAACTTTATGGAGAGTCAATTCGGTAATCAAGAGTACCAAGACTATGTTCCAGAAAAGCTAATTTACCAATTTAGTCCTTATTTTGAAACTGAAGATGACATGCAGCTAGAGGTTGATGAAAACAATGTAGAAAATGAAATTGATGGTGAAAGAGATGAGCACATCCAGCCTGACAATGAAGATGAGAATAACATAAATGAAATAGAGCCAGAGACTACTTATGAAGAGAAATTCGCAAGACAGGTCAGAAATCTACCAGAGAAATGGCAAAGAAAAAGGCCAGATAAGCTTAATTTGTTTGCACAAACTGAAAGTATCAAACAAGCATCTATTGATAATACATTGAATGATTGGATTAGCTGGAAGAGTGTCAATCAAAGAATCACATTTGCTCTTATTGCAAAAACCGAATGCAATGAGCCAAAGAGCGTAAAGGAAGCCTGGAATGGTGCTTACTCTGATCAATGGAAGAAAGCATCAGACAGTGAATATCAGTCCCTGATCAAGAATGAGACATGGGACTTAGTTGAGCTTCCTGAAAATAAAAATGTTGTGGGAAGCAAATGGATTTTCAAGATAAAACGAAAGGCAGACAGTTTGGCTCAGTAGACAGGTTTAAAGCCAGGCTAGTAGCACAAGGCTACACACAGCAATATGGATTAGACTATGATGAGATCTTTTCACCAGTAGCACGCTACAATTCGATTCGCATCGTGCTAGCTATTGCAAACTTACTTGATCTTGAAGTACATCAACTAGATGTTAGAACAGCCTTTCTGAATGGCAAATTGGATGCTGAGATTTATATGCGCCAGCCTGAGGGATACATTGATAAACGTAGGCCAGACCATGTTTGTTTGTTAAAACAGAGTTTATATGGATTAAAACAAGCAGCAAGGTGCTGGAATGAGACAATGGATGAGCATTTAAAGACACTTGGTTATAGACAATGTGATACTGACTGCTGTATCTATGTTAAAGAACTTGCTAATAGTAAAATCATTTTCATTTCGCTCTATGTGGATGATTTACTTGTAGCATCAAATGACAAAGTCATATTGGACCTAGAAAAGAAAGCATTGAAAAAGGCCTTTGAAATGGAAGATCAAGAAGAAATTCATTTTTGCCTAGGAATGTCAATGAAACGTGACAGGAACAACAAAAGATTGTTTATTAATCAAGAAACTTACTTGCAGAACATTTTGAAATGATTTGAAATGGAAAATTGCAAGCCCATAGCAACTCCTTGGGAGTTTGGAAAGCATTTTGATAAAAGGAAAGAACGTGAAGCAGCTGCAGATAAAGAAAAATTTCAATCTGCCATAGGATGTTTGATATATGCTGCACAAGCTACAAGGCCTGATTTATCAGCTGCAGTCAATGCACTATCTCAGTTTATGTCAGATCCAAGTCTTGATCACTGGAAAGCAGTGAAGAGAGTGCTAAGATATGTGAAAGGTACAATTGACTATGGAATTGAGTTTAATGCACAGGAAAGCAATAAAATAGAGATGATTGGATACTCAGATGCTGACTGGGCTGGAGATATTGTTAGCCGAAAGTCAACATCTGGATATGTTTTTAAGTTAGCTGGAGCGGCAGTGAGCTGGCAGAGCAGACGCCAAAGACCAGTGGCACTGTCATCCACTGAAGCAGAGTACTTGGCATTAAGCTCAGCAGCACAAGAAACAATGTGGTTACGTAGACTACTCAGCAATTTAGGGTATGAGCAAAATGAACCAACTGTTTTATATGAAGACAATCAGGGAGCTCTAGCATTAGCAAAGAACCCAACAAATCATGCACGTACCAAGCATATTGACATTCGGCATCATTATATAAGACAAGAAGTTAGTGCAAAGAACATTGAAGTTGTATACTGTAGTACTGGTGATATGGTTGCAGATGTGTTAACTAAAGGACTATCAAAGGAAAAGTTCCAAACACTAAGAAAAATGTTGGGAATTGGACAATATACTTAATTTTGTGGACCTTTTGATATTTTGGACTTTTTTGGGACAATTATTTAGATATACGGACATTCACCAAGTGTGAGTGTTACGAATGTTACCGGAAATGGCGGGTGGTTCATGCCCGTATGTTGCATCACTTCCCCTTCTAGTAGATTTGATTCACGCTGAGTTCTGTTTTAGTTTAACGGTTTTCTTATGTTCGTCGATTCCACACGCGTTACATTATATATCGAGAATTGTCTCTCATTTAACACTATGATGGTATCTGCAGTACATGCTCCAGTTCTGACAACAAAGCAGCTGCCATTGTGGCTGCTTTTGAGCCTTACAAAGGCAAGCCACCAGCTTCAGGCCCAGATCGAAATGAAAATCCGACAGGTAAGGAAGACCCGGATTGGCTCTCTCGTAGCGCTCGAAGAAAGATATGATCTTGTTAGGCACGTCAATAACTCGTGTCGATGTAACCTTTGCAACGACAGCAAGCTGGTGGGCGCAGGGAGAGTTTCATTGTCACAGAAAAGTTCGTGAAGCATGTGGAAAAATAAAGGAAACAAAACGAGTAAGATATCATTGACTCCTTCAAAAGTTATCTCTATTTCTATGATAGGGCCTAGCACTTCACCACACGATACGCGAGGGTTTTACATACCTTCTATTACATGCTAAAATAAACTAAATACTCTACTAACCCCTTATCCATTCCCATAGAGCAATATGCAGTGGCATTTGCGCACGATCACGAGCAAAATAAAGTACTGCAAACACTCACCTACTACAGAGTGTCGTTGCATCCGCCATATTTATACCGCCCTATATTAGCGGCTGCAGCCACAAAGTCCACAATACCATTCAATATAATCTTTCTTGCACCACTGCATCCTTAAAAAGACACTATATATGCTTTTCTTGGCAAACACTTTCTCCATCACCGATAAATAGGCCTACTTCCACGATATCATATCTCCCCATTTGCAATCGTTGATTTTAACTCTTGGCACCAAACCAAACGTATATTATGCATCACAGTTGACATGCTGACAATCACTACTCCAATCATCCTACTAATCTTACCCAATCGCTCAATTGCCAGCCCCCCCCCCCCCGGTTAATCACGGATACTGTACCTGCTGTTCATTTCGTTGCCACTAGCAACTCAGCTAACCCTATATTCTATGGGGGTGTGACCTGATCAACAGAGTAGGACAAGATGGCTATAGCCAGCTGCCATTATAGAACCTATTATTGAGAACTATGTTCAATATGTTAGTTGAAGATTGTGTGATATATTATACGTAGGAAGCACTGCATGATTAAATGTCAATGGTAGCAAATGCCTATGTGTGCTGGGCAGTAGTGGTTCTACGTGGGGCCAAGGGGGCTGCAATCCCCCATAACTTTCCATGGTCCCTGTTTGGCCTCCCATCTTTTCTAGACAGATATAAATTTTGAATTTCAAATATGTTGTTTACTGGAAATATTCGCGAATTTGAATGATATACAGGGAATGTGATACTTCCAGACCATTGCCTCCCAAGCGAAGGTCTGTGAGTTCTTCTGAAGACTTGAAGTTCCCTTCTAGCGCTAATCCATACAACTTGGCAACACGGAAACTTATGCAGTCAAACTCTGTTCGTATTTCTCTTTGAAAGTATATTTAGTACTACTGAATAAATGGGATATGCATACTGATATGCGAAAATACAGCGTATGAAAGACCATCAATTTGGAGTCAGTCTGAGTCAAATCCAAGGATATCTGACCAAGGTACTTTCGTCCACGCACTGTATCTTGCAAATGCTGCCACATATTCAAAATTCTTTTAGGGGAATAGTAAGTTTTATGTCCGGAGATGCATTCTAAGGTAACACAAAGGGCGTGATTAAGTATAATTTTCTGGGGTCTCATCCACCAGACCCCCCCCCCCCC
>OLMO02000001.1:39889-50967 GCA_900291935.2 Cassiopea xamachana | reverse complement strand
CCCCCCCCCCACTTCTTCACATCAAAATCTTTATATTCACATAGACAGATCTGCAGAACTGGGTTTCTTAAAAGTAAGAATGACAGTTAGTTCTGGAAGAAATGGACGAACTTCGCTTTGTTGCCTAAGAAATAATAGATATGGCATAAACATCCGTCTATGAGCCATGGCCATTTTGCAGCCACCCCTACTTGATAGGGCCACGCGGTGACGAAATCTATTGTGGGGACCGCCATGAAAAATATTCTAATAATTTTGGGAGGCACTTTTCTAGGCTACTGTACTTTAACTTTCTTCAACTTTATAATCTCTCTACCTTTCTTTGTGTATTTTGGCTCACAGCAAATTTGAAAATGTTAATGGAGATCTTGCGTATATAATTTCCGTTATCTGTCGTCCTGTGCTCTGATTTCTCTGTTATTTTGCCTGCTGTCCTTCATTTTTGCTCTTTCTTTTACCCAGCTTATTTACGTATAGAGAGCCAACCTCTGTACTCACAAAGGGTAAGGTCAAAACAATTTTATAAGGGCTTCACCTTCATACCCCTTCATACCCGGCCATGGTACCTTGCGCCCAGGTACCATGGCCCGAGATTTTTCTGGTTAGAACTTCCCATCGTACTGGGCAATGCTTTAGACTACAAGTTGCTTTAGACTACAACTTCTTGACTTGTAATATATAGGTGCTGCGTGTAAGAAAAAAAGTTCATAAGACAGGTTAGGTGGAGATCGCTGCAAAACTAAGATTTAGTTACAGGTGTCTTCGATAAAATACCCCTTTACAAGCAACCAATCCTGAACATCATGAAGTCTGTGAAAACTTTTAGGGCCTTTAGAACATTAAATTTAAAAGCTTTTCAACAATTTCTACAGCTTCTGTTTTGTGATAAATGTTTCATATCCCAACCAGAACTAAGCATAAAATTCTTCACTGCAATGTGTAAGATTTCTCCATAGATTTCATACCCTTCTTGAAAAACAGAACAGAAGATCCACGACGAGAAACATGTCATAGGGAGTTCCTTTGTCTATTTAGTATGACATTGCAGAGTTCATTAGTTCGACATGGCATAATATGCAACTGATGCAAATTTAAGAAAACCATAAAGACTTTACCCAGGAAATATAGGAAATTTCCAGATATCATATCTCTTCCTCAGCTAATATAAAGTTGCAATTAGGCGTAGCAATTCCATACCCCATGTTGTCCTTTGAACAGCAAGTTCGCCGAGAGGGGGTCAGGGAGGAACATTGCCCCATGCTTTCAAGGTCCAAGGAGCCTCATGACACCCAATTGTTCAAGGTTTGAATGAAGGATCATAGTGTAATCTAGCACTAATTGCCCAAAGTTACTTTCTAAGCCATCCTGACACTTTTCTTATTCCTTTGCTCGCATAGGACCTTGGCCCCTGCGACCTGTCGACAATTTTCATACCCTTCCCAATTATAACCCGCACCCAGTGGTGTAGAACTTAATTTACAGCTAGTGGTAAGTTTTCCTTCTATCATTTTTATAAGAAAATAAGTGCTTAGCTCATCCAGTTATAAAAGAAACTCCAGAGGTGGTGCAGCAAGGAAGCTTTCGTTATTATGGCTCACGGAAGCGGACAAAAAAGAGTACTTATGCCGATATTTACAGTACTTTCTCTACATTGCACCTAATTTCTTAATATGACATGTGCTTTTCTATATTCCACGTACTTTTTCCATAGTACGATCTTTCCCCCTCCATGAAAAGTACTTTATCAGCTGTTCGTAAGACTTTGGTCTATGGTCTGCCCTAAGCTAGGTCTATCAGTCTATCAATCCATCATCACGTGCTCATCTTCTGTAAACATGGTGTCGCTAAGGAATAGGCCACGTAATACACATCCTTATGGGGCTTACTGATTTGCCGTTAGGCAGCTATCACATGCTTCAGAGCACGTGATTGATAGACTAAGAGACTGATAGACCTGGATAGACCTGGCTAACGATAGACCATAGACCAAAATCTTATGATCAGCGGAGAACGTACTTTAAATGCAGGGGAAACATAGTACAATGAAATTAAAAAAGTATACGAAATACAGAAAAGTATGTGAAATATGGAAAAAGGGAAGTGAACTATAGAGAAAGTAGGTGAAATATAGAGAAATTACTTCAAATATTAACATACGTATTGTTGTTTGCGTACGCGAATCATACTTAATACCTTTCTTACAAGCTTTGGTTATTTCTTACAAGCAGAGACGCTCCCCTTTCGTTGAGGGGTGGGTGTTACATGGAAGTTTCTTGAATTTACCTGGTTAGAAAGCTGTTCTATTTTCACCAATCTCTATTGTGTCAAATGTCTTTAAAGCAATGTTTTCGGATATTTTTCATGCGGTAGGGAGAGGAGGGTAATACTACGTATCGACATCTTTCCACGTGCTAGGCACTCTCCAGTATCTTTTTATAGGGCCCGCTATGGTTGGGCCGGGAGGAAAGCTTCTTTTTAATGTTACCAGGATTCTATCTTAGGACGTTTTCTTTTTCTTCTGTTGCGATGATACGTTTTAGACAAGGTATCACTTTAAAACCAACTGTTCATAGCCGAACCTTGGCCTGGCTCTTACCTTCCCTGATATGAAACTCCTGTAAAACTCATGAAACTGTCATGGCTATTCCTCAGATTTCCAAACTTTTTTAATATCTCCTATGAAAACCTACCAAGAATATGGAGCAGGACCTTTCCATACTTCTCGAATAGTAGACAAGAGTATCGTGTGTTGTATGCTAAATGTTTTCCTGTTTTTTTTTGCTTGACATGCTCTAATTGTAAAAACTCCTTGCAGATTCCTTTAAAATTAAAACTCATAAGAAGTTCCATGAAAAGCAGCACAATTCCTTAGTTAACGAGATTTTCCTCTCCATTGAAATTGCAAATTGTGGGTAAAAGGTGAGAGACTTATAATGCTACTTTTGGGATCTAAGTACAAGTCTGGGGACACTTATAAACTTCATAGAATTTTCCTCACACCTATAAACTATCAATACCTCCATATATTAATTTCAGTAAGGTGAAATGGTAAAGCACGTATAAATTTAGTGTTGTTATGCTTTGTATACTTGAAAAGATACCATTGCATTGCATTTACATTATCAGTGCTTTTATTGACTGAGTCTTCTTATTAGTTATTATAATATATAATGGACTATCTCGATAGCTCCTCCCGCTAAGACGAGCCATCCAGTTAATTGTTTTTGAAGAAATTCCCACCCATCCCATCTATTACCATCTCCTTTGTATTATGCACATAGGGGCCGCGCATTAACTTTCGCAGCATGGGGCGGGTATGCAGATATTTCATCAGCTTTTGGGTTTATGCATATATCCTGTATACAGAAATTATTGTTCTATGAGAAAGTGAGTGGGGGCATGACCCCCATATGGCACGGCCCCTTGCTACATTCACATACGAGGTATGCCCTACCTGCAAGTTTGTTCACAAGATTAAGAAAATTTTAGTATGAGGTTTAGAGGTAGGTTTGTGAACATTCTTGCTCATTTGTCATTGGTCCCTAATTTGGATTCTTATTATCATAAGAGATTTTTCAGTGTAGGAAGCAGGTAGACTTGAGAAAATATTAAGAAAGATCCCGGCTGGTGCCAGAAAATTTGTTTACTATAAAAAAACGTGTATTGCCTCCTCCATAACGTTAATTTCAGGCATGTGTGTCCCTGGTTTAGGGGTATGTAGGTCCCCAGAAATAAAGATATATCAACGAATAAGCTAGGGTGCTAATTGTCAATAGCGCCCTAGCTTCGAAATCCATTTGGTGACTTGCAAAGGTATTAAAGTCTCAATAATTTCCAGTTGATTAACATATCAGCTTCGATACGAAATATATGATAAAAAGTTTAAACGTTGGGGATAACATTTGTTATACTTACAAAGGCGGTATTCCTGTGTACCGGTTGCAGATGTCAGCTATACTAAAATTCCGGGAAGTGATGAATTGCCACGTGGTAGCTGTTGCCATATATTTCAGTCGCAGAGTGTACAGCGTTAGCTTTGGGTAACATCACTTCACAATGAGATTGCTCGATTTATACCTAATAATTATGCAAGGGAGGGAACCTTGTGCTCATTCAGTGGTTGCAGGCCAGGGGTCTGCTTAAGGATGCTATGAGGTGTACTGCAAGGGGATGCAGAGGAGTGATGCACCTACAAGTAAGAGCTGCATGCCACGATGGCTATCATTGGGTGTGTAGTAGGACTCGCTGCAAGAAGACAAAGTGCTTAAGAATTGGCAGTTTTTTTACAAAATCCCATCTGTCCTTAGGGGACATAACGTGCCTATTGTATTGTTGGGCGGTGGGCATGAGAATGTCAACGACCTCCACAACATTGGGCATTTCAAAGAAAACAGTCATCGACTTTTATAATTTTATTAGGGAGGAATGCTCAGCTAAATTACTAAGGCTGCCAATGGAGGACAAGATGTTGGGCGGAGAAGGACAGATAGTAGAAATTGACGAATCCCTAATGATAAAGAGAAAATACAATCGAGGTCGCCAACGCCAGCAGCATAATGAGTGGGTATTCGGAATGTACGATCGCCAAGCAAAGAAGGGGTGGATAAAGTTCGTGCAGCGTAGGGACGAGAGAACATTGATTCCAATTGTTAATGACTTTGTTCGCCCTGGAACAACGGTACACTCTGATGGATGGGCCGCGTACAACCACTTAGGTNGAAGGTATGTAAAACCCTCGCGTATCGTGTGGTGAAGTGCTAGGCCCTATCATAGAAATAGAGATAACTTTTGAAGGAGTCAATGAGCCGCAAATATTATTGCATATTCTTACAGAGAATGATGAGTACTTTCATTTAATGTATATAAAGTCATGGTATCGATACATGACTAATCTACACATCCGCCCAATATTCTACAACTGTTTCATTCTTACTTCTTAATCTGCATAATATAAAACCATTATTTGCAGTGTAGTAGTATAGACTGACAAAAACCTGCTCCTTTCCAAAATTTGAGAGGCCGTAAGTCTAGTGAAAGAGTTGATTTTTCATAGCTATATGAGAGCAGTTGCTTATAGAATCTTGGCACGATGGATGTTTGGATATGTAGACTGGAAAATAGAAGACCGTTATCAGCATGGATTTAATATTACATAAGGACAAAATGTATCTCTTGGGATGCATCTGGTAATTCAACAGCAAAGGAAAGAGCTGAGATGTGTCAGCCATGTACAACAATTCCAATAAAGCAATCCTTCCATTATCCAGAACCGCTTCAGCTATATGTTTCTTTCTTTTGTCCCTTCCTTGGTTGCAGACATTTATTATATTTAGGTGGTTCCCTTCTGGTACAAGGCTAGATACCAATAGCTGCCTGGGCATTCTTGGCTTCAAGTACATTTTGTTCTTCAACTAAATATGATAAAGCATATGAGAAACTAAAGGAAGATAATTCAATAATGATAGATTTGCAAACCACACAAGGTAGTAAAACAACTGTATTCACAACAAAATGTCATTATAAAGAACATAAAGTAGTAGCTGAAGGCCTTAGTTTCTACTCACTTGAAGGCCATAGAGTAGGCTGAGACCTTAACTTTTTCTCCTTGTATTGCCTCACTGCATCACTCTTGCAAATTTTATTTTGGAATTTATGGCTGATGGGTACTGGCTGGTTTGCCATAAATTCATTTTAGGCAGGCATCAACTGTGATACAGGTCTTGTAAATAGCAATTCTTTCATTTCATTTACATATTCTATATGAGATAAATTATTTCAGGATAAAACCCAGTATGATTGGCAGGCGCTACTCTTGGAAATTGAAAGTTTTAGAGTTCACTATATGACCTGTACAAAGACCAAATAGTAAAAGGCAAATTAAAAAATTATTTCCAGTTGGACAAACATCATTACCATAGGCTGGTGGTATTGATCACTCTTTAACAACCACCTCTCCATCTTTATATTCAAGCCATACCACTTTGTAATATTGTTCCCCAGTTGTTGAAACCTTCTTGTCCCTGCGTAGATTCTCATTGAAATGAGTACTTGCCAAAATATGCCTGTATTGGAAATTGAAATCACATAGCCTTATTTATAATAGGTATATTACTAACAATAGCTATTTACCATTTGTAATATACTCTATTTATACAAAAACATTTAATATAATTTTCACTATTTTCTATACATTCTAATACAACAACTAATCCCTGTGACAATTTAAATATGCTGATATCTAGAAAACTTGAAATATATCTCAAATTATTTTGAATCTACCTGCAAATTATTCCCATCCAAGAAAAGCTTATCATTCTGGGGTGCCGGAAGTTGAGAGTGGCATGAAAACCTTCCAAACAGCTGTTTTGTGCATTTGGAGAATATTTCCTTATGTCATTTACAATTCGTTGGTTAGGAATATTGAATGCAACTTGTCATGAGCAGTGGTATCTAGCAAATGAGATCAGCTTTTTCAAAACAATGCATATATACAAAATATTCACAGAATGAATATTTTTGAGTGCGTGTATATATGTATATTTATAACATATATAATATATTTATATATTTAAAAGTACATTCTACAGCAGTGATGCACCCAGACAATCTGGTTTGGAGTCTTTGGCAAAATGTTTCCAACCATGATAATATAATAAAGGCCATGGTGAATAATAAATGTATGCTGAAGTCCACGTATAATGACTACCTTTCTTCAAGTTTCATACACAATGGGGAGTGACATGACTCACACCCCATCTATTTGGCTCATTCCTATATAAAATTTTGAATTGATAACTGAACCATGGAATATATCAGATATTGCAAAAAGCTAGATACCATTCCAATCCATTTCCTGGGCTCCAGTTCATCATGTAAACATTTCTGGAACAATGCATTGGGGTGATTCTCATGTTTTCCTGCAGCATGTCTTATAAATGAGGTCCACTTTGCCTCAATCACACCTTCAAAACCAGTCTTTGTGGTTCTTGCAGCCCAGTAGAGATGGTTTTGAACACCTGCTATCCATTCCCTAATAATTTGGAAATCTTTTTCCCTTGCAACTTTCAACATTGTTTTAGTTTTATAAATATATTTATGCATATAAATATGTATATACATATATTTATATATATTTCTAATATCTTAAACTTGACTTTGTGAATCTGGTCCCTTTACCAATGCCCCTATAAGTTTTCAGTGCTCCTATGTGCACAATGAACACAAATCAGCATAAGAACATTTACAGACAAAGTAGTGGTATGGTATACTACATGACATCTTCTGATGCCATGTAATATCAATTAAAGTAGTATCAGAGAATAATAGTCCTTGAAGTACTATAGTGATAGCTGTCACACATACCTCCATTTCTTCAGCAACATTATTCTCATACTTGGCAAATCTTATCTGTAAGCGTATCACTTTCTTTTACAGAGACTATCTTTTTTGCTTTTTCAATGCAGGATGTACATTTTTTGGGGTTGGCATTATAATTATTGTTCCTTAGTCAGCACAATGTTCTACAGCAGGAATTTTGCCTGAATCATCATCTATAGATGAATAGCTAACTCAGTTCTCATCAAAATGACAACTGGAAAAACATGGTATTGTTGACTCATTGGTGCTCTCATTTTCTGCTATTCTTTTTGTCGATGATGCTTTCAAAGCACGATGAATCAGCTGAGAGAAGTATTATGTTGTTTTATATAAATTCTAGCCTCTAGCCTCAAGAAACTAATAGCAATGCATACATTCTGAATGAAAATTGCAAGAATAAAATGGCTAAATTTGTGCCTGTAAGATACTATTGAAAATTTAGGCCTACTTACTAAACGCCTGGAATGAGAGGATGTCTTCTTAGGCAAAGGTAGATGTATGGAATCACGAGTTGGAACAGATCCTTTGGTCAAAATCCCTCTCCAAGACACTCCAGTTTAATCTGTTTGAGGCTGAAAGTAGCAAGTACCTGCAAAATGTGCAGAACATAAGAAAGAGTACTTGATTGGGTTTTTGAATGAAAGCCTGTCTTTGAACGAACTTGACCCACTTCTGCAGAACTGCTTCATCTTTGGGAAACTGGTGAATTTTGATACCAGGAGTATAGCCTGTATTTTTCTATTTTATCTTTTATTAGTTATTTTAGTTAAAGTTATTTTTGGGAATGTTCCGTTAGATTTACATATAAATGGTGCTTTATTTTCATCAATAATACAAATTTGCAAAGAATGGCTTCGAATAGCAGAGATCCTGATGCTGCTAACATGGATATGATTGTTGAACTGTTAAAAAGGCAAGAGAGTAATATGAACAGAAGACTGGATATGGTAGAGAATAAACTAGATAGCTTCAAACTTGAAATTACAGAAAACATCAAAGGACTAGAGGAAAGAGTCAAAGTCGTTGAGAAGTCAGCTGAGTTCATTGCTAGTCATTTCATTTCATTTCATTTCATAATAAAAATTCAAACTTTTAATTACAAATGAGTGATAAAAATTAAAAATAATTAGGTAAGTTTAGGACACTTGGAAAGAACTCAGAAGAGCTATCGAGCCAAATGCCCTTTACTCAATTTAATAAGAATTTAAAATATATACGAAACAAATTACACATTTTCTTCATAAAAAAACCATTCCCAGGCTCATCAAGTAAAAATTATGGTAAATATGTAAAAAAAATTGTTAAAAATGTTATAGAAATAAATAGTGATTTTCCAAATTAAACCAATTGAGCCTATATAGATGGTTTCTTATGTGAAAAAGCATGTATAACAAGAACAGAACAACAATAGCCTAAAAATCTATATGAAACTAATGACTGAAGAATATTAACCTAAAGCTGTAATGAATAAAGTAATGGAATCGATTTTTACATTCAAGATTTAAGCTAGTTTATTACTCAAAATTAAGATCAATCTAGCACTAAGATGAAAAAATTAAATGAATTAAATAAAAGAAACAAAAATATGAATGCCAAAAGAAATAATATTTGAGAGGGATGTTAATTAATCTTAAGTACAAGCTATCAAAAACTATGAACATTAACCAATCAAGCACTGTTTATTAGAAGCCATGATTTATAATGCTTTGAAAAAGTGTGTTTATTTGTTAATTGCCTTATGTCAAAAGGTATACTGTTCCAAATTCTAACCCCATTATTTATGACACTTTGATGTTTGATGTTAGTTCTTATTACAGGCTGAACAAAAAAACATGAAGAGGCCTGTCTAGTTAAAATATCATGTCTATTTTTAGTTAACTGAAAGAGACTACAAAAGTTATCATCTAGATTGTTATTATTAATATCATGCATAAATTTAGCACATTCTATCTTATAGCAGTCATTAAAGCATAGCAGATTCAATTCGTTAAAGAGAGGTTGACTGTGAGTAGTTCTCGACTGAAATGTAATCAACCTTACAGCACTCTTCATACATTTTCTTAAAGGATCTAAACTGGTTTTATATGTACCTCCCCAATTTATGATACCATAATTAATGTAAGGCTGTATAAAAGCATTATATATATGAATAAGTATATTTTTAGGGGCATAGTGCCTGATGCGAGCTAGAATACCAATGCTTTTAGACATTTTCAAAGTGGTTTGCTGGATATGATCAAAGTGGATCGATTATAGCGAGTTTGGCCCCTTTTTTAGGAGAAATTTCGCTTCACGTCTAACATTTATCTGTCAATCCTATTCACATGCCATTTTGCGGCCGAAAGAGGCATAATGAAGACATCAGGATGAAAGCAGAAAGATTTCATATTGAAGTTCATAATGTGATGTCATACATTAGGGGTGGCTGGGTAGTTTTGAATTTGTGACAGAGTATGAGAGGGGATGGGTGGGTGTCCAAAAATGCCAAAATTTATGTGACGTAATATGTGCATAACCTCCTTAGTCCCAGAAGGTTCCTTAAAAGATTCTGTGAAGCAATGTCATATTGGACTTGTTTTGAGAGAGCTTGAGGTTGAACTAGGTAGCGATTTCCATGTTGTGTTTTATCTAACCTTTTTTACGTATTTCCTTGTACTTCAAAAATTTTCTTTACTAGTAGGCTGTCTACTACTAGGTTGCTAATGATGTGGTTTGCTACAACAAACAAATACGTATTTTTGTTTGTTGCCCACCTCCTTTTATAGGTAAAGCATTACAGCCCTTGTTGGTTAGTGGAGACAAATAATACCTTAGAAAAATTTGTGTTGAAACACAGTAGATTCCTGTTAAAAAAACAAATTGATGGATATAATGGATATGATTAAAGCTCTATTAAGCCCTACCTCTCCAACCATCTCCACTGTCTTAGGATTCCGCTGCATTGCCGCATGGTCAAAATAACCACCCCCCTCCCGAACGATGCAAAAAAATCCGATATAAAACGATATTTGGAAGCGGTACAGGGATAGGGGAAAAAGTAATAATTCTCATTCATCCTCTATGTGTTCCTTCCCGGATCTGTACTAGCAGTTAGTGCTAGTACAGACTTTTGAAGCAGCAATCAACAATGAATACCTAAAACGTTATTGTCAGTCGATTGTCAAAACTCTTCCCATATCAACATGAATACATGCCAAGTGTGCTCTTCTACAATGAAATGTAAAATACTTAGGGAAAAGATAAATTTGATATGGTGCAAAAACTTTCCTTGTTGGAATGAAATTAATGCCAAATATAAATATTTTCATTTATAGTAGGCAGTTAAGTTGGGGGCCACTTAGAAATCAACTTCATAACTGAAGGGTGTCCATCCTTGAATATATTTAATGAAATTAATTAAATTCCCAAATTGTACTGTTATTAGAGCATGGGCGCCTGTTTCATTTCTGGGCACTAAATCGGTAAGTAACAGTAATCAGTAAATTATATTTGCTATGTATACAGTGAAGTATGAAAATGATATGAAGGTAGTCTGTGGTCTGACAGACCTTCACATTGCAATAGTTCAGTTCATGACAAATAGCATATAACTGTTTAAATGGGTGCCCGCTAAATGCGGGCAATTCCACCCCCAACTGTGATAATCTGCAAATTAGCCTTGGAAAGACAAGAAGTGTCTCCACTAACCTGTTCATGCTGAG
>OLMO02000001.1:0-28401 GCA_900291935.2 Cassiopea xamachana | reverse complement strand
CCCCCAAGGGGCTTTTGGAAGTGTGATTACTTACAATAATTATTTCTTTGATGGGCTTACTGGAGGGGGCTTATTCGGGGATGAGGACTTATTCAATGGTTTACCATATTTGAGTTCTGGCTGTACATGAAAGAAACCGACATCATAATTCTTCTTTATGAACAGCTAGAAAATCAATTCTTATTGGAAAGTTCTTTAGGTGCTTGTTCATTCATAGTATAATTTCTGTTAATATTTCAGCAGTGACCTATTCTCGTTCTTTTGGGCTTGGTATAAATTTGTCGTCAGTCCGTCCTTTACATTGCTTCTCCAAGTTCCGCTCTTGCACGGGGGTTAATATATGAAAATTAAACAAAGAAAAACATGCATGGTGCGATTGCGTCAGTTGATCTTTTAAACTGTTGGTGCCAAACCAAAACTAGGAAGTATGGATGGGCAAACACGAATGAGCTGAAGACAGTAGCGTGCAGAAGAGCTACTTTGCATTGATGAATTGATAACTGCGGACAACTATTCATTGTATTTTAATTTTTTGTTTTTTTCTAACCCCTAGTCCTTATCATGACCACGATTTATCAATTATAAAGAAACTTACAAATATTAATTTTTTATCAGAAAAGTTCATCCAGTTGTCAAGAATCCCTAGGCCTTACATCATTATTGCATCCAAAATGTTCAAGATAGAATTCAAACTCGAGTATAAAAGATTACCAATCCAGTTCAGGTGTGTGTGGGCCTGGCGGTGATTATAAATAGTCTGCAATTTGTCTTATTTGAGTTTCGACTATTACGTATATGTAACATATATTTGTAAGAACGTAAATAGTCTATTGGTACTACAAGACTTTACCACAGCACGAAAAAGCGGCTACATACTTGAAAGCTTTTTTCCTCTGACACTCATCAGAGTATGAAAACGTCGGATAGTGAACTAAAGGTTAACCGAAATATATACCCAGATGCAGTTAATGTGTTAGGATGAACAAACTCTTTTTTTCTACACAAGACTGGGTTTGAGTGTTAATGTAAACAGGTTCCAAAGCACTTAAAGAGCACATGATATGTAATGTGAAAAATTGTCATCCTGCGTTATTTTTAGCGCCGAAGATCATCGAGTAGAGAAAAATGCGATAGCCCTGTTAAATATCAGATTGTTGGCATGTTCACGAAAACAAACTGCGATATGACGGCGAGGATATGGAGCAATCTCAGTTTTTTCAACTTACGTTAACTTACTATGTCTTCAGAAAATGGTAGTAATGGAGATGAGTCCTATATGTTACGGAAATGGCGGGTGGTTCATGCCTGTATGCTGCATCACTTCCCCTTTTAGTAGCTTTGATTCACGCTGAGTTCTGTTTTAGTTTAACGGTTTTGTTATGTTCGTTGATTCCACACGCGTTACATTATATATCGAGAATTATCTCTTATTTAACATTTTCACTTCCCCTTTTAGTAGCTTTGATTCACACTGGGTTCTGGTTTAGTTTAACGGTTTTGTTATGTTCGTCGATTCCACACGCGTTATATTATATATCGAGAATTATCTCTCATTTAACATTGGTTATGGGCCCTGAGGTGCTCAAGAATTTATGGAGTAAAGAATAAGCAGCGAGTTAGCGTTGCAATAAGTACAAGTAAAATGGCCCCGAGTAATGTCGATAGTAGTGTTGGCTTTAACTATGAAATAGTGCTTTTTAATGGAAACAACTACCATAGTTGGAAGTTCCAAATGAAAATGGTGCTAATGTCAAAAGGCTTGTGGAGCATTGTTACTGGCACTGATGCTGAACCCCAAGGACCGGGAGTTACTGAGCGAGAAAAGCAAAATTGGAAAAATCGTCAAGACATTGCATACTCAACGATTGCATTGGCCGTTGAACCTAAGCAGCAAACGTACGTTCCCCATACTGATAATGCAAAGAAAGCGTGGGATGATTTGGCAAAAAGATTTGAGACCAAAATCACTTTCTGCGAGAATTCATTACAGAAGACAACTATATTCTCTACAAATGGCGAGCAGCGAAAGTGTGTTAGAGCACATTGAAAAGATGAAAATAATTTCAGAGCAGTTACAAGACATTGGCGATACCGTAAAAGAATCAGAATTGTGCATCATTTTATTTTCGAGTTTGCTAGATACTTTTAATAGTTTAATAACAGCACTTGAGACATTTATAGGTGATGATGAAACAAAGCTAACGTGGGATTGTGTTAGAAATACCTTTCTGAGCGATGAAGATAAACGAAAATACAAAGAACAGCAGGATAAACATGGAGCAATTAGTCAAGATGCGTTAATAGCAAGTCAGAGAGATGCTAACTCAGTGGGAGTTTTGAAATGTGAGCGCTGTGGAAAGACAGGACATTGTGCCGCAAAGTGTTATTCAAAGTTGAAGACTAGGCCTAATAAATCAGGTCGTTTCCCAGGATAATGCCATTCTTGTGGAAAAACAGGGCACAAAGCCAAAGATTGTACCAAAAGTCAGCCCGAAACGAAAGCAGACCAAACAAATAATAATTCTGCAATGAAAGTTGGTCCAAAATCGCAGTCAAATTGATGGTGTGTGGACTCTGGAGCCTCACAACACATGTCATCGATGCTAGACAGAATGACAGAGTATAAGAAGTTCAAGAAGCCTTTGAAGATTTTCATGGGCGATAATAGCATGCTCCTAGGATTGGGAAAGGCAATATTGATGTTGATGTGTACACTGAATCAGAGCAGAGTACAGTTACATTAACAGATGTTTTATATGTACCAGAGTTGAAAAAACATTTATTGCCAATTAAGGCAGCATCTACTAAAGGATGGCAATTTCATTTCATCGGCAACACATATAAAATTATGAAAGACAGCAGAATCAAAGCGTTTACATCATCAAATGGTACTCTATATCGGTTAGTGGAAAATTTGAATGAATATGATGCTGCTGCCACATTAGGAGGAATGAATGAGCAGAATTTGAATTATGAAACTTGGCATCGTAGATTTGGTCACTTGGGAATGGACAAAGTCAAATTAATGCATCATAAAGAGATTGTCTGCAATATGAAGTGCACCAAAGGAGTTATTAATCGAGACTGTGAAGCTTGCATTCAAGGAAAAATTACAAGAAAACCATTTCTAAAAGGAGGGAATAATCAAACAAGAGAAGTATTAGAGTTGATCCACTCAGACGTTTGTGGGCCAATGCCTGTCGAATCGCTTGCAGGATCAAAGTACTTTGTCACTTTTATTGACGACAGTTCAAGATTTACTGTAGTATATTTCATGAAAGACAAGAGTGAAGTATTTAAGAAGCTTAAATTATTTGTTGCTTGAGCTGAAAACATGACAGGGAAGCGCATAAAGATCCTAAGAAGTGACAATGGTGTTGAATACAGTTCAAAAGAATTCAACAATTTTCGTAATGAGCGAAGAATTAAACATGAGTTTACAGTGGCATGAACACCTCAACAAAATGGCGTGCCCGAGCGCATGAACTGAACAGTCATTGAGTCTGCAAGATCTATGCTTCAGCAAGGTAAAATGCCACCAAGATTTTGGGCAGAAGCTGTGAAAACAGCAGTGTACCTGAGAATTCGCTGTCCAACCACTGCAATAAAGGACAATGTCCCATATGAAATCTGGTACAGAAAGAAACCATCAGTTTCCCATTTTCGAGTATTCGGAGGCAATGTTTATGTTCATGTAGAAAACGCATCAAAATTTGATGCAAAAGCCAAAAGGTGTTGTTTTGTTGGATATTCATCACAAAAGAAAGGCTACAGAGTGTATGACATCAAGAAAGACATCATTGAGACACATAGAGATGTTAAATTTATGGAGAGTCAATTCGGTAATCAAGAGTACCAAGACTATGTTCCAGAAAAGCTAATTTACCAATTTAGTCCTTATTTTGAAACTGAAGATGACATGCAGCTAGAGGTTGATGAAAAAAATGCAGAAAATGAAATTGATGCTGAAAGAGATGAACACATCCAGCCTGACAATGAAGATGAGAATAACATCAATGAAATAGAGCCAGAGACTACTTATTAAGAGAAATTCGCAAGACAGGTCAGAAATCTACCAGAAAAACGGCAAAGAAAAAGGCCAGATAAACTTAATTTGTTTGCACAAACTGAAAGTATCAAACAAGCATCTATTGACAATAACATTGAATAATTGGATTAGCTGGAAGAGTGTCAATCAAAGAATCACATTTGCTCTTATTGCAGAAACCGAATGCAATGAGCCAAAGAGCGTAAAGGAAGCCTGGAATGGTGCTTACTCTGATCAATGGAAGAAAGCGTCAGACAGTGAATATCAGTCCTTGACCAAGAATGAGACATGGGACTTATTTGAGCTTCCTGAAAATAAAAATTTTGTGGGAAGCAAATGGATTTTCAAGATAAAACGAAAGGCAGATGGCTCAGTAGACAGGTTTAAAGCCAGGCTAGTAGCACAAGGCTACACACAGCAATATGGATTGGACTATTATGAGATATCTTCACCAGTAGCACGCTACAATTCGATTCGCATCATGCTAGCTATTGCAAACTTACTTGATCTTGAAGTACATCAACTAGATGTTAGAACAGCCTTTCTGAATGGCAAATTGGATGCTGAGATTTATATGCGCCAGCCTGAGGGATACATTGATAAACGTAGGCCAGACCATGTTTGTTTGTTAAAAAAGAGTTTATATGGATTAAAACAAGCAGCAAGGTGCTGGAATGAGACAATGGATGAGCATTTAAAGAAGCTTGGTTATAGACAATGTGATGCTGACTGCTGTATCTATGTTAAAGAACTTGCTAATAGTAAAATCATTTTCATTTTGCTCTATGTGGATGATTTACTTGTAGCATCAAATGACAAAGTCATATTGGACCTAGAAAAGAAAGCATTGAAGAAGGCCTTTGAAATGGAAGATCAAGAAGAAATTCATTTTTGCCTAGGAATGTCAATAAAACGTGACAGGAACAACAACAATTGTTTATTAATCAAGAAACTTTCTTGCAGAACATTTTGAAACGATTTCAAATGGAAAATTGCAAGCCCATAGCAACTCCTTGGGAGTTTGGAAAGCATTTTGATAAAAGGAAAGAACGTGAAACAGCTGCAGATAAAGAAAAATTCCAATCTGCCATAGGATGTTTGATATATGCTGCACAAGCTACAAGGCCTGATTTATCAGCTGCAGTCAATGCACTATCTCAGTTTATGTTAGATCCAAGTCTTGATCACTGGAAAGCAGTGAAGAGAGTGCTAAGATATGTGAAAGGTACAATTGACTATGGAATTGAGTTTAATGCACAGGAAAGCAATAAAATAGAGTTGATTGGATACTCAGATGCTGACTGGGCTGGAGATATTGTTAGCCGAAAGTCAACATCTGGATATATTTTTAAGTTAGCTGGAGCGGCAGTAAGCTGGCAGAGCAGACGCCAAAGAACAGTGGCACTGGTTACGTAGACTACTCAGCAATTTAGGGTATGAACAGTGGCGGCTCGTGCTAATGGGCATTATGGGCAATGCCCCCCCACTGAAAAATAAATCAAAAGAAACAACTGTGGAGTTAAGCTATAACAGTGAGAAAAATATAAAATGTTATATTCTAGCATGTTTCACCAGGCATTCAGGGACACGAGATTCGATTACTTCTCATAGTGTTGACTTGAGCCTCGTACGTAAGCATTTACAAAATGATGTCATTTCCTGGGCAAACTAGATTCTGCCCTTGGCTGCCTGACATGCGCAATAGCAAGGATCAATTGCCCAATGCCGAAAAAAGAAGTAGCCAATTGGCTGAAATTGACGACATTTAGGCAAGAAACAATTTGCCCTCTCCGCTACAACAACAACAACGACCACAACAGCTCTGAAATGTAAACAACATACAATAGAATCTCTCTCTAACGCACACTAGTGCAAAAAGATCTCAATTAAAGTACTTGCAATCTTCAGTACTACTTGCTGATCACTGAACTCACTGTTCAATACTGCAATCTGAGTTGTTGAAGGTAGTTAAAGTTCTTTGCCTGTGTCATTAAAAGGAGTATTGGAGGAGGAGCATCTAGGCCCTAATAGCCTGGGCCTTGCAACAGGACCTTTTATTAAGACCGTTTCCATAAGCAATCAATGGCGATTGACTACATCAAGTTCTATGGTGCTTTTTAGATGGCAGTACTCAGCAATTCATGGGGAAGTTTGTAATTTAGGTGCATCGCTTGATTTTATAACTTAAATTTTGTTTGGGACTAATTGCAGTTAAAACATTTCATTCATCACATCATTTGCAGAATATTTTGGTGTTCGGGAATAATTTGTCTGGAAGGTTTTTGTATGGTTTTAGTTAGTTTGCAGCATGCCACAAGATGATGCAAAGTCTATATCCCTCAAATTGGTTATCCATTTGGAAAGCATTCTTAATTTATGCTTGAACCTTTGAGAGGAAATATCTGTGATATTGAAGTTTTTGGTGGTGTATTATCACAATATCTCTCAGAGTTGAATTCACTGGATATCTTAGTTCAACCACCTTTTGAAAGTGATTTTTTTCAAATTTTTAGGTGTAGAAAATACTGTGAATAATTTCGTTTCCTTGATGCTGTCTACATTCAAACTCCTCTATGGCATAGAGCAGTTCCATTACACCCAACTTGTAAAATCCAGTCTAACTTGCATTTCTCTGAGACTGGACTGTTTCTAAGGGTCATCATCACAACTCTATTTAAATCTTTTGAATGAGCAGGATTTTTTAGTCCTTTGAGAGTAAAAAATTTCATTGGGAAATCCTATGTCTGAAAAAATGTTGAATATTGTATCCAAAATTGCTTTAGGTCAGGCATCAACCAAAATGTAATTGATGTTTTTCACAACTTAGAAATATCAGAGCTAAGTCCCTCATTTATTGAATCAAAGACTTCTAAAATTGAGAGACAATTAAAGCATTGGTAGAGAAAACTGTGATACTTCCTATATCTGCTTGTACTAACAGTATTCTCTTGAAATTATTATAATGAAAGATGCATAGGTTTTAATTTTTTATTTATCGCAGCCCTCAGAGTGAATGCTTAAAGTGCTTATGCATCGAAAATTTCGAGTATACTTTTTTTAGCTAAAGTCGAAACTTCGGTCTTTCCTATGCATGAATATCATATTATTTTTGTTCTTACTGGCGAGAAAGGTGTAGAAATTAGCGCTTGTTTTGAGGCACTAGGTGCGAATTTTGATAGCCATTGCGTGATGTCATAACGAGGATCAAACCGAGTGCATTCTTTAGGCCTATATCAGTTGACAAGCAAAGCGTTAAAAAGCTTCTCGTCTTGGCGTGCTACGGCTCACTAAAATCGCAAACAGTGACAGTGAATCGTCATTTTACGATGAAGCTACTGACTATCAATTAGAAGATGATGGCAATCAATGTGCTTGCACAGCCAAGCCTGCTACTACTTGGAAACGTGTAGGGTACTAGATGCATGCCACGGAGAGCCACTAGCTGACGATTAGGATGCACAAGATAAAGAAAATGTCGAGGCCAATGACCCCGATGGACTGCTACCACAAACTCTTTCGGCTTGATTTGAGAGGCAAATCCAAGTTCAGGAATGGTGAGTACCAGTATCTACTACGTATTGAAGCTCATAGCTTGTCAAATTTTGTAAACAGTCACTTAGGACCTATAAGCAAAGCGTTAAAGCTGTGCAACGTGTAGGGTAATGGCTCCTGCGTTAGATGAAGTAGAGTTTGCATTGATTAGAGTCTTCTAATTTACCCTTTGATCTTCTAAGCCAACTGATCTTTTTCTGATAGAATACACTTTCCTTTTCCAAAACTGGACATCCGGTACAAACAGTATTAGGGCTTGCCAATATTTCTTCCTCCTCCATTGTGTTATCCATTTTTGAATACATATCACGGATAGTCCTTGAAAGGAATTGAAATACATTGCTATGACATTCTAATTTTCCTTTACTAGTAGGCCATTTCCCATCCACCAACTCAACATACCTCTCTTGCCCTGTTTTCCTCAACGTTGTTAATTGTACTACTTGACCAGGGTCTAAAAAACAAACACATAGATAAGTCTCAATTGTCTTTTAGCTCTATCTGTCAGTGACTGATCAATGGTATCTGCTGTGTCTGCCAACAACAAATCAATCAGCATCTGGATTTAGCTTCCTTTCATTTCAAGTTTGGCAGCGATTTCCTGATTCTTCGTAAAGCAGTTCTCATCGAAATGGTCAGAGTAAAGAAAAGACGAGTTGGTGCTGCTCCACTTTGGCCTATGCCTTCGCACAAACCTGACCCAAGCTTGGTGTCTTTTCCAGGTTTTCCTTGAATGGAAACGTATGAACGGATTTTCCCTCTGTATGCTGACCAATTGTGCAGCTTATTCCGTTCGGGAAACCAGCCACACAGTACCGTCCTCCACGACGTTTGCAGGACTTGCTAGTGGAATCCATGCTAACAAGCAATCAAAATTCTTTTGCATACTCGTTATGACATCATGCGTAGTAGCTATAATTCGCACTTGAAATGCCAAAATAGCAAAGTATGAGGGCTCATAACTTTTTTTCCATATGAGGTATGATACTTCAGCTTGTAGCATGATGGTCACAGCACAAATTTGCATTAGTAAATGCAAAAAGTTAAATTTCGAAATTTTGGATGCATAAGCACTTTAAGGAGATAAGATGATTGCAATATGCCTCCTTCCACTACCCTTTTTATCCAATATAGGTCAGAGAACATCATGAAAGTATTTAGGGTGTGTCACACCAAAATATTTGGAGCATGCCCAACTTTTGGACACTTTCCCACACCCCCTAAGGAAAAATGTTGCCAGACACTACTACCAAAGAGAGTTAAAACTTACTTGAGAAACACAATGTCTGAGGATAGACTCAATGCTTTGGCTCTCATTGGACTTCAATCAAAATGTGATTCATATGTTTGCCCAGCTCAAGAATACAAGTGCTAAATTTCTTTTTAAGTAGCTCAAGAGACTCTATGGATTTTTTAAAATTGCAAACCAACGTATTATATTTGATAGTTTCTGCGTATATCACCTAGATTCTCTTTGGATTTTTGGGACAAAAGTATTTCATTCTAGACAATTTATACTATTTAGTGTTCATAGAATGAATACTTCCAATTACAAATTAGGTTTACAAAAAATTATCTGCCTGAATTGATTATATCCCTAAGCAGCAGAAGAGAAAATAATGGCTTTTGATGGTTGTTATTCTTGAAGCAGATTTAAGCAATAAAGTCTCTTATCATTTTTCTGATTACATTCATTTTTATGAGAAACATGTCCATAACAAACATGAGGCTGAAAGTAGGTAAAAGTTAAGCAACAGGCAGGCTGAGTTTCAAACAATAACTTTAATGAGTTGTTTTTGTAACTAATTGCTTTATAATACTAGAAAGACAATTGAATTAGCATCCGTGACATGCCTCAAAAAACCTGAGCATCCCTTTTCTTGAATCATAAATGCCTAAGCTGGGTTATTTTTATCACCAAAAGTCTTTGTATTTAAGAAAAAATTTCAGGCTGTATTTGACAAAATGTTGAAAAACTTCAAGGCCAAAGCCAGATAATCTATTTCTTATTTGAAAAGAAAACGTGTATTTTACTATCTGGAGGTAAAGCTATCTAATGTTAGTTTTTGGGTGTGGCTCCCTAAGATATTTTCGACCACACCCATTTTTTCCAAAGACTTGCCCTCCCAGCGAAAAATACCACGAGCCGCCACTGGGTATGAGCAAAATGAACCAACTGTTTTATATGAAGACAATCAGGGAGCTCTAGCATTAGCAAAGAACCCAACAAATCATGCACGTACCAAGCATATTGACATTTGACATCATTATATAAGACAAGAAGTTAGTGCAAAGAACATTGAAGTTGTATACTGTAGTACTGGTGATATGGTTGCAGATGTGTTAACTAAAGGACTATCAAAGGAAAAGTTCCAAACACTAAGAAAAATGTTGGGAGTTTGACAATATACTTAATTTTGTGGAACTTTTGATATTTTGGACTTTTTTGGGACAATTATTTAGATATACGGACATTCACCAAGTGTGAGTGTTAAGAATGTTACCGGAAATGGCGGGTGGTTCATGCCCGTATGATGTATCACTTCCCCTTCTAGTAGATTTGATTCACGCTGAGTTCTGTTTTAGTTTAACGGTTTTGTTATGTTCGTCGATTCTACATGCGTTACATTACATATCGAGAGTTATCTCTCATTTAACACTATGATGGTATCTGCAGTACATGCTCCAGTTCTGACAACAAAGCAGCTGCCATTGTGGCTGCTTTTGAGCCTTACGAAGGCAAGCCACCAGGTTCAGGCCCAGATCGAAATGAAAATCCGACAGGTAATGAAGACCCTGATGGGCTCTCTCTCATAACGCTCGAAGAAAGATATGATCTTGTTAGCCACGTCAATAACTCGTGTCGATGTAACCTTTGCAACGACAGCAAGCTGGTGGGCGCAGGGAGAGTTTCGTTGTCAAAGAAAAGTTCGTGAAGCATGTGGAAAAATAAAGGAAACAAAACGAGTAAGCTATCAATATTCTACAACTGTTTCATTCTTACTTTTTAATCTGCATAATATAAAACCATTGTTTGCAGTGTAGTAGTATAGACTGACAAAAAACCTGCTCCTATCCAAAATTTGAGAGGCCTAAAGTCTAGTGAAAGAGTTGATTTTTCATAGTTATATGAGAGCAGTTGCTTATAGAATCTTGGCACGATGGATGTTTGGATATGTAGACTGGAAAATAGAAGACCATTATCAGCATGGATTTAATATTACATAAGGACAAAATGTATCTCTTGGGATGCATCTGGTAATTCAACAGCAAAGGAAAGAGCTGAGATGTTTCAGCCATGTACAACAATTCCAATAAAGCAATCCTTCCATTATTCAGAACCGCTTCAGCTATATGTTTCTTTCTTTTGTCCCTTCCTTGGTTGCAGACATTTATTACATTTAGGTGGTTCCCTTCTGGTACAAGGCTAGATACCAATAGCTGTCTGGGCATTCTTGGCTTCAAGTTCATTTTGTTCTTCAACTAAATATGATAAAGCATATGAGAAACTAAAGGAAGATAATTCAATAATGATAGATTTGCAAATTCTTGTCAACCACACAAGGTAGTAAAACAACTGTATTCACAACAAAATGTCATTATAAAGAACATAAAGTAGTAGCTGAAGGCCTTAGTTTCTACTTACTTGAAGGCCATAGAGTAGGCTGAGACCTTAACTTTTTCTCCTTGTATTGCCTCACTGCATCACTCTTGCAAATTTTATTTTGGAATTTATGGCTGATGGGTACTGGCTGGTTTGCCATAAATTCATTGTAGGCAGGCATCAACTGTGATACAGGTCTTGTAAATAGCAATTCTTTCATTTCATTTACATATTCTATATGAGATAAATTATTTCAGGATAAAACCCAGTATGATTGGCAGAGGCTACTCTTGGAAATTGAAAGTTTTAGAGTTCACTATATGACCTGTACAAAGAGCAAATAGTAAAAGGCAAATTAAAAAATTATTTCCAGTTGGACAAACATCATTACCATAGGCTGACCAGCCTATGGTAATGGGTGGTATTGATCATTCTTTAACAACCACCTCTCCATCTTTATATTTAAGCCATACCACTTTGTAATATTGTTCCCCAGGTTTTGAAACCTTCTTGTCCCTGCGTAGATTCTCATTAAAATGAGTACTTGCCAAAATATGCCTGTATTGGAAATTGAAATCACAATAGCCTTATTTATAACAGGTATATTACTAACAATAGCTATTTAC
Source organism: Cassiopea xamachana (assembly GCA_900291935.2). Lineage (NCBI taxonomy): Eukaryota > Metazoa > Cnidaria > Scyphozoa > Rhizostomeae > Cassiopeidae > Cassiopea > Cassiopea xamachana. Next base: position 16,571 of record OLMO02000001.1, on the reverse strand, counting down.
CATTTGTATTATACTCTATTTACACAAAAACGTTTAATATAATTTTCACTATTTTTCATACATACTAATACAACAACTAATCCCTGTGACAATTTAAATATGCTGATATCAAGAAAACTTGAAATATATCTCAAATCATTTTGAATCTACCTGCAAATTGTTCCTATCCAAGAAAAGCTTATCATTTTGGGGTGCCGGAAGTTGAGAGTGGCATGAAAACCTTCCAAACAGCTGTTTTGTTCATTTGGAGAAACTTTCCTTATGTCATTTACAATTCGTTGGTTTAGGAATATTGAATGCAACTTGTCATGAGCAGTGGTATCTAGCAAATGAGATAAGCTTTTTCAAAACAATGCATATATACAAAATATTCACAGAATGAATATTTTTTGAGTGTGTGTATATATGTATATTTATAACATATATAATATATTTATATATTTAAAAGTACATTCTACAGCAGTGATTTACCCAGACAATCTGGTTTGGAGTCTTGGGCAAAATGTTTCCAACCATGATAATAAAATAAAGGCCATGGTGAATAATAAATGTATGCTGAAGTCCATGTATAATGACTACCTTTCTTCAAGTTTCATACACAATGGGGAGTGACATGACTCACACCCCATCTATTTGGCTCATTCCTATATAAAATTTTGAATTGATAACTGAACCATGGAATATATCAGATATTGCAAAAAGCTAGATACCATTTCAATCCATTTCCTGGGCTCCAGTTCATCATGCAAACATTTCTGGAACAATGCATTGGGGGTGATTCTCATGTTTTCCTGCAGCATGCCTTATAAATGAGGTCCACGTTGCCTCAATCACACCTTCAAAACCAGTCTTTGTTGTTCTTGCATCCCAGTAGAGATGGTTTTGAACACCTGCTATCCATTCCCTAATAATTTGGAAATCTTTTTCCCTTGCAACTTTCAACATTGTTTTAGTTATATAAATATATTTATGCATATAAATATGTATATATATATGTATATATATATTTATATATATATGTATATATATACATATAAATATGTATATATATATATGTATATATATATATATTTATATATATTTCTAATATCTTAAACTTGACTTTGTGAATCTGGTCCCTTTACCAATGCCCCTATAAGTTTTCAGTGCTCCCATGTGCACAATGAACACAAATCAGCATGAGAACATTTACAGACAAAGTAGTGGTATGCTATACTACATTACACCTTCTGATGCCATGTAATATCAATTAAAGTAGTATCAGAGAATAATAGTCGTTAAAGTACTATAGTGATAGCTGTCACACATACCTCCTTTTCTTCAGCAACATTATTCTCGTACTTGGCAAATCTTATCTGTAAGCGTATCACTTTCTTTTGCAGAGACTATCTTTTTTGCTTTCTCAATGCAGGATGTACATTTTTTGGGGGTTGGCACTATAATTATTGTTCCTTAGTCAGCACAATGTTCTACAGCAGGAATTTGGCCTGAATCATCATCTATAGATGAATAGCTAACTCAATTGTCATCAAAATGACAACTGGAAAAACATGGTATTGTTGACTCATTGGTGCTCTCATTTTCTGCTATTCTTTTTGTCGGTGATGCTTTCAAAGCACGATGAATCAGCTGAGAGAAGTATTTTGTTGTTGTATATAAATTCTAGCCTCTAGCCTCAAGAAACTAATAGCAATGCATACATTCTGAATGAAAATTGTAAGAATAAAATGGCCAAATTTGTGCCTGTAAGATACTGTTGAAAATTTAGGCCTACTTACTAAATGCTTGGAACGAGAGGATGTCTTCTTAGGCAAAGGTAGATGTACGGAATCACGAGTTGGAACAGATCCTTTGGTCAAAATCCCTCTCCAAGACACTCCAGTTTAATCTGTTTGAGGCCGAAAGTAGCAAGTATCTTCAAAATGTGCAGAACATAAGAAAGAGTACTTGATTGGGTTTTTGAATGAAAGCCTATGTCTTTGAACGAACTTGACCCACTTCTGCCGAACTGCTTCATCTTTGGGAAACTGGTGAATTTTGATACCAGGAGTATAGCCTGTATTTTTCTATTTTATCTTTTATTAGTTATTTTATTTAAAGTTATTTTTGGGAATGTTCCGTTAGATTTACGTATAAATGGTGCTTTATTTTCATCTATAATACAAGTTTGCAAAGAATGGCTTCGAATAGCAGAGATCCTGATGCTGCTAACATGGATATGATTGTTGAACTGTTAAAAAGGCAAGAGAGTAATGTGAACAGAAGACTGGATATGCTAGAGAATAAACTAGATAGCTTCGAACTTGAAATTACAGAAAACATCAAAGGACTAGAGGAAAGAGTCATAGTCGTTGAGAAGACAGCTGAGTTCATTGCTAGTCATTTCATTTCATATATAAAATTCAAACTTTTAATTACAAATGAATGATAAAAATTAAAAATAATTAGGTAAGTTTAGGACACTTGGAAAGAACTCAGAAGAGCTATCAAGCCAAATGCCCTTTACTCAATTTAATAAGAATTTAAAATATATACGACACGAATTACATGTTTTCTTCATAAAAAACCATTCCCAGGCTCATCAAGTAAAAACTATGGTAAATATGTAAAAAAATTGTTAAAAATGTTAGAAATAAATAGTGATTTTCCAAATTAAACCAATTGAGCCTATATAGATGGTTTCTTATATGAAAACGCATGTATAACAAGAACAGAACAACAATAGCCTAAAACTCTATATGAAACTAATGACTGAAGAATATTAAACTAAAGCTGTAATGAATAAAGTAACGGAATCGATTTTTAAATTCAAGATTTAAGCTAGTTTATTACTCAAAATTAAGATCAATCTAACACTAAGATGAAAAAATTAAATGAATTAAATAAAAGAAACAAAAATACGAATGCCAAAAGAAATAATATTTGAGAGGGATGTTAATTAATCTTAAGTACAAGCTATCAAAAACTATGAACATTAACCAATCAAGCACTGTTTATTAGAAGCCATGATTTATAATGCTTTGAAAAAGTGTGTTTATTTGTTAATTGCCTTATGTCAAAAGGTATACTGTTCCAAATTCTATCCCCATTATTTATGATACTTTGATGTTTGATGTTAGTTCTTATTACAGGCTGAACAAAAAAGCCTGAAGAGACCTGTCTAGTTAAAATATCATGTCTATTTTTAGTTAACTGAAAGAGACTACAAGAGTTATCATCTAGATTGTTATTATTAATATCATGCATAAATTTAGCACATTCTATCTTATAGCAGTCATTAAAGCATAGCAGATTCAATTTGTTAAAGAGAGGTTGACTGTGAGTAGTTCTCGACTGAAATGTAGTCAACCTTACAGCACTCTTCATACATTCTCTTAAAGGATCTAAACTGGTTTTATATGTACCTCCCCAATTTGTGATTCCATAATTAATGTAAGGCTGTATAAAAGCATTATATATATGAATAAGTATATTTTTAGGGGCATAGTGCCAGATGCGAGCTAGAATACCAATACTTTTAGACATTTTCAAAGTGGTTTGCTGGAAATGATCTTTCCAGGACAATTTATTATCGATTAAAACACCTAAATATTTGACAGACTGAGATTCAGCTAATTTTTCATTATTAGTAAAAATATCCAAACTTCGATTCGGTGTTTTGTTTTTTGGACGAATTGTTAAAAAATTCGATTTTTTTGTAGTCAAAGATAGCTTATTAGCAATCATCCAATCAGAGATTTTAGCTAACTCGGTATTAGTTATAGATTCAAGTGTTTCCAAGTTTTCATCTGACATAAAAGGGCTTGTATCATCAGCAAAAAGATGAAAGTCAAAATATTGGGTTGATTTGGGTATATCATTAATATAAATAAGAAATGAGAGGGGCCCTAACACACTACCTTGAGGTACACCATAATTTATATTTAAACTATCTGAAAATTCACCTCCCACAAATACTCTTTGAGTTCTGTCTTTCAGATAAGAGCGAAACCAATCGGGCAATACCCCTTATGCCGTAATAGTCTAATTTTTTTAGAAGAATGTTATGATCAACAGTATCGAAAGCTTTTGCGAAATCAAGGAAAATGCAACATGAATATTTTGTTCCTCAACTATGTTAGTAAGTTTTGCATAAACATCTAAAATTGCATGGGATGTAGATGTATTCCTCTGAAAACCAAATTAATGGTTAAAAATTATTTTATGCGACTCCAAAAATTCATTAATTTGTACATACATTAGTTTTTCCATTACTTTGTTAAAAATTGGAAGAAGTGATATTTGGCGATAATTTGTAACCATCCAGGCGAGGTCTGCCACCTATCTATCCCACAATCACTTTGTTGCTACAACTAGGCGCCAAAGATAGTGTATATCTTGCACTGGCGGCGCCAAAAAGTGTACTATTGTTTTGGCGCCTAACTGTCCTACTATACTCAAACCTGAATGTGGACCCTCTGTTACAACAGCCTCGAATTTCTTTTCACAACGGGGCTCCAGAAACGGTTGTTCGCAATCGGCTGTAGGCCTTATTGCGGCTGCTTCTTCCGTGCATCCATCAGTAATGTTACCAATTGACGTTCAGACATTACATAATTGGATGCTCAAACTTGCCTTTGTCGCTTCTTCTGTCATGATGCTATTCTAGGTACACAATGGACTCCTACTGCTTTGTTTTCTGTTGCTAGGACGGTGGTTGCTAGTTGCTAGGCTCTCCTAGCTGTTAGCCACATTATGGGCCAATTACACATTAAATCACGCAAGGGGGGTTAGGAGGCTTTTTTACTTTAGTGACAAAGTGTGGCAAGGGGTGGGTTGTTTTGTCAGTGTGATATTAAACATTTTACACAACTCTATCTTTAGCGGATTTTGCTTTATAATAGCGAGTTTGGCCCCTTTTGTAGGAGAAATTTTGCTTCATGTCTAACATTTATCTGTCAATCCTATTCACATGCCATTTTGCGGTTGAAAGAGGCATAATGAAGACATCAGGACGAAAGCAGAAGGATTTCATATTGAGCTTCATAATGTGATGTCATACATTAGGGGTGGCTGGGTAGTTTTGAATTTGTGACAGAGTGTGAGAGGGGATGGGTGGGTGTCTAAAAATGCCAAAATTTATGTGACGTAATATGTGCATGGCCTCCTTAGTTCCAGAAGGTTCTTTAAAAGCTCCTGTGAAGCAAATTCATATTGGAATTGTTTTGAGAGAGCTTGAGGTTGAACTAGGTAGCGATTTCCATGTCATGTTTTATCTAACCTTTTTTTACGTATTTCCTTGTACTTCAAAAAGTTTCTTTACTAGTAGGCTGTCTACTACTAGGTTGCTAATGATGTGCTTTGCTACAACAAACAAATATGTATTTTTGTTTGTTGCCCACCTTTTATAGGTAAAGCATTACAGCCCTTGCTGGTTAGTGGAGACAAATAATACCTTGAGAAAAATTTGTGTTGAAACGCAGTAGATTCCTGTTAAAAAAAACAAATTGATGGATATAATGGATATGAGTAAAGCTCTATTAAGCCCTACCTCTCCAACCATCTCCACTGTCTTAGGATTCTGCTGCATTGCCGCATGTTCAAAATAACCACCCTCCTCCCGAACGATGCAAAAAAATCCAATATAAAACGATATTTGGAAGCGGTACAGGGATAAGGGAAAAAGTAATACTTCTCATTCATCCTCTATGAGTTCCTTCCCGGATCAGCAATACCAGTTAGTGCTAGTACAGATTTTTGAAGCAGTAATCAACAATGAATACCTAAAACGTTATTGTCAGTCAATTGTCAAAACTCTTCCTATATCAACATGAATACATACCAAGTGTGCTCGTCTACGATGCAATGTAAAATACTTAGGGAAAAGATAAATTTGATGTGGTGCAAAAACTTTCCTTCTTGGAATGAAATTAATGCCAAATATAAATATTTTAATTTATAGTAGGCAGTTAAGTGGGGGGGGGGCACTTAGAAATCAAATTCATAACTGAAGGGTGTCCATCCTTGAATATATTTAATGAAATTAATTAAATTCCCAAATTGTACTGTTATTAGAGCATGGGCGCCTGTTTCATTTCTGTACACTAAATCGGTAAGTAACAGTAATCAGTAAATTATATTCGCTATGTATACAGTGAAGTATGAAAATGATATGAAGGTAGTCTGTGGTCTGACAGACCTTCACATTGCAATGGTTCAGTTCATGACAAATAGCATATAATATGTAGGTGCCAATGAGTCTTCCATTACATAACGGAAGGACATGTTGCACCTTGCTGACTCAAGCATGAGCAGGCATGTCATACATATGGAAGTATGCACCATTCAACAAGATTAAAAATAGAACTTCAGGTGGTCATTCCTATATTCATTCCTGTATTCATTCCTGTATGCATTCATTCATTCATTACTGTATTCATTCATTCATACATGTTCTTATTCATTCATTCATTCATTCATTCATTCATTCATTCATTCATTCATTCATTCATTCATTCATTCATTCATTCATTCATTCCTGTATTCATTCATTCATACATATTTTTATTCATTCATTCATTCATTCATTCATTCATTCATTCATTCATTCATTCATTCATTCATTCATTCATTCCTGTATTCATTCATTCATACATATTTTTATTCATTCATTCATTCATTCATTCATTCATTCATTCATTCCTGTATTTATTCATTCATACATGTTTTTATTCATTCACTCATTCATTCCTGTATTCATTTATTCATTCATTCCTGTTTTAATTCATTCATACATGTTTTTATTCATTCATTCATTCGAACGGCCTAATAAAGGTTAGAACAGTTCAATAGTACATCTCTAAAAAGTAATAGGAAGCATCACAAAACATCTGAAGCAAAAGACACAGGTAGCTTAGGGGTGCATACATAGTTACAAACCTCCCAGTCTATTTGAAATTCCTAGAAATCCTGAATTTTTCATAACATTCAACAACAAACCAAATTTGATGCATTTCTCATTAGTGTATATCTAGTATCTGATATCATAAATGATATTAGAGGAAACATAGAAACAAAATTTAATGTGAAGATAGTAATGTTCGCTTAAGATAATAATTCATTAGGATCCTTCGCAAGTACTCTCTGACCATAGCATTACCTACGCACATTCTTTGAGGAGCCCTGTCCTCTTCTCATGCTTTTGCCAGGCTTTTTTACTTTATTTGGGATACCTCCCCATCAGAGCATGCATACTTTTTGAAAAGAAAGGAAAGGGATTCCCATACTTAGATGATGTGTATTATGGGTGCTTGGTATTCAATCATGATCATAATCATAAAATTGAATGTAAGGGGGGTATAAAATCACAATAATAATGTTAAAATCTAATTGCCATTGCTTAGAGAAGTTTGTACAACTAATTAATACCAGCAACTCTCAGGATGGCTTTGGGCATTAGGGCAGATATGTAACTAGCCCCAACATTCGAGATTGTCCAACACGTATGATTTAGCGTTTATGTTTTAACGGCAATAGTATACATCATTTGTCAAACTCCCTCCATGCAGTCATGACATAGAGAAAATAAATGTTACTCATATTATTTTAAATACTTTATGAATTACATATAGTGCAGCAACCCGTGTGAAGGCTTATCTTAACAATAACATGTTCGTATTTTTAGCAGTCTTGTTAACTTTTCGAGGGAGAAGGGGGGTGGGGTTTCATCCGCCAAAGTTTTTGAATTCATCTTGCCATTTAAAGTGGATTGTATGACAGCACTATAATTAATTTATAGAGATTGTATTAGATGTAGCCTTTATTAGAGTAGAATTGGAGCAAGTTTTCTCATTCTTATATCTTAATCCATGGGAGAGACTGCAAAAAGGTCACGCCCATCTGATGTTATTGAAAATAGAACTTCTCTTTTTATCATTTTTAGAAGTTTCAATGTCCACAATATTTACAGTTTCTTAGTTCTTTTCTAGTAGTGCTAAAAGCTCTTTTATTTTTACGCCATTTAGAGGTATCTTGCTTATAAATTTGCATCTTCCGCAAACAATGTGTAGCTCCATCTTCAACTACTTTAGGAACAAAGCAATTCGTCACATAATTGTTTGGTGGATGGACTTCGTGAATAAATCTTTTGGAAAATTGCTCAGAATTTCCTTGTAATAAAATTACATGGTAGATATTTTCATTGCTTAATCGGGAAGCCTCTGTAACAAATGAATTTCAACCCATTTCAACTCAGTTCTGTTCTATCTTGTAGAATTTGGGCACATAGCCCTACGTCCCCCAGTTAAAAAAGATGTTTGATGGAATGTTCAATTTACAAGTTATTTAAATGCGGTTCACTTAAAAACTTTCATTAGTCTAAAATTCCATGTACTTAGTTCATAAGCATATTTTTGGTGATTCAAGCACCACTTTCTTCCAAAGCAGGAAGTGCATACGTAATCACCAACTTGTATGTATTTTGTAAGTTATTTCATAGCTACTACATGCCTCAGTTCCTGCAATGATTGCTGATACTGTGATGCAGGGGTATTTACGCCATTTACCTAACTATTATTTGACATGTGTGTTGGTGTTCATTTCCTGCACAGTTGGATCATTCAATTGAAGGTGAGAAATACCTACTTGGCAAAATGGCATAAAAAGGCTGTCAGTCCTTGCACTACTTAGTTTGTAAGAAAGCAGTCAATGAATCTTATAGGTTAGAACAAGAAGAATGGCTAGAGTACCAAATGAAGAAGAATTTAGGAAAATGAAACTTAGTATTATCTTCAAACGCTTTCAAGATAATATTGAGGAAACGAGTTCGTGGTGCAGGGCAAATGGCCTCTTGGCAAGGGAGGCCACCTGTGAGACATGCGGTTCAGTTTGCGTAGAAGGTCGGGCCAGGAACAGGCTGGATGGCAGGGTATGGTATTGTCCTGAGAAAGGTTGCCGATGGAGAATAAATATCAGAAAGAGGAGCTGCTTTGAAGGATCCCACCTGCACCTGTGGCAATTGATCTGCTTCACCTACTTTTGGAGCAGGGATTGTGGGAGGATTAGGGTTGTGTCGCAGGAGCAAATAATGTGGGAAGTTGACATTGGAAGCGAGCAGACAATTGTCGACTGGAAGCAATTCTGCCGCGATGTTTGTGTCTCATATTTTTTGAACCACCCAGAGCCCATTGGAGGTGAAAATCGGGTGGTTGAAATAGATGAGAGCTTGTTTGTGAGAAGAAAATATAATGGCGGCAGAATTGTGAAGGAGCAGTGGATATTTGGGGGCTATGACGCCGTTGAGAAGAAGAGCTTCTTGGTTCCTGTACCTGCAAGGGATGCAGGAACATTGCTCCCAATAGTTCAGCAATGGGTGATGCCTGGCTCCATTATACACTCAGACATGTGGCAAGTGTATAATAAGTTGGGTACCCTTGGCTATGAGCATGAGACGGTGAATCGTTCACTTTTTTTCGTGGACCCTGTTACAGGGGTTCACACCAACCATGTAGAGGCCATGTGGCAGAGGGCAAAGAACAAGTTCAAATCTCATATGGACCAACAAACAGAGCTATGATTCCATATTACCTTGCAGAATTTATGTGGCTCTAAAGATTCAGAGAGAACACATTCTATTACTTTTGGCATGAAGTTGCAACGGACTTGTATGTAGTGTAAGTTACATTTTTGCACACATAATTCCTACTCTTGATGTCTTCATGCTCCCCTCCTTGTGTAATTTCAGGATATTGAGTCTTTCGCCCCGCTCTCTCTTCTCTTTGTACACCACTGCAAAAGTGCTCTGTTTGTTGATGCATGTTGTTTTCAATACACGCTCTCTCCCATATGAAGACTTGTCTCTCAGTCAGAATAGATACTGTTTCGATACCACCATTGCATTCACCCCCAAATATGCTCTAGGTAAGATTTGCCATATACAGTAGTTGCATTCACCCCCAAATCTGCTCCAGTTAAGTTTTGTCATATGCAGTTGTTGAATTGAATTGAAATTCTTTCCATTTGTGGCAAATAGTCAAGGTTATCTTATTCAGCTCTAGGAACGTTAGCACTAATACTAGTAATCCCGATTTGCCCTGTATATTACTTTGTGCATATTTACAGTATAGTGTTGTTAATAGTTGGTATTGCCACTGTATCCTTAGATATCATTTATTATATTGTACATTTAAGTCCATCTATATGCATTTGTTACATCATCAGCAATAAAATAATTTCACATATACGAAGTTTGATTGATTTTATCTGTATAATTTTGCTTAGAATTTCATAGTACTTTGCGTTTCTGGAAATTCTTCATTGTATTATTTGTCAACTAAAATCACAGCAAAAGACAGTAAGTAGTAAAAATCCCTTCAATAATGTACGATCTCTCCCACCCTTTACATACATTGGCGCTTTAGGAGTTTGCATTGGACCTTTTATCGTTGCAATATGGTAATTGTAAACACATCAAATTGTTGATATATCCATTGTAAGCATGTCATAGACTTAAAAATATGTTCGTTATGTGATAGACGTCCCATCCCACCTTTAGAGAATCCGTGCAGTATGTAGTAAGCCAAGTTTATGTAGGAGGCAATTAAGTGAAATATGAGTTATGGAACAGACATGCCATTTGTGTATGTCTTTGAGAGACCCCCAGATACCTCTAGGAGTTAGTGGGGATTCCATAGAACATACTCTACATTTCAAAGAATTATAAATAAATGTGGAAATAAAGAATAAGTGGTTTAATCATTGTAATGAACTATGCATTGTAAAAGTTAGAGCTGTAATACAAATTCAATATTCATATTTCATCATGTCTTTTCCTGTACAAAATTGCATGTAACTCTATCTATTCACCTTATTGGGGTTTATGTTTTAGTTGATCAAACAACCAATACAATAAGGTTCCAATGAGGAAATTTATTCGTTCTCTGATGGATATCGATGAGAAACATAATGATTCTGTTACATAATAATAATAATAATGGAAACTTTAATGCTATATTCCGTCTAAACATACAACTGTAAACCTCACTTTACAAAGGTAGTCTACAGGTGGCTACTTGTATAATACAAGATATAAATATATACATATATATATATATATATATGTATATATTTATATATATGGTTGGCAGCTACCCTAGTGATGGTGTCACAGCAAAAATACTGGTGGTAGTGTCACCTAAACTCACTATCCTTGCAAGAGTGTAGTATGGATTATCAGAAAATAGGAAATAATGGCGTGAATGAGACTGGAACCAAAGGGGAAGGCCTCTCGCCCAGCAGGTGTCTCATGGCTCAGCAGCATGAGCCCAGTCGTCATCAAGCTACTGCTAGGAGGATTAGGCAAAAGTGGTCACAGGAGGATAACAGGATTGTTATGGAACGTTATTATCGCAGCGAACCAGGTCGTATTGGTTACAGGAAAAGAATGCACAATATATGGACCAGTAAAGATATGTTCCATGTTACTGAACAAAGGTTAATAGACCAGAAGAGTCAAGTAATAAAGAAGAAATTGCTTTCCAATTTGGAGCTTGAAGAGATTAAGCAATCAATTGAAGATGCAGTATACGGACAGATAGAACAGGAGATTGAATATGAAAATAGAAGCGAAGAACTTAGTGATTATATGACTAGTTGTGGTCATGAGGTACCTGATGGGAATGATTATTTTTATGCTATTGAGGAAGTAAATGATGAAGAGAGGGACTTAATTAAACATTTAAATGAGATAAATAAGAGGGAAAGAACTAGATTGCTGTCACTGAGAAGCATTGAGAAAGGAAAAGTATATGCAGCTGTAAAAAAGATCGATATTGTAATGGGCAAGGTCAAGCTGAGCAACATTACTGAAACCAATAATTTGATATATTGTGGAGCAGCATTGGTGACAGAAACGCTTGGAATTGATAGAAATAGTAAAAGGAAAAGACAGGAACCGTGGTGGAAATGTAGACTGGAAGGTCAAATTAGAGATCTGAATAGAGATTTAGGTAGGGTGAATGTGTTATTTGAAAAGAAGGCAGTAAAGAAGAAAGAATCAGATGAATTGCAAAGAAAGTATAAGCTGAAACAGAAAGGATTACAAATTATGAAAGAGGAACTGAAACAGAGAATTAAAGCCAAAAGTAGAAAGAGTGCTAGATATAACCAACGAATAAAGCAATACCAACAGAATAGACAGTTTAAAAACAATGAGGCTGGATTCTATAAACGATTAAGCAATGAAGGAATTCAATCTGAAAGTGAGGTACCAGAAAGAAACCAAGCAAAGCAGTTCTGGACTGACTTGTGGAGTACAGATATCGTACACAACAGAAAGGCCAAGTGGTTGCAAGATTTTAAAATGAAAATGAATGTTGAGCGTGGACAAGGAGAAGTGAATATCATGAGAGAGAAAATATTGAAGATCCTTGAAAGAGTGCCAAACTGGAAAGCACCCGGACCAGATGGTGTACAGGGGTTTTGGCTAAAAAGATTTAAATCAATACACCAATACTTGGAGAAATATTTAGCTGAATGCTTAAAAGGGCAAACGCCAACATGGACGACAAAGGGCCGAACTGTGCTGATACAAAAGGATAAGTCAAAGGGAAGAGATGCAAATATCTATCGGCCCATCACATGTTTACCATTGATGAAATTTACTTGTTTCTGGAAGAGAACCAATTTCTACCTGAGGAACAAAAAGGGTGTAGAAGGAAAAGCAGAGGGACAGGAGACCAGTTATACATAGATAAAATGATACTGAGAGAGGTTAAAGTGAGGAAGAAGAGCCTAGCAATGGGATGGATTGATTATAGAAAAGCTTTTGACACAATGCCTCATTCATGGATTCTAGAGTGTCTTAATATACTAGGAGTAAACCACACTCCAGTGACTTTCTTGGAAAAGACAATGAAAGATTGGCAAGTAGAATTGACATGTGCTAATGAGCATCTAGGAGAGGTTAAGATTAAAAGAGGCATATTTCAGGGAGATGCATTATCACCGCTTCTGTTTGTTATAGCACTCATTCCCCTAACAAGTGTATTAAAGACTACAAAGCATTGTTAATTGGTAACATTACTGATGGATGTACGGAAGAAGGAGCCGCAATAAGGCCTACAGCTGATTGCGAACAGATGTTTCTGGAGCCCCGTTTTGAAAAGAAATTTGGAGCGGAGCAAAATCCGCTAAAGATAGAGTTGTGTAAAATGTTTACTATCACACTGACAAAACAACCCACCCCTTGCCACACTTTGTCACTAAAGTAAAAAAGCCTCCTAACCCCCCTTGCGTGATTTAATGTGTAATTGGCCCATAATGTGGCTAACAGCTAGGAGAGCCTAGCAACTAGCAACCACCATCCTAGCAACAGAAAACAAAGCAGTAGGAGTCCATTGTGTACCTAGAATAGCATCATGACAGAAGAAGCGACAAAGGCAAGTTTGAGCATCCAATTATGTAATGTCTGAACGTCAATTGGTAACATTACTGATGGATGCACGGAAGAAGCAGCCGCAATAAGGCCTACAGCCGATTGCGAACAACCGTTTCTGGAGCTCTGTTGTGAAAAGAAATTCGAAGCTGTTGTAACAGAGGGTCCACATTCAGGTTTGAGTATAGTAGGACGGTTAGGCGCCAAAACAGTAGTACACTTTTTGGCGCCGCCAGTGCAAGATATACACTATCTTTGGCGCCTAGTTGTAGCAACAAAGTGATTGTGGGATAGATAGGTGGCAGAGCTCGCCTGGATGGTAAGTGCATTTGTTATGCTTATGAATTGCAAAGTAGTCATACATATCTGCAGCGAATAGGTATATATGAGTGTTTATAGTCACTTTCATGCTGAGTTTGTGGTTATTTAGCATTTAAGAGGAATACAAAATGGCCGATATTAAATGGCAGTACGATGATGAGTGCATCATTTTGGTAACTTGGCTAAACTGTGACCAATCCACTGACGGATGGTCTCATATGAAAGAGCACACAAAGACCTATCGTTTGGTATATAATTTGTGTGTATATATCTCTTGTAATTAGCGAGAGGTCCGAAAGTGCATTAGCGCCAAATTTTAAATGCTCATTATGGAATTGTAATAATCCCAGAAACCTTGTTCTGCAATTGAAAATGTGAACCAAAAATTAAACTTCCACAAGTAAGTAAAAGTACACACAAGAATATTATACAACATCTTTGTTTCAGAATTGATTTGGTGTAAGCCTACCATACAATGTAAAGGAGAGGGTGTACTGCTTTGTAGGTATGGTGCTACAGTTTTTCATGCCCTAGATACTGGCTCGGTAGTACTCTCAGGTGCAAAGTAAACAGCCCCCCATTTATTAATTTTTTGATTTTTTCCAACCATATTAGGACCCCCCATTCATTAATTTTAGGGAAACTGACTATTTTACAAACCCTTCTTTTCATATCCTTTCATTGTTTGTACTATTTGCGCCCAATAATCAAGGCAAAGTAGAATGATGTTTGTTACATTCATTCATTCATTCATAAAAGTCATTTTTTGTTACAAAGAATGAACATGCTTGATATTGTTAATAGCAGAAATAAACTTGGAAAGGCAGCAAAAATTAATCAAAGGGAAGCTACTGTATATGCAAAGATTTTACATGTAGGAAATTGTACCATATCTTTTGCATGTAAATGATCAAGATGATTATTTATTATTTAAAAGAGAGAAGAACAAAATTGGCTGTTGGCTTTATTACTTCAACAAAGGTTATTCTAATGCAAAGCCATAACTAAAGATCTGTTGAACAAACAGAATGATCCATCTAAATATATTTTGACCTATGGATTCATGTAATAATCAGTAGAAATCTTTTCAGTAAATTATGGGATTACTGGCTGACACAATAATTCATTGTCTCAGAATTTCAATATGCACTTTTACTACAGAAAAATATAGATGCTCTAGGTATGGGTAGTTGTACTGATATAGATGAAGATTCTTTTAAACCTTCCAGTAATGTAGTTCAAGAGTCTGCTGAAAATAGTTCAGCAGTTGATCCTGATATTCATCACCATTTTATAATCATTCACTTATTGCAAAAAAGTAATGGCCTTTTCTACATTGGAGGCTTCATTGCAAAGAAAATGGTTGCAAAGATGAAAAGCATTGAATGTGCCGACTATTATCATTCCTTTTGTCAGGAACATGCTATAAAAAGCAAGACAAATCTCCTCTCCTGCAATCCCATATATTGCAATGTGTATGTTCGATCTTCATGACTAATGAAGATAGTGCAAGCCACTGACAAGCTAGTCAGAGAGACGCTTATTGAATGGCAGGATACATCCAAATAAAGGAAAAAGAAGATTCTCATTAGTGTTGTAGAAGGGCTAAACATAGTCTTTCTTACCTAGAATCTAAGGCTAGAAGAGCACTCAATGAAGAGCCATATGCTCATTAATAAAAAAGCCATATAGCAACAGTAATCAAGTGCATTTGTTCATTACTACATCAGTTATAGCTTCAGTGGTTGTCATTAAAATTGGTAAGCCATCTAGAACTATGCAAATTTTGCATTAAATGGAAAAAATAGAACTCTAACTCATGTTTTTCATTAAGGCTCTTCCACTGAAGTTTGTAGGAAGTCCATAGAAATGCATGGAAAGCTCCTGGAACTTAACTGCAAAGTATGAGTGGCTGTCATGAATATGCCCTATTGCTTGTCTCCTTTTACCTCATTATGTTTTATATTGTGTGAAGAAATTCTTGCTGTAAAGATTACTGTTTATTTTGCACCAAGGTTCATCAACCCTCAGTTTTGGGGCCAGAGTCAGCACCAGCTACGATGTGGTCTGGATGGAATGCATACAAAGCCCTCTATGGTGGCCTTTGAGTTCAAATTGGTTGGTGACCCTTAGTGGAACTGGTAGATGCAGATGTTAAAATATGTCAAATTGTTGTCTGGGTAAGTAGGTGAGTAGGATAAGTAGGAGAGTAGGGTAAGTAGGTGAGTAGGGTAAGTTGGTGAGTAGTGTAAGTAGATGAGCAGGGTAAGTAAGTGAGTAGGGTAAGTAGGTGAGTAGGGTGTAAGTGTAAACTTTGGCAGGTAGCATAGAATCAAGACATTGAAGGGTAGGGTAAGTAGGTGAGTAAAGTAAGTAAGTGAGAAGGGTAAGTAGGTGAGTACAGTAAGTAAGTGAGAAAGGTAAATAAATGAGTAGGGTAAGAAGGTGAGTAGGGTGAGTAGGTGAGTAGGGAAAGTAGATGAATAAGGTAAGTTGGTGAGTACTGTAAGTTAATGACTAGGGTAAGTTGGTGAGTAGGTTAAGTTCGTGAGTAGGGTAGGTAGATGAAGAGGGTAATTTGGTAAGTAGTGTAAGTTCATGGATAGGGTAAGTTGGTGAGTAGTGTAAGTTGGTGAGTAGTGTAAGTTGGTGAGTAGTGTAAGTTGGTGAGTAGTGGAAGTTGGTGAGTAGTGCAAGTTGGTGAATAAGGTAAGTTGGTGAATAAGGTAAGTTGGTGAATAAGGTAAGTTGGTGAATAAGGTAAGTTGGTGAATAAGGTAAGTTGGTGAATAAGGTAAGTTGGTTAGGGTTAGGGTTAGGGTTAGGGTTAGGGTTAGGG